>JASKMD010000453.1:0-45418 GCA_030144725.1 Haematococcus lacustris
CGACTGACATGCTTTGCCATCAAGGAGGGCAAGCTTTGCCTTAGGAAGAGTGGGGCTAGCGCTGCGTGCTGCTCAGCCAGCATTGAGGAGCACCAACAATGCAGAGGGGTGGGTGCCCTGGTGCATGGGCCAGCTGCGGCAGAGGCTCGGCTGGCCAGACGCAGGCACTGCTCTCGCTGGAAGCTTGGTAGGCCGCACTCGTGCGCCTCAAGTCGTCAAGGCAAGATGTCGTATCGCGTTCAAGTCGCCTACCTGCGGAGCTCACGTGGGTTGTTGAGGCTGCCGGCAGAGTGCACGTGGGGTTCCCTCGGCCCACCACCTGACAGTGGACCCGCAGCCAAGGGACCACCCACCCTTCCAAACATCAAGAATAAGCCGCCCGCGTGTAGCAAGGCAGGTACCGAGGCGACCCAAAAGCAATTGATCCCACGCTTCCAAGGGTGCATGGACCTGGCCGGAAGCCAGGGACCACCGACCGCATCACACCTGGAGTGTCGTATAAATGCCAGTCCGATCAGCCTTATCCGCATACCCTTGGCACTCAGTACCCTCGCGCACACCTCTGCACGACACGATGGCCAGCCCCCGCACCACCATCGCCGCGCTTTGCCTGCTCGCCTTCGTGCTGGCGACTAGCCTGCCGGCGGCCTCTGCAAAGGATGGTGAGCGCGGGCCAGCTGCACACGCCGCACAGCTCACCACATCGAGCCTCCGCCGATGCAGTCAAGGCGACAGCGACCCTAGAGCAGCTCACTCACCACGCAGCAGCCGCTGCACTGCTGCTGCGATGCGCTGCATTGCGCTTGTGTTTACGCCGACGATACCAAGCCGACTCCTGGCAGTAGTTGCATTCACGGGTGTGCATCTATTACACCCTCCGACTGTTGCCCTGCCGGTGCTGCTGCTGTGCTTGCAGACAAGAACGGCACCAGCTCCAAAGGTCGGCATATGCCCCAAGCCCTCAGAGCTGCTTATGCTGCAGCCATCTTGCTAGAAAGCACCCTGCCTGCTCCAGCCCTGCCCTATGGAAGCTCGATTCGTCCCAGGACCACTATCAGCATTGCTTACCAGGGGCTGCCAGAGATGTCGGTGCTATGAGTAGAGTACACGCCAGGACAATTGTGACAACAGCTTCACCATTGCCTTCACTTCTATGCAAAGCATGCCATGCTTCAAGATGTCATCTGCATGGTTGGCCGCGGTGCAGGCATGAGCCCAATGGGAAGTGGCAACAAGACCATGAGCCCAATGTGGAGCGGCAACAAGACCATGAGCGGCAACAAGACCATGAGCGGTACCAAGAGCAGCAACACCACCAAGCCTGTGGTGAAGTCGGGTGAGTGAGCTAGTCGTGAATGGCCAGCTCTGCAGCTCAAGCCCGCTGGCCATCTGCTGCCGAAAGGCACAGCTGCTGTCCCGTACTTGTCAGCCTTGGCAGCAGCTGCCACCCCTTGCTGTCCCGTGCAGACGCTGGGCGACACCTGCTGGCCACCAGGACGTTGATGCAAAGGAGTGCTGCAATGGCCAACATGACCAGGGCAGCCAACATGACCATGATGCCAAAGAACGGATCCATGGGCAACATGACCAAGCCCGGGAACATGACCAGGACAGGTGTGCACTGCAGGAGGTGGTGAGAGTGCTGCGTGTTAGCCTGTTAATCACTGCCTGGAATGAGTGTTTTGTGTGCCGTGATTGTATGACCTTATCCTGGTCCTGGCAGTGCTACCCCAACCTGCCTGCCTGCCTGCCTGCCTGCCTGCCTGCCTGCCTGTTCACAGCCCCCAAGAGGTCGCTGCTGGAGCTGTTGGCAGCTGCGATGGCTGGCGGGGCCTGATGCTTAGAGCTGGCTACGTATGGGTGTTGCTAGGCGGTAGGTGAGGGTGATGGGTGATGTAGTCTGGTGCTCAGGTCTTGGCGCATGGTACGTCTGCCTGACGCGTAGTGGTGGATGCTGTAGCAATAGCGTGGTGATTACTTAGACGAATGAAGGGACATTGGTGGGCATGATTACATTGATGCTGGGTGATGCCACTGCATCCCGGTATGGTATTGCAGTTGGCTTGCACCTTGCACGTGGCTGCCAATTGCATGCCACAAGGTCACCATTTACAAATGGGATTTGCTAACGTGCTGGCGGTTGCTGTTGGTTGTTCGGGAGCCGTGTCTGTAGCGCGTGAGTGTAGCGCTGCTGATGAGTGCAGCTGGGGTTGTGTAACACCGCTGATGAGTGCAGCTGGGTAACACCATTAAGCTGGTCCTGACCTTCTCGCAATTCATCTGATCTGGCTGGTCTCTTTCCCGGCACAGCACGGCTAAGCTTGCATGCCGTAATCAATGGAACCCTCTCATGCCCTACACGGTGGGTGCCAACAGTTCCGGCACTTCCCATGGCCCTCCTCCGCACAGCCTCACACTGCTCCAGGGTGTGTGATTAGAGCCACATGGTGCAAACGGTCAGCATGTGCCGTCGAACTGGCACATGTCGTCCTGAAAGATGTGGTTGGGAGGGTCGAGTAAGGTTTGCTTGCCTGCTGTAGGTCAAAGTGGGTGCTGCTCCAGGGGCCGCAGGCATTGATGGCCCCTCGCCAACAGGTGTTCCAAACTAAAGCCCAACGGCTGCAGCCAAATGTCATGGATCAGATCAGCCAGGGCTAGCAGCCCATGCCCGGGCTGCTGGGGCTGCATTGTCTGACCTGGTAAGGTCCCGCCCCAGCAGCTACAGGGAGAGGGGAGGTTGACCAGGCCACTAGAGGTAACAAATGAGTTGTTGATGTACGGCACGTTCAGCCTCACAAGGCCATGCAGTAGGCACGTTTTATCCAAACGTATGCGCCTAAACCACAATGGCAGTTGGTAGCCATCCACCTGTATGTTGTGCACTAAAGATGCAATTTCTTCACAAGTGATATTCTGCACTTTTTGTTAGATGTGCAGGTTGTGATAGCCTGTGAGCTTGGGGTGTACTGAAGACAAGCACGGAAGTTAAGGGCAGCCTTGTTTGTCCGGTTGTCATGACTGTTCAGAAGGCACTGCTTGAACTTGCTTGCGCAGTTGATGGGAGGTGAGAGGGGGCCGTCACAGTCAGATAGGAAGGGTGTAGCTGTGCCATCGCATACGTGTAGTACATCGATGGCTGTGCTAGCCGCCATCTATGTGCCGCCAAGCTGTCATAGGCGACACCTGCTGGCCACCAGGACTTTGATGCAAAGGAATGTCACAATGGCCAACATGACAAGGGCAGCCAACATGTGCTAGCCCAGCCCAAGAGCCATGGCGAACTCCAGGGTTGTTTGTTTGCTTGTTTTGAGCAGGTTGTCAGTAGGGTACGCCCATGCAATTTTAGGTGGCTCGGATTCCTAGAAAATCCTGGAATAATAGGCTAGAAGAAAAGAATTGAAGGCTAGAACAAAAGAATGCTAGGCTGGAAGAAAAACATAGAATTTTAAGCCAGAACCTAGAAAAACAGGACTCGAATGTTGGCTGGTCGCTCCCTAATTGTAAGCCTTTGGAGCATCAAGCTGTTGGTTTTGATGAGGTGTCCAGTGGTTTAGTAGGAAAATGCCACCGGAGTGGGGGCTGTAGTCATCAAGGGATGCTTAAACTAGATTGTAGCGGAGTGAGAAGCATGTTGTTCCTTGTTGAATGAGCTTTGTTTGCCTGGACGTGCTTCCATGAGCCCGCACATGGGATGTCAAAAGGACCATACGAAATGCGGGGTTAGTCATTGTCGAAACCCACAATCAAGTGAGCCGCGGCGGTGCGATGGTGTTATCCTGGCGCACTGGCCCTCCCGACCGGACAGAAGCGCAGAGACGCATAGTTGTTTGCAATGCAGAAGACCTGCCAAAGTGGGAGGTAATCCGCCCGATGCTGTTCTCGCCGTTTATGCAGAGTGACCTCCCATGCACATACCCCTTGCAAGTTTTGAGCAAGCTGTATTACCCAGGCAGCAGACGCTTGGGAAGTGCCCAGTAGTATTACATAAGCAGCCACGTCAGTCACCACGCCCTCACATGACCTGCTGCAGGGCATAGGCAAGGAGATTTGGCCAAACGTGTTTCCTTTCCCTGGCGAAGTGGGGCACTGGACAGAGTACAGCCTGCCACACAACGAGTTCCCGACAGTGGATGAGGTGAGGGTATGTAATGGGTGTGTTTGCATGGCCTGGTAGGAAGGTAGCAAGTTGTGTCCCTGACAGCCACCCTCCTCATTCCTTGATGCACGCCATGCAATTAGGGCATGCTCTTTCCACCTTCTTTCTTGGATGCACAGCAGAGCAGCTGATATCACCACCACGCCCAGGGCCAAGCGCTCTCTTACTACAAGATGCAAAGCAGGGTATCTGCTACCAACCCCACCCCCATAGCAGGGCATGCTGCTGATCGTTGGCGCTTGGCAGGAGGTGCTGCAGGCCCTTGTCAGGTCAGGCTGCCTGGGCCAGCTGCTACAGCCTGCAGCTGATGCCATGACATGCCCTGGAGTACCCTGTGGCACCCCCTGCCAGCCCCACCATCAGCCCACCAGCTGGCACCACCATGACCCCACCAGCTGGCATCACCTTGACCAGGCACCTTCGCCCCCACTGGCTGCAGGTCAAGGCAGCTGACTTGCTGATCATGGGCGGCAGCCACTACTCAGCCTATGAGGACCGGGCCTGGATCCACCGCTATGCCCAGCTCATCCCTCAGTACGTGGCCACAGGTGCAGCAGCAGGAGGGGCGTGCGATGCAGCAGTTGCTTAGGGTGGTGGGTGGCAGCAGCCGCAGCACCTGCAGCACCGGCAGCACCTACGACAGCTACGACAGCTGCGACAGCACAGCAAGGCAGTCCAGTGAAGCGGGTGCTGTGGGCAAGGGGGCGCAGGCATCGAGGGTGTTCAGGGTCAAGAGAGGTAGGAGAGGTATGGTTGCTGCAGCAGGTTCCATTGCCTGACAGCTCCAGCACCGCACCACACCACAGCACCACAGCAGTGGTGGCAGCAGCACAAGCGGCAGCCATGAGCAGCAGCAGCAGTGGTGGGCTGGACCAGGGTCAGGCCCAACAGTCGCTGCATGCCCTGTGGGAGCGCAGGCACCCGGATGCTGGCCTGCTGCTTTGGCCACCAGATCCTTGCAAAGGCCATGGGCGGGGAGGTGGGCAAAAACCCTGATGGCAGGTGTGTGGCAACAGGCAGGCAGGCAGGCAGGCAGGCAGGCAGGCAGGCAGGCAGGCAGGCAGGCAGGCAGGCAGGCAGGCAGGCAGGCAGGCAGGCAGGCAGGCAGGCAGGCAGGCAGGCAGGCAGGCAGGCAGGCAGGCAGGCAGGCAGGCAGGCAGGCAGGCAGGCAGGCAGGCAGGCAGGCAGGCAGGCAGGCAGGCAGGCAGGCAGGCAGGCAGGCAGGCAGGCAGGCAGGCAGGCAGGCAGGCAGGCAGGCAGGCAGGCAGGCAGGCAGGCAGGCAGGCAGGCAGGCAGGCAGGCAGGCAGGCAGGCAGGCAGGCAGGCAGGCAGGCAGGCAGGCAGGCAGGCAGGCAGGCAGGCAGGCAGGCAGGCAGGCAGGCAGGCAGGCAGGCAGGCAGGCAGGCAGGCAGGCAGGCAGGCAGGCAGGCAGGCAGGCAGGCAGGCAGGCAGGCAGGCAGGCAGGCAGGCAGGCAGGCAGGCAGGCAGGCAGGCAGGCAGGCAGGCAGGCAGGCAGGCAGGCAGGCAGGCAGGCAGGCAGGCAGCAGGCAGGCAGGCAGGCAGGCAGGCAGGCAGGCAGGCAGGCAGGCAGGCAGGCAGGCAGGCAGGCAGGCAGGCAGGCAGGCAGGCAGGCAGGCAGGCAGGCAGGCAGGCAGGCAGGCAGGCAGGCAGGCAGGCAGGCAGGCAGGCAGGCAGGCAGGCAGGCAGGCAGGCAGGCAGGCAGGCAGGCAGGCAGGCAGGCAGGCAGGCAGGGAGGGCAGCAAGGTTACCACCCCTCCCCACCAGCCCAGCCCACTCCACCACAGGCCCCTTAAGGCAGGGGGCTGAGGGTGTGTCACCGTCGACAGCAGCATCCCAGGTTAGGGTTCTGTTTAAGATAAGGGACGAATCTTAACCCTAACCCTAACCCACCGCCGACACCATGGGCTTGCCCTTTCCTTGCCGCCCGTGGCTGCTGTAAGCCGCTGCACGCGTCCGCCACTGTTGCCAATGTAACTATTGCCAATGTAACTGTTGCCAATGAAGTCTCGAGAGTGAGAGTCATGCGAGTTGATACAGCCAGTTTAAGTGGAGACACTACAGAGCGCGTCCACCCGCTGCTCGTCCCACCGTACCCAGTTCAGCACAGTGACTTGCATAGCGTGCCTCCATGCCTCCCACCTAGACAGCAGCAGCTTGCATGCCCAGCATGTTGCTGGCCGTGCTTGCTTAAACACCGCCATGGGCAACCGCTAGAAACCGACATGTGTGTGCTAGGTTTGTCCTTGGCGTGGAGGAGGTGTACATGGACCAGGCGCGGCTGGGAGCCAAAGGCCTGCTGCAGCCCCTGAAGGCAGTTCTGCAGCCAGCCAGCTGCCCTGAACCAAGCGCTGCAGACCCCAGCCCCGCACCCCTCCCCCTGGAGCCTGCCCCTGAGGCAGTCACCCCCCGCCCCCCCAGCAGCAGCAGCAGCAGGGAGGTGGCAGTGTCAACGATGCTGCAGGAAAGCAGCAGCAACAGCAGCACCCCCCACACAGGGGGCGGGGGGGCGGGGGGTGGGAGGGGTAAGGAGGGCGACTGCCTTTGTGTGCGCATGGTGGCGTCGCATGGAGATTGCGTGAGGGCGATGCCGCCAGGAGCTCAGCTGCTGGCGTGGTCAGGTGAACTGTAGTAATAGTAAGGGACCAACTGTGCTGGCATGGTCAGGTGAACAAAAGTATGACTGGGTGCAGTGTGATGCTTGCTTGCCGGCTGCATGCATGAAGACTGTGCGGCTCCAACACAGCATTAGTGTGATGTCAGAGTGATGCCAATGTCATGTAGGTGTGATGTTAGAGTAATGTTAGCACACTCTAGACAGGCAGATGCACTACTGCCTACTATGCCTACTAAGCCAGCGCTGGCGACTGCTCATGGGCACCCATAACCACAGCCACACCTAAACCCACCACCTGGCCGCTGCCTCCTCTTGCCTGGCAGGGCACCGCACTACTGCCCATCTATCTTCTGCCAGCCACCGCAGCCACCACCAGGCCTCTGGCTGACTCACCTTCCTCCCCACTGACCCTGACCCACCTGCCCATCAAGCCAGCTCCCCACCCCTCACTGCTGGACTTCATGATCCGCACCCCACCCCACAGCACCCCCTGCCTGCACACTGCCCACCATGCCCTTCTGCCTGCACTGCCTGCAGCTTCCACAGAGGTGGAGATGTTTTGCATGGGAAGCAACGTGCTGTCCTTCCAATACCACCCAGGTTAGCTACCTTCCCCAAGCCCCTGCTCCACCCACCCACCCCTTGCCCACCACAATCTTATGGCATGGCTCGTCCCACCCTTGCTGACCCCTGACCCCCTGATCCAGCCTCCCCTGCCGCCCCCCCTGCACACCTCCCCCCTGCTCACCCCATCCGTCCCTGCTCCTGTCCCCCACCTTACCCCCCCCCCAGCCCCTGATCCAACCCCCCTGCTCACCCCTTTACCCCTCCCCGCCCTTGCTCACCTCCCCCATCCGTACTCCCCCCCCCCTGCTCATCACCCCTGCTCCTTCTTCACCTGCCCACCCCCCTCCTACTCACCCACCCCTCCTTCCCACCCATCCCTCCTTCCCACCCATCCCTCCTGCCCACCCCCCTCCTGCCACCCCCTCTCCTGGCCACCCTCTCCCCCTGCCCCACAGAGATGCACCCTGACCTGGCCTTCACCCGGATCCTGCCCACCATGTCCTCTAGCGGCCGGCTGAGCACTGAGGAGGCAGCTGAGGCGGCACACAGGCTGCAGCACGTCCCCCCTGATGCCCAGGCCATGGCTGCCGCCCTCCTGCACTTTGTCAATCATGGCCTGACCCACGAAGCGCCAGCTGCCTGACAGGGGTCTGGCACGCTGCCAGCAGGACACGCTGCCAGCAACACACGCTGCCAGCAACACACGCTGCCAGCAACACACGCTGCCAGCAACACACGCTGCCAGCAACACACGCTGCCAGCAACACACGCTGCCAGCAACACACGCTGCCAGCAACACACGCTGCCAGGCGAGCTGTGGTGGTGTGGCTGAGTGCAGTCAGCATTGGCAGCTGGGCATGGATGGATACGAGTCAAGGGGCTGCAGTCAGGCAGGCTACGAGGCAGGTGGCCTTTCCTAGGGGGCAGGGTTAGCCGGCAAGAAGTCAGGGTCGGCAGGCATCAGGCAGGCAGGCAGGGTTAGTGGTGAGAGATTTGCAAGGGAAGGGGCAGCAGCAGCGAGGGCAGTGTAGCTGCCGTCCATGGTCCTGGGCATGAGGGCCGGGTGCCCCTGAAGCTGACCAGCAGCAGCAGCAGCAGCAGGGTAGCTAGGCCAGCAGCAGCAAGGTCAGCGGCTTGGCCAGGGTGAGGTCAGCAGCTCCTGTCCAGCAGAGTCTGGGCAGCTGGTCTGAGTGCGTGGCTGTAGCGGACGAGTGGTTCAACAGCTGCAGCGCTGAAGGATGGTTCCTGAGGCACCAGGCATTCCTATTCACTTCAGAGTAAACGGCCAACTAATGGGCAAGGCAAAGCAGACATTCCAGGCTAATGGTAGTAACGGTAGTTTGCAAGCATAGAAACTCATGTGCCCCATGCAAGGGAGCAGTACCATGTTCTCTAGTTGTCGTGTGCATGTCATATCTTCGCAAGTCAGGCAGTAAGGCAGACTGCAGGCTCCGTAGTGACGCCGTTGTTTAGGTCTAGTAGGAACTTTGGAATTGTCGCTGTTACATGACCATGTAAGGCTAAGCTAATGCTGGTTGAGAGATCTGGATCTCCCCTGTGAGAAGTGTGATGTGGTGAGGTGATCTGAGGCCGGGTTCGATTCCCGGGCAGACTCCCTGACAACGCCCTAGTCTGTCACGGAGAACTCTGTCACCGCCACTGAGCATCACGCAACAGCCGCCTCAGAGGCTGTGCAATAGGGCGAGCAACGAGCGCACACTCTGTAGCTGCACCCGCTCTGTAGCCCCCACCCTCGGTGCATGTCGTGCATGTGCGCAAGGGCAGTGGCGTCCCAATGAACTGTAAGACACACTGCAAGATCAACTGTAATGATAAAGTGAATGCTAGATTGTGCCGTTGGGCCGTTAGGGCCGCCCCCTTCCCCAGCCGACATCTCTGCTATGTTGTGGCATCAAGGCGTAGGCTATGGTATGTATGAGCCATGCTAGAGGTCAGGTCCCACAAGGTCTGTTTGGCGAAATGTACCGTGAGCCATTTGATGCCGCGTTTACACAGCCGTGATCAGCGAGCCTTCCCGATATGCCTACTGCATCAAAGGGCCTGCACGGCCTGACGCCCACCATCCCTTGCCAAGTGTCCAGGTGGCAAGGTTACTGTAGATGGATGCGGCGTTCTCTTCTAAAGCGGGGGCTAGTAGGTACGGTCTACAACAACGCTAGCGCGAGGGCCGGCGGTTATGTTCGGTAACCGGGTGGCTCGCATCTCGCATCGGGCTGCCGTAGCTCGCTCGCAACATGCCTAAGCGTTGCAATGGCCCTCCTGCTCCACCACATCAAAGGATATAAATGAAAAATGAAAAATATACTGTGAGCTGCAGGCAGCATGTCCGAAGGAATTGTTTTTTACTGGTCTCTCCTTCGACGACATTATTGAGAGGGCTGATAAGTGCCTTGAGAATAGGTCGGAGCAGCAGAAAAATGAAGCATGTGGCAAGGTTCAGCCAGGAAATTGCGTCATTTCTGCAGCCTTCACAAGGGAACCTGTAACCTGTACAGCCTTCACAAGGGAAAAATGTAAGATAGCAAACGAAATGAGTAAGGACGCCTCGACTAGCAGCAAGCAAGGCAAAGCTGATACCCGTCACCAGTATGGTGCCGGCCTTCAGATGCCGATGGCAGTGAGCTGAGAATACCTCCAGACTTGGGTGCCCGTGATTACATCGGACAGCTGGTAAGGTCTTCTAAGCTGCCGCCGCAGCATCCCAATCCACTACAAATACCCAACCCCCATGCAACCATGTCAGAACTATTATGCAAGTCGCAGGATACACACACAAATCCATCCACAGTGACCAGGTCACATCAACCATCATCCACTAATCACCATCTACCGTGATACAACCGCCTGTCATGCTTGCATGGCTCGTCCATGTCACGCATTCCGCACAGTCACGCTCATGGTTGTGACAGCTGTCACGTGATGAGATGTTCCTAAACATGATAGTGCGCTGCAGAGGATAAGGAATCCCCCCCCCAGCTGCAAGCATGTGTGATGATGACTCAGAGAAACGCAAACATGCAGCAGATGGTAGAGAGCAAACGAAGCAGCGCATGAGTTTATGCATATGTTGTGACCACCTAACTAATGCACCTGTCTACCATACCAACCCCTTTGAGATCCTTGGCGGCGGCCAAGTGCTAAAACCTGTGGCATGCTTGCCTCCAGGCCGGACCCATGCGGTAAAACCGCGAAAACCCTACATGGATCCTATGGCTCATTCTACTTGAGCCACTGGCCATCACCATGACATGGTGCTCACCCGCCAGCGTCGTGCCTGATGCATCCTACGCGCGGCAGCGGGTCGGCCGTAATGTAGCATTCCTACCCTGGATGTCCATAACCTCCTGAAAAGATAACATGTGCAAGCATGCTGGGATGATTGTGGTGAATGTGATAGTTGTGTAGCATGATCCATGTAACGAGTGATGTTAGAGAAAAACAGTGTGAGCAAGAAGCGACATGCAATGAGAGCGTGTAAAACGTGATGTGTGATATGCAAGGACATAAAACATGATGTATGATAGCGACATGACACGAACGATGGGGTGAATAGCAATAGTGCGACACGTGTGAAATGTGATGAGCAATATGAGACACATGATGAGTTCAATGGCAGCAGTGTGACAAGTGTGACATGCATGCAAACTTAACACCCCCCCCCTCACTCCTAGCCCACGCCCAACCCTAAGTGCCTCTATAGCTTCAGATAGGCCCCCATCACTGGCAGCTTGAGCAGATGACGCTTCTGGGTCTTTGATGAGAACACCATGACCCATCCCATCCCAGACCCCAAGCTTGGACAGGTGACGTGAAGTAGACGCTCAGCTTGCTTGAGCTGTTGGATCCAGCGGAAACGAGCGGGTGGTGCATCTGAGAGGTAGGCATGGGGCACCAACATACACACCAGGGAATGAGCATAGATCACCGCTAGCGGCAGCAGCAGATCCAGGACAGTAGGGTCAGGGCTGCTGATGATGGCGTCGATGGGCTGCTGCTGCAACAGTGCACGGTAGGCAGCAGGGGAAAGAGATAGAGGCAGTTGTGCTGACAATGGCTGCAATTCAAGCCCTGATATGATGATGGGTGTGGTGGTGCATGGATCCAGCAAGCTGTGCATGAGGTCCAGGTTGATCACTGTGCTTGCCACACGCAGCTCTTGAGGTGTGATGTTGGTTGGTTGCATGAGCTGATAGCCCTGAGCAATGGCAGCTGCGACACTAGGGTGCCAGGATCCAGGCAGGAGGCAATGAAGCGCTGTGAGCACGCCGGCAGTGCTGCTGAGCAGCCAGTGGTCTGGCAGAGTGGCGGCTGTGACGGTGCTTGCTGCTAGGTGCCTGGGCAACTCAGAACCCAGGGGCATCAGCCAACCCTTGCGCAACAGGACAGCATGCTGTAGGTCGTCAATGATGCTGCCATCCTGGAATGTGATGCGGAAATACTTAGGCCTGCACTCATCGCCCTTGTAGGTGACGACGCCCCAGCGCTCGGGCGCCGCCTTGCTGGCTGGGCAATGCACCACGCGACCATGCAGCTCCCGGGCAGCCTTGATCTTGCTGAGCACCGCCTTGGAGAGGAAAGGATCCTGCAGCGGTGGAGGTGCTGGCGCAGCAAGCAGCTGCCTGTCCTTAACCTCACCGTAGGTCACTCCAGCCCCCACGCAACGCGGGCAGAGCCAATCACCCTCAGGCACGGCATCGAGAGCAGGTGTGAGACAGTAGGTGTGCCAACCAGTGCCGCAGCCATCACACAGCAGCATGACTGCCTCATCACCCGTGAAGCGGCACACTTCGCACGGGTGATCAATGTGTGGGCGTGCCAGACCGACATCAATAGTGCCATCCAGGTCAAGCAGGTGGCAAGGAGATAGGTTGGAGATGTGCTCATTGAACTGGGTGCCACACTTGCCCGTGAGCACTGCCACCCCGCTGTCCTTGACTACCACCACCCGATAGATCTCTGGGCGTGCCTCTAGCTGCAGCATGTTGTGCTTGGCAGCCAGGCGGAGATAGACAAAGTCACCTGGTTTGAAGGAGCGGGCTGCTGGCTGGTAGCTGCCGGAGCGAGTCATGGCATACCTCAGCTGGTCCCGGTGCTGAGCGACGGCCTGGTTGTCCATGGCAATGACCATGTTGTCAGTGACAGCAGCTGCACGGTGCATCACCAGCTCGGCAGCCAGCTCTGGGTCGTCAAAGTTGATGGGCTGCTCCACCCGCTCAGCTATGGCTGGGGGAACCACAGGCTTGCGCGCAAACAGCAACTCGTAGGGTGTCATACGGGTGCTTTCCTGGGTGGAACACCTGTACCCCAGAGCAATCATGGGCAGGGCATCATCCCACTGGTCAGTGACACGGTTGCTGGTGCAGTGCTTGCGCAGGCATGCCTTGACAGTTTGCACACATCGCTCAGACAGCCCATTGCTCTGAGGGTGGTTGGCAGAGGTGGTTCTGTGATCGATGAGTGCGCGCAGTAGCAACTCTGCTAAGGCCCCCTGGAACTCTGTGCCCCCGTCAGTGACTACTTCAGCACAGGCACCATAGCGTCCTAGCACGTGATGCGCAAAAGCTGAGGCTGTGGTGGCTGCCTCCTTATTGGGGATGGGGATGATCTCGACCCATTTAGACAAATGCTCAATGCAGACCATCATGTACTTGTGGCCTGAGCGGCTGGGGATGAAAGGACCACAGAGGTCTACACCCCAGCGGTAGAAGAGGGCACGAATGGGTAGGCTGTGCAACTCAGGGGATTTAGCATTGAATGCAGCTTTGACCCTGTCACAAGCGGTGCAACGTGCCACAACAGCCTGAGCATCAGCTGCTAACCCACGCCACCAATAGGTGTGCTGCAGCAGAGCTGCCGTGCGCCTGCCACCAAAGTGCCCAGTGTTGTTGTGCATGGTGGACACTAAGTGTGGGCGCTCAGCAGGAGCAGGGACAATGCGAGTGCTGCCGTCTGCCATGCGCCTAAGCAGCTTGTGGCTGCCCCAGACATAAGCTTGTGCGCGACGCTGTGCCCGACGCTGCTCTGCATGCGGCAACCCAGCAGGCAAGGTGTGGTGCTGAAGCAACTGCATTGTGGCTGTGTCGTCGTGAATGTCACGCTCGGCGTCAGCAACATCAGCAAGCTGGGCAATGACAACTGCTGGCTGCGCAGCTACGGGTGTGGGCAGGACTGGATCAGGTGCTGGGAGAGGCGAGCAGGTCTGGTTGGTGCTGGTGTGAGAGCTGAGTATCAGCTGTGCACCCCCCCCGACAGCGACAACCAGGGCGTGCGAGGCCGTGCAGAGAGAGAGACAGTTATGTGCATGGTTACGCAGCAGGTTGGCACGATGCAGAGTAGCTGAGATAGCATACAAACTCCCTGCAGTTGTGGCGTCCATGCAGCGCCCCGTGATAGCGTGCCGCTCCTTGGTGGGCTCACGAGGTTTGCCTGCTGCAGTGAGGAGGGCACTTTTCCCCCCAAAGGGCGCAGTGGGGACAGCTGAGACAGGTGAGATAATGTCAACCAGAGAATGAGCAGACTGAGGCTGAGCATGGTGCAGGACAGCACTGAAGTGCTTGGGATCGCACAAGTTGGTCCACCAGGTGCCAGCACCCAGCTGGGCATTCAAACAAAGTGGGGTGCCAATGCTGGTGCAGACCGCTGTGAACTGACTGCGGTGGGCTTGGGAGTGGTGTTGGTGAGTTGTGTTGACAAGGACATACCCAGGGCGTAGCAGGGGTTGAAGCTGCTGTAAGCAGCCCACCACCCGCATGGTGGAAAGGAAGGTGCTGGATACCGGGCCATGCAGCCCAGCCAGGCTGCCAGGAGTGGGAAGGTGCGGACACTCCCACCCGGCCACAACCAGCCACTGATGTGGACCGCGCGCTCCAGCACGCACCAGGTCGGCGGAAGTGATGGTGCCCACATCCTGGGGCAGAGAGGTGAGTGTAGAGGCATAAGCAGCAGGGGGCAACAGCCCAGGGTAGGTAGCTGACAGCTGAGAAAGACGGTGGGGGATGAGATGCAGGCCGGAAGGAGCTGTGTCACAGGAGATGTAGCGCAGGATGTGTACACCATTGCGTAGCAGCATCTCTAACCCAGCCCCAAGACCCCCTTGCAGCTCAAGCAGCACCACCCCTTCTGCTGCAACTGCCGGAAAGAAAGAGGAAGCCACACATGTGGTGTTGATGGCAAGTGGCATGCGCACAGCGCAAGAGTCAGGTAAGCCAGAAGTGACTCCCAACTGGGCTGTGGCGGGGGAGGTTGCAATGAGAATGTGCTGAGCTGCTCGGACCCAGCTGGTGGCACGGTGAGTGAGAGTGTGGTAAGCGGTGGAAGGATAGGAAGAGGGTGTGTTGGGTTCGTGGTGATAAGCATCTGTCACACTTCCCTGGTTGCCGAGCAGGAGGTCGTCAGAGGTGATGGCGGCCAGGGCAGCTGAAAGGGTAGGTGTGGGCAGGTTAGGAGGGCTGGTGGTGGCAGCGCCACGCATGAGAGAGGCAAGGGCAGGAGGAGGGTCGAGGCAGGCGCCAGTGGAATCCGCGCAGGTGGGCCTGGGGAAGCGTGACAGGGAGTCAGCATTCTGGTGGGTAACCCCGGGACGGTGTTTGACGGTAAAGTCGTACTCCTGCAGCTGCATGGCCCAGCGGGCCACCTGGCCAGAGTGGTGTTGCCCAGACATCAGCCAAGACAAAGGCTGGTGGTCAGTGACAATGGTAAAGTGCCTGCCATGAAGGTAGAAGCGGAGGGTTTTGACAGCCCACACCACAGCTAGCATCTCGCCCGTGTAGCTGGCATAGTTGCGCTCATGCACGTTGCAGCTGCGGCTGCAGCAAGCCACCATGTACTCATCCCCGTTGGTGTCCACCTGCCCTAAGATACCCGCACAGCCCTCCCGAGACCAGTCAGTGTGCAAGACAAGGGGGCGCTCAGGGTCAAAGCGGCGCAGCACTAAGCCAGGAGTGCAAATCCTGTCTTTGAGTGTGCTGTAGGCGGCCTGCTGCTCACTACCCCAACACCACGCCACCCCTTTCCTCGTGAGAGAGGTAATGGGGGCAGCAATGATGCTGAAGTCAGGAATGTAGCAGCGATAGTAGTTGAACACACCCATGGCTGTGCGAAGGCTGGATACATCAGTGGGGGCAGGCATGTCACGCAGCGCCTGGCACTTTGCCTGAGTGGGGGTAAGCCCATGGACGGAGACGTCGTGGCCCAGGTATTCCACACGGTCAGCGGCCAGGATGGTCTTCTCAGGGTGCGCGAACATGCCGATGGTCTGCAACATCTGCAGCAGGGCCTGTACGTGCTCACAGTGTGCCTCAAAGCTGTCACTGTACACAAGCACATCATCAATGAAGGCCATGCAGCAGTGGGACAGGCTGGCGCTGGTGATGGCTGCGTCCATGACACGCTGGTACTCAGCGCTGGCATTTTTCAGCCCAAACGGCATGCGAGTGTAGCAGTACAGGCGGTTGCGTGCCCAGAACGCAGTCTTGAGCTGGTCATCAGGGTGCACAGGGATTTGCAAGAACCCTGAGCGCATATCCAGCTTGCTGAACCACCTGGCGCTGCCCACCCTGGCAAACATCTCCTCTGGCAGAGGCAACCCATACCGGTCAGACTTGGTGGCGTCGTTGAGCCGTCGGAAGTCAATGCAGAACCGGGTGTCTGTCCACTGCCCCTGGGCATCTTTCTTCATGGGCAGGGTGGGTGCCGAGGCATAGTCGCACGGGCCAGTGACGGGCTGCATGATGCCTGCCTCCTCCAGCTCCTTGACCTTCTTGTCCGTCACTTGCAGCTCCAGGTCAGAATAGCGGCGGGGCTTGGTGATGATGGGATCTGTGGTGGACAGCTCAATGCGAAAAGCACCGCGTGGGCCCTTGTAACCAGTGAGGTCACTCAGAGAATGAGCAAAAGCACCTGGATGAGCTGCAACCAGAGCCGCCATGCGATGTGCTTGCTGCTGGGATAGAGCCGCATGCTGAGCCAACAACACACCATTGGGCAGCTGGGTGTATTGTTGTGGGGAGGGATTGACAGCAGGACCATCAGGCAGCACCATGGTGATGGCAGAGCAGGAGATGGCAGGTGAGCACATGCCCGGCACAGGGGGCGGCAGGCAAGACACCATGGAGGGCAGCCAGAAGAGGAAGAGGAGAGAGAGAACCAACCGCAGCGGTGAGAGAGACCCCCATGCCACTTCCCTGGTGGAGCGCTGTGGCGTAGGTGGAGGGGATGCGCGCAGCGGAGGCATGGGAGGAACTTGCGGTGGTGGGGCCGTGGTCAGTGGGATGGCGGAGCGCCGGGCTGCAGCGGTGCCCACAGCCAGGTGGGATGCTGAAGGCTGCGGTGCGCTGGTTGGCATAGACATGCGCCGAGCTGCAGGGTCTAGTGCTGAGGAGGGGACAGAAATGACAGCTGCCCCTCCCCCCCTGCGGGTGACTGGCTGGGCTGGGCTGCGCACCGGTTTCACCCCTGATCCTGCTGGTATGGGTGCATCACCGGCGGCCACCCTGCTCAAGGCGCCTTCTACAGCTGCTAGGTCACCCCCACGGCTGACTGCGCTGGGTGTGGTGGTGCCAGACGGTGCAAGAGGTGTCCCCACTTGCACATGCACCAAAGGCGAGGTGTGAATCATGGCAGAGGCGGTGCCGCTGGTTGCACAGGGCTGAACCTGGCTGTGGGACACGGCAGTGCAAGCCACAAGCAGCTGGCTGCTGCCCATGGGCGCTGAGTATAGGAGGGGAAGGCAGCCTTTGGGCCCAGTGACTGGCAGTGAGTGAGAGGTGCGGACGTCTCCATGGCTGTGCAGCCGGGGGCAATAAGAGAACTGCCGGTCGTACACATCGCACACGCCCTTGGTCTGCGAGAGGAAGTTGGCTCCAAGCAGCAGGTCGTAAGCAAGGGGGCTACCAGGAGGCATGACAATGGCCTCCAGGTCGTGCACCATGGCATGGGGAGTGCCATAGCTGAGACTCACGCGCAGGGTGGCAACCTGGGTGGCTAAGGCCTCTGCACCACTCGCAGTGGACAAGCGACGGCTGCAAGGGGTGAGGGGCAGGTTCAGCGCGGCTGCACACTCATGTGAAATGAGGCAGCTGTCACTGCCCCCGTCCAGCATGACACCCTGGAGCAGATGCAGCTGGCCCTCACTGTCAGCCACTGCACACCCTGACTGCACCGTGACGTTGGAGAAGTAGGTGAGGTGTTGGTTGGGCACGGCGGTGTGGCAGGCAGCACGCACAGCGGCCGCTCGTGGAGGTTCAGCAGCGATGTGAGCAGCAGTGTCAACAGGTGCGACACTGGGCGAGAGGTGCTGCTCAATACGCGTTACACGCTGAGCAAGGTGCTGCAGCTGCACAGATAGCTCCTGCAGGCCGGGCTGGGTGGCAAACACAGAGCCCATGGTGGGGGTGGTGGCTGGGGCAGCAGGAGGAGCAGGGGCTGCAGCCTTAGGCAGGGTGTGGGTGGCACCAGCAGCTGCAGACATAGGCGTGAATGGCACTGCTCTGGCTGCATTAGCTGTGATGATGCAGAAGCTGCCATGCTCAGGGTAGGAGAGGGGCTGCACCCGCGCATCCTGCGACACCCAATGCCCTGACATGTCCCATGCACCCAACCCGGACCCCTCTGCTGACACGGTGTGGGCTCGAGCAGGACCTGACAGGCTGGGGGAAGGAGCTGCTTGCATGTGGGGGTACAGCTTGAAGCAACGCTCAGGGGCATGGTAGCGCTTGTGGCAGTAGCTGCAGGTGTGCTGCGCATGGGCTGGAATATCAGGCACATACCCCCTGTCCAGCAGAGGCGTGCGTTGCCTAGGGTCAGTGATGACGCGGGACACCACACTGCCAGCCGGGTGCGCAGCCACGGCATGCGCTGCGCGCGGAGCACTTCCACCAATGACTCTCTGCTGCTCATGAGGTGGCATCGCCTGGAACTGCCTGCACTCAGCCAAATCATGGCCAGCATAGGGGTGGAGAGGGCAGGTCTTGGCAGGCCGCGAGCGCTGGGTCTGCATGGGCGCATGCTGCATGGGTGCACTACGCAAGGCAGGCTGAGGCATGGCTGCATAACCCAGCTGCATTGGTGGCGCAGCAAAAGCTTGGGACATGGGCATGACAGATGGCAACGGCTGCTGCATGGCAGGGTGCGACATTGGGTAACCCATTTGCTGCATGGGCTGCTGCAGGTGATGTGGCATGGGCTGCGGCATGGGCTGTGGCATGGGCTGCCGGGCACGCTGGCGATGCGGGGGCTGAGGCAGCGCCCGAGCTTGAAGCTCAGCCAACTGCTGCCGCAACAGGAGCACCTCCTCTGACACTGGGTCCTGCTCTGCGCGTAGTGGTGGGCGATCAGCAACGGCAGGCACATAACGCATGCTGTCAAGCAGGTTCTCATGCGCTGCACTGACTGCATGCAAGGCAGCTCTGAAGGCGCGCTGATCCTGCCGGTCCTCTGCATCCGGCACAGCCTGGTGGAATAGGCGGACAGCCTCGTCCCTGAGCTTGGTGCGCTGCTCCTGGCGCATGGTGGGCACTTGCAGGCAATGGGAGAAGAGGTGGTTGATGGCAGTGAAGTGGGTTAGTGTGCCACGCCTGATGGCCTCATTCACAGCGCTCTCAAAGGCTGTGGCGAAAGCCTTAGCGCTGCTGCACCCTTTGCCCCCTAGCACGAGAGCTGGGTCTAGGCCTGCCTGGTGGCTGGGTGGGTCTATCAGCTGCTCCTCCACCAGGTCTAGCAAGGCCTCTAATGCTTCTGCCCTGTCAGCCTCGTCGCCCCAGCCATCTACCAGCTGCTCATAAGCATCTGCAATGGACTGAAAGAACACGCCATCCATGGCAGAGCTGGCCAGCAGGTGATGGAACGCATTCACCGGTATGTGGAGGTTGAGGCCTAGGTACGCCCGCAGCTTGAGGCTGAAAGCTCTGAAGGCCAGGCGGGAAGTGCCTGTAAGCTCTGGCACCGCCATGGAGACGAGCGCCATGGGTTGTACTGCTCGGCTGCTGCGGGTTGGGGCTGGGGCTGGTTCCTGGGGCGGTGCTGCTGCGTCGAAGACTGGGTTGTCCGTGGAGCTGTACGGTCCGTTAAGCTCCAACGGTGTGCCCAGTACAGGCGGCTGAGTTATGGCAGCCACCTCGCGCAAGCACGAATGCGGATGTATGCGCTAGTGCACTGGGCGAACGTGTTAAAGAAACACGCACCGCGGAGCTACAGCTGGCTGCAGCCTGAACACCCCGGAGTGCCCAGGACTGCAGCCGAAGTGAAGATGCTGACGCCCAGACGTCCGTCTGTCGACAGCTGAAGGCAATTGATAACCTTCCTCCGGGGATGTGCAATAGGGCGAGCAACGAGCGCACACTCTGTAGCTGCACCCGCTCTGTAGCCCCCACCCTCGGTGCATGTCGTGCATGTGCGCAAGGGCAGTGGCGTCCCAATGAACTGTAAGACACACTGCAAGATCAACTGTAATGATAAAGTGAATGCTAGATTGTGCCGTTGGGCCGTTAGGGCCGCCCCCTTCCCCAGCCGACATCTCTGCTATGTTGTGGCATCAAGGCGTAGGCTATGGTATGTATGAGCCATGCTAGAGGTCAGGTCCCACAAGGTCTGTTTGGCGAAATGTACCGTGAGCCATTTGATGCCGCGTTTACACAGCCGTGATCAGCGAGCCTTCCCGATATGCCTACTGCATCAAAGGGCCTGCACGGCCTGACGCCCACCATCCCTTGCCAAGTGTCCAGGTGGCAAGGTTACTGTAGATGGATGCGGCGTTCCTTCTAAAGCGGGGGCTAGTAGGTACGGTCTACAACAACGCTAGCGCGAGGGCCGGCGGTTATGTTCGGTAACCGGGTGGCTCGCATCTCGCATCGGGCTGCCGTAGCTCGCTCGCAACATGCCTAAGCGTTGCAATGGCCCTCCTGCTCCACCACATCAAAGGATATAAATGAAAAATAAAAAATATACTGTGAGCTGCAGGCAGCATGTCCGAAGGAATTGTTTTTTACTGGTCTCTCCTTCGACGACATTATTGAGAGGGCTGATAAGTGCCTTGAGAATAGGTCGGAGCAGCAGAAAAATGAAGCATGTGGCAAGGTTCAGCCAGGAAATTGCGTCATTTCTGCAGCCTTCACAAGGGAACCTGTAACCTGTACAGCCTTCACAAGGGAGAAATGTAAGATAGCAAACGAAATGAGTAAGGACGCCTCGACTAGCAGCAAGCAAGGCAAAGCTGATACCCGTCACCAGTATGGTGCCGGCCTTCAGATGCCGATGGCAGTGAGCTGAGAATACCTCCAGACTTGGGTGCCCGTGATTACATCGGACAGCTGGTAAGGTCTTCTAAGCTGCCGCCGCAGCATCCCAATCCACTACAAATACCCAACCCCCATGCAACCATGTCAGAACTATTATGCAAGTCGCAGGATACACACACAAATCCATCCACAGTGACCAGGTCACATCAACCATCATCCACTAATCACCATCTACCGTGATACAACCGCCTGTCATGCTTGCATGGCTCGTCCATGTCACGCATTCCGCACAGTCACGCTCATGGTTGTGACACCATGACAAATGAAGATGGTGTGAGTCAGGTCAGTGGGTCTAGTAGGGGATATGCATGCGCTGTGGACAGCTGCTGCCCAGTAGCCAGCTGCCTCCAGGTGGACAGACCCAAGGCAGCAATGGAATGCTGACCCTGGTTGGACTGACTGTGGCGCAGGAGGGGGCAAGCTGCTGGCTGGGTAGTGCCTGCCCAGAAATGAGGTTTCAACTAAATGTAATTGCATGGGCCTCCCAATCAGGCGCCCCCAACATGGGGTTGGTAATATGCATGCGATTACTCCCTCAATACTGCACCGTTTTCGGTAGCGTTTATCACATTGGCATTGGCGGTTTAGTCCGCGTTATCTGACCATCAGCGCTAGCCATTGGTCAGGCTAGACAAGCAAGCCAAAAAAGGCCCATTTTTCGAACGGACCTAACTAACTCTATACACCGCTTCACGATGTAAGATTGGCACGCCTTGACGCAGCGCCGCGCACGTTAGCATCGGCTCGGAGGAACAGGCCTATGGTGATCGGCTGGTCCGCGACCCCGTCCAATGTTCGGGGGCCCCGACCAGCACGCAACGCCAGGAGCGCTCCATCGCTCTTATTTGCGCCCTAAAGTATGTGTGCTGTTGCGGCGATGTCCTCGGCGATGTCCAGGTGCCTACTGGGTGTCTACAGTGTGTGCTACATGTTGTTTGCTAGATGCTTGTCTCATGGCCGGCTTGAGGGGGTACGCCGTGAGGCTTTGTACCTGAAATTTCGTCAGCAGCTAGCTGTACCACACACTCACCCCCTGGCGCTGACTTGACATCATCATGCATCAGCTCGGTCAATGGCGAGTGGTAGTGTGGGACACATTGCCAAAAGCATCAACTGTATGCCAAACGTGCCAAACGCCTTGCAATGCACACCGGGGGAACTGCATTGGATACATGCATAAAAATGTACTGTGGAGGAAGCGGGATAACATGTCTGCTGATAAATATATATGAAAACCTATATGAAACCCCCAAAATGCGTTAGACATGGCCATGCCAGGGACTTTTTGCCCAAAATGATGGGCAATCCGCCAGCCTGAACTGTACATATTGGTAGCAAAGACTGTTGTCCTGCCGTCGGAGTCGTCGATGGACCTTTCGGTCGAGGACAGCCGCACTTGAAGCCTTTTAAGCTATGCCCCATCGCTCGAAGCAAAGCCTAGCCGGGTCCGGTAAAATGGTTGAGTCAGGCGTTCCCAACTACCTGAAAACCACCCCCCTGTGATACGAAGCCCGTATCTCCGCAGCCACTCAGTCAAAAATATATGTAAACAGTGCTTTGAACAGAGGAGAGTCATATCTACGAAATGGCAGACGCAGCAAAAACTATCACGCTCTCAGCGGTGCTCAGTGCCTGTCCAAAGATAAGCATTTGAATTCATGCGATTTCGCCACATGCGGGGCGCGCCGCACTAGCACGCTTCGCCACGCTGTTGTGAGTGGCACCTGCAACACGCAGCAGCAGTCGGAACATGTTTTGCTTTTGGCATGTGGACGCGACGACGGCAGTTGTGACGACTGGATACCACTATGAGCTTTTGGAGCTGCTGCTGGCGCTAGTGCATTACCGGCTGCTCTACTACGCTTAAACAAGGTGCTAGGTGCAGTACGTGGTGTTGTCTCACCTTGCTTTGCTGCCCTCGACTTGTTAGCTGCAGGTGCCCCACGCTCACGGGACGTGCTTGCCGCTGCCAGCTGTTGCTGCTGCTGAGGGGGTGCACCAGCAGGCTCAGCCAGCTCAGGGGTGGTGCCTGCAGGTGTCAGCTGCTGCTGAGGGGGCGCAGCTGCAGCAAGCTTCCCACGGATGTGGGTGCACACGTGGCTCAGGGTACCCTCCAGCTTGCCCCAGCCCCAGCCCCAGCCCCAGCCCCAGCCCCAGCCCCAGCCCCAGCCCCAGCCCCAGCCCCAGCTGCTGCCCCAGCCCCAGCCCCATCCCTTGCCCCAGCCCCAGCCCCAGCCCTTGCCCCAGCCCCACCACCGGGTCTCTGCTCCCAGCCTTCTGGCAGGTGCTGCGGGGTGACTGCTGCTGTCACTCGCAATACGAGCACCTTGCCATGGCGATCGCATGTGCACCCATCAAATTGCAGGTGTATTGCCTTTGCGCGCAATAGTTGGTCTGAAAGCAGGCAGCAGAGCAAAGACATGTGGTTATTCCCAGCCTCAGCCCCCCCTCAACCCTCCCCTCAGCCCCCCCTCCCACCCCCTACCACTCCCTTCCACCCCCTTCCACTCTCTCCCAGCCCCTTCCCACCCATGCCACCCTGCCTTCCCCTTTGCATCTTACCAAGGGTCTTGCGCCGCATGTAGGTGGACACGATGTGGAATTCACGCCCAACTGTGGATGTCTTGCCTGGCCGGTGAGGGTTGGGGAGGACGCACTGCTCAGAGACGAAGAACTGTCGGCACTTGGAGAGGGCACGGCGGCTGACACCTGTCTCTAGATGCAACCTGACGGTGCTCAAGCAGTGGTGAGCATTGTAGGGTGCAGTCCGGGCTGCTGGCCTCCCCACAGGGCTCTCTTGATTTGGAATGAAGATGTCAGTTGGTGAGGGTGCTGGGCTGAGCTGCTCCCATAGCTGTAGCCATCAGCATGTGTACCTTGTAAGCGGTATAACTTGTCACATACAAACCCAATGATTGAGTTGCATAGTACCACGGACGCGTTAGTGAGTATGCTATAAAAAATCTGTGTGAGGTCAGGCTGTTTGTTCAATGGTGCAAAACATAAAGCGGATCATAGCTGGAGGGGGTGACTAGTCCTTACTGTGCCGCCCACCATTACAGCGATACAGCGCTGCCACACACAGTTTCGAGTTTCTTCACATCCTCGCCAAGCGGCCTGCACCATCAGGAACCTCGCGCAGCCATGTTTGCCGGACTTCAGTGGTGTGCGCCACCGACATGTCGTGCATCGCTAACGGATAGCTAAGGACGTAGCTTACCGGTGTAGCTAACCACGGTCTGCGATTGGGACACATTCGGGGTCACATGTGGCTGCCCGCATCGAAAGACTCCGATGGCAATTCCAGTCTTACATTAAACGCGCAATATCACATCGCAGCAGACGCAACAAACGTTACATCAAAAGATTGAGTAGGTGGGCCGCAGTTGCATGAAGATTGCCAACCCCATGTTGGGAACGCCTGAGGTTGAGCTTGTATCTACTGGCCGTGCTCCATGGACCCGCACTGCTAAGTACATCGCCAAAGGGGCCCAGGCAAGGCAGCCCAGCCCAGCCCAGCCATTGTGCACTTCCCCATACTGATGTGGTGTTGCATTGTTATCTTCAGACGCTGAATGTTACCAAACAACGGCTACAAGAGGTGCAGGAAGAGAATGCGCGGGAGAAGCAAGACTGGCAGCAGCAAGAACTGGACTGGCAGCAGCAGCACCATGACTTGCAACACCGGCAGCAGGACTGGCAGCAGCAGCACCAGGACTGGCAGCAGCGGCAGCAGGACTGGCAGCAGCAGCCAATCAGGTCTCCCATGAGGACCTCCCCCTGTGGGGGGGAGGCCACTATACTGTTACAGGGGGACCTTCCAACCGCCCAACCGCATCCCGCCCGCTGTACTGCGCCACCTTTCTGGGCAACTTAGCGCACCTGTGCGCTCGCACTGAACGCATGCTAGGAATGACCACAGTGCTATTGCTAGGTTGTGCAGCGTGGGCCGCAGCGCTGGCAGCATCCATTGCCACCACGCTAGATGCGACAAGCCCAGCCACCACAGCAGAAACATCAGCAGGAAACATCAGCAGGAACAGCAGCTTGCGAGCAGCCCGTAACCGCAGACGGAGTGCAGAGCGGAATATGCGCAGAACCTGAGCCTGCAACCCCAGCACTGTGAACATCAAGCCTCGCACCCCGCACCTCGCATCTCGGCCCTCGCATGGCACTTCGCATGGCATCTCGCACCTGGTGCTCTGCAGGACAGTAGCGCAAGAGCCAGGAGGTGCAGCCAAGGGAAGCAGCTAGGCAGCGCAGCAAGGAGCAGCAAAGAGCAGCAAGGAGCAGCAAAGAGCAGTTGGAAGCGGCATTAAAGAGCGGCAACCACACAAGCGGCATTAAAGAGCGGCACCCTTCCCAACCACTCCACCACCACCCACATCCACCCCAATATCCCCCGCACACACCCCACCCTGCAGATAGTGAGTGGCTCGCTTTTGCAGCTGTGTGGTTAAGATTGCCTAGCCTGACCACATGCATGAACTTCTTTGCTGCAAGGTTTCATGGTCACAACCATCCCCTTTCCCACAACCACCACACTCACCTTCGCTCTCTCCCTCTTCCGCCACAATGCAACACCCTCTACCTATTCTGCAGCCTGGAGCAAGCCCTCCCACCCTTCCTCCAATCACCACCACCACCTCCTAAGCCCCTCCCCTCCCCAGACCCTCCCCTCCCCAGACCCTCCCCTCCCCAGACCCTCCCCTCCCCAGACCCTCCCCTCCCCAGACCCTCCCCTCCCCAGACCCTCCCCTCCGCAGACCCTCCCCTCCCCAGACCCTCCCCTCTTGAGCACTTGCGTTGAGCAAGTGTGCACCACAGCAGCCTCCCTCCCCCCGCAGCCCGGAGCCATCTCCATGAGCAGCAACTAAGAGCAGATGCAAAAGCAGCAAGTAGGAGGCGCTTGGAGCGGCAGCCAGGACTATCGGTGAGTGCACATGCTGTTAGGGTGTCGGCCCAGCCTGCCAAACTCTGGTCATGCATGTCCTGCCATGGCTTGGTGGTTGCAAGCATGTCATGCATGTCCTTATTCATCTGCTTGCTGGCTGATGTTTGCTTGCAGTTGTCGATAGCTGGGGCATGGCAAGAGTAGCATGGCTTGGTGATTGCAAGCAAGGCGGTAGCGGCATAGAGCAGCAAGCAACAAGGAGCCAGCAAGGACCATACCCTCCCCGTACCCCGTACCCTCCCCCATCCCACCACCACCACTTCCGAGTCTGCTACCCACCTACCCTCCTCCCCTCTACTCTCCCCCACCACGCACCTAGCAGCCTATGGAGTAGCAGCCTGAGCTAGTAGCATAGAGCAGACAGCATGGAGCGGGCAGCATGGAGTGGGTGGTGCTGCCAGTGGTAATGGTGCTGCTGCTAGTGCTGCTGTTGTTGTTGCTGCTGCTGCTTGAGCTGCTGAGCAGACTAGTAGCAACCAACCCAGTTTGGGGACATGGGGCAGGGGGAGCAAGTCACCTACTTCCCCCCTCCGTTTACCCTCACCCCACGACACACGCTGCAGCCCCTTCCCCTACCCCACCCAGCAGCCCTTGGCGTACCAGCTTGGAGCAACAGGGATAGGTGCACCTAGCAGCAAGCTCTGCTGCTTATGGAGCATGGCCGGCTGCTTGTCTGGCTGCGGCACATGATTGTTGTGTGCAAGGAGGCATGCGGTGAGCCTGAGCCGCATGGTGAGGCTGAGTCAGGGCAGCTGCAACAGTCATTGCAATTAGGGCGGTTGTTCAATATCAAACAACACATGCAGAGGCTACACATACAAGGCTGAGGGCATGCACATGAGCTAGGAGGGCACAACTTACCACTTGTAATACCCTTGTAATCCCTGGTAACATAGTGGTCATGTAATGCTATCCAACCAACCGCTTATGTAATTCCTAACCGTTGAGAGCTGACCTAACTAGACTACCAGAGCCACCTGGTCCCAACCTATGCATACCATGCATGTCACCAGCCGCGGTTGGAATAGTAGCTCTTTGTTGAAGCCCAGGCCAAATAGCCAAGCCAAGTAGGAAGGGCCGCGCCTAAGCCTAGAATTTCCAGCCTAAACACTGCTAGCACCGCCCTGCCTCCTAGCCAACACAACAGCTGTGGTACACTCTGATGTAAGCCAACACAGTTGGTGTGGTACACTGTGATGTCAGCCAACACAACTACCGTAGTGACTGTGGCACACTGTGACACCACCCCGCCATACCACTAGCTCATTGCGCACCTACATACCTCGGCTATCACTCCCTGCAGCCATAAGGCAGGCCTGGCAGTGATCCACACCCAATGTGTCACAGGGTATGTAGCAAGTGGCTACCATGTTTGTAGCATTAGCGCATCACCGCGTGGTGGTGTTGTCCATACAAGGGGCATGTGGCGCACCACACCCTAACATATGGCTGGATCTGGTGAGCCTCCACTATAGGTACCGTCCGTAGTCCAACTGGCTGTGGCACATTGGGCGTGGATCACTGCCAGGCTGCACTTGCTAAGCATGACCGTGATGCATACATGCAAAGGGGGTATGTAGCAAGTGGCTACCACGTTTGCGGCCTTAACGCATCACCGCGTGGTGGTGTTGTCCATACAACGGGCGTAGGTATCATTTGAGAAGAGGATACACGGCTAATGACCAGCACCGTTTTCTTCATTACATCTTGACCATTCACAGCTTACAAATCAAGTTGTGTAGCATGGAACTGAACGGAAGCTCAGGACAGCTTTTTGAAAGCTTTTGTACCATGCAACATACTTCTCAGATGGGCTCAAAGTTGCTGCTGATTGCTAATACAAGACTGCACTGCCACACACCTACAGCCTGCTGCTGCTGTCCATGCACTACAGCCAGCTCATGCGCCGCAACACACCTACATCCTGCTGCTCTTGCTGCTGCTCATGCACCGCAACACACCTACATCCTGCTGCTGCTGCTCATGCACTGCCACACATGCATTGCAGCCTGCTGTTGCTGCTCATGCACTGAAGCACACCTGCAGCCGGCTGCTACCTGCACTGCCACACACCTACAGCCTGCTGTTGCTGCTGCCCATGCACTGCTGCTCATGCACTACAGCATGCTGCTGTTGCTGCTCATACACTAAAACACATGCACTGCAGCCTGCTGCTACCTGCTGCTACCTGCAGCCTGCACTGCCACACACCTACAGCATGCTGCTGCTGCCCATGCACTACAACCTGCTGCTGCTGCTGCTGCTCGTGCACTACAGCACATGCACTGCTGCCTGCTGCTGCTGCTGCTCATGCACTGCAGCACACCTGCAGCCTGCTGCTACCTGCACTGCTACACACCTACAGCCTGCTGCTGCTGCTGTCCTTGCACTGCTGCTCATACACTACAGCCTGCTGCTGCTGCTGCTCATGCACTGTAACACATGCACTGTAACACAGGGCAGGGCAGGACTGGGAGGGGGTGGGGCAGGGCTGGGCAGGGAGGGGAGGGGAGGGGCAAAGCAAGGCTGGGAGGGGGTGGGGCAGGGCTGGAGGGGGTGGGGCAGGGCTGGGCAGGGAGGGGAGGGGCAACGCAAGGCTGGGAGGGGGTGGGGAAGGGCTGGGAGGGGGTGGGACAGGGCTGGGCAGGGAGGGGAGGGGCAACGCAAGGCTGGGATGGGGTGGGGCAGGGCTGGGAGGGGGTGGGGCAGGGTTATGCAGGGAGGGAAGGGGCAACGCAAGGCTGGGAGGGGGTGGGGCAGGGCTGGGCTGGGGTGGGGTGGGGCAGGGCTGAAAGGGGGTGGGGTGGGGCAGGGCAGGGCAGGGAGGGGAGGGGCAATGCAAGGCTGGGAGGGGTGGGGCAGGGCTGGGTATCGAACCATGAACATTAGCATATGTCGGAGGGCAGCATTACCTGCCATGGAGACACCTCCACCAAACAAGGAGAAGTAGTGCCGCATGAGACCGATGTCATACCAAGTATGAACCTGGGTTCGACTGCTAGGCCAACAAAAGAAGTGCAGCGGGTTTGCACACTCCTTGCAGCCAGTCCAAACAGTTAGCGAAAAGCAATGATGAACATCGATGTACTCTATCCTCATGTCTCTCCACTTGCTGCAATGGTGACGGTCCCAGCTTGCTGCATGCTGCATGCTGTCTCCAGCTTGCTGCATGCCGTGCTGCATGCTGCTCCCAACCTAAGTCAAGTTGCTCCTGCATGGCAGCCTGTAGGGCTGCTCTCTTGCTTGTGAGAAGCTGCTCATGTGCAGGAGCTGAGGCGACATAGTCAAACTGACGCTGTGTCTCATTCTGACGGGCTGCAGCATCAGAACGCTCCTTGCGGATAGCCCACTTGACCCAAGACGGCCCATGCTTTTGTTGGGACTGGGGCTGGTCATCGAATGCATGCATATCAGGCATGTCTAGCTCAGCTGCTCCAGGTGCCCGCTGCCCCCATCCCGCGACCCGTTGCCCAACACGCCCAGCACGCTTCTTGGCAGGTCGGGGCTGCTCTTGTGCTGACGGTGGATGGGATGCTTCCAAATGCTGTCCGCCCTTCATTTTCAGGCCATCGCCGCAGCGGGCTGAACTTCATCTGCTCGCCAGCTGCTGTTCCTGCTGATGTTTCTGCTGTGGTGGCTGGGCTTGTCGCATCTAGCGTGGTGGCAATTGATGCTGCCAGCGCTGCGGCCCACGCTGCACAACCTAGCAATAGCACTGTGGTCATTCCTAGCATGCGTTCAGTGCGAGCGCACAGGTGCGCTAAGGTGCCCAGAGAGGTGGCGCAGTACAGCGGGCGGGATGCGGTTGGGCGGTTGGAAGGTCCCCCTGTAACAGTATAGTGGCCTCCCCCCCACAGGGGGAGGTCCTCATGGGAGACCTGATTGGCAGCAGCAGCAGCTGTTGGAGAAGCAGCTCCATGACCTTCTGCAGCGGGCTGACATCCATGCCTAGGGCGCGGCTCCCCCCGCCTAATATTAGGTATTAGTCTATATTATATTAGTCCCGGCCGGTATTAGATCTAATATGCGTATTAGATGACGATGTTTGATCCTGGGCGTTGTGAGTGCAGCCGTGCGACCCTAGTGCACTGGTCGCAATTGCAAGCGCGTCACATTGTCACTTCGAGCCGGCAGGCAGGCCGGCAGCTGCATTGGCAGCCAAGCGGCGATGGCCGCAATCAGACAACAGAAGTACAATGGCAAGAATACTGACACGTATGTGGTGATGTTGAAAGTCCAGGCTCGCAAGTTCACCGCAACTTGGGCCTTTGAGTTCGTGGAGGGCATCGCCAAAGCATTCTGCAAGCGATGCCCGCGTGCAGAGAACAATGAGGGCGCCTATAAAATTTGACTCAAACTGAGAGGCAGCATCCGCTGCGATGCACACTACATACGGCACTCGTTGGCAAGTGGCGCATTGATGAGGACAACTATAACTACTTTAACAACTTTATGAAGACTGTCACAGCGGACATCAGCGTACGCCGCGATCTCTGGGACCTCACAGCCCGATAGTAACAATACGACAGCTGCGGCAGAGCGCAACTGGTCAGCATTGGGCCTGACCTTCGAAAATAATCTCTGCCACCCATCCATCGCCACCCATCCATCGCCCAGCATGGCCTTCAGATGCACGTGCAATGTCAACAACCGTTGTTTAGGGGTTGAGCAAGCCTCACAGGCGAAACACACAGCTTGGCGCAAATGAACAACCTACTGAGATCCCCGCGATTTGAACCCCGGTGGGAACCTGCTCTTGCCGTCTAATATTAGGTGCGTATTAGACCCGTATTATATTAGGTCGTCTAATATAGATCTAATATAGATTGACGCACCCTAATGCCCACATCATTGTTGTCTCTGCTGCAAATGAGCTGGCACGCACAGAACACAAGTGTAGGTTGGATGTTATAATGTAATGATGTGAGGTTAGATGTAATGATGTATGGTTGAGGGCCGGACGGGCCAGCCGCAAACAGCTTTTTAGGCAAGGTCCACTGCACATGTTATAAGATAGGAGGGTTCGGAGCTGGTGATTGTGATTGCGGGGCATTACTAACATTCACAGCTTTGCGGGAGCTAGAAAGCCGAGCTACCCAGTACAACCGACTGAACGGACCTGGCTAGCGAGAGAGACGGGCCCCGGCCTTAGTCTTAATACGTATGTCTGTAGCTACCTACAGCGACCTTGTTGCGTAGACACAACTTTAGGCCCAAAGAACCATGTTCAGCCTGCGGGCCTGCGCTTCAACGCCGCTGACTTTTCTAGCACGCTGAAGCTAGCGGTGCAACCGCGGTAGCAAATGGTGCTGTGAGTGTGGAGAACAGCATGGTACCCAATTTTCCCCTTGCTTGTCTAGCCTGACCATTGGAGTCTTTGCTTGTGTACTTTTGTTTTTTTTTTTTTGAGAGAATTAGATTACAGGAGAAATATAGACTAAGAGAGAGACTAAGAGAGAGAGAAAAAGAAAGACTAGACCATGTCTCGAGCAAGCTACCCCCTCCCTTCCTCAAAGAGGCAAGCAAACCCCACCCCACCAGCCCACCACCAAACAGCGTCCAAACCACCCTAGAACGGTAACTACACCCCCCCAAGGAAAGACGTCCAATTACCCCCCACACCCCCACCCTCAGCAACCCCTCCACCTCGCCGACCCAAGGGACCCCCGGACAACACAACAAACACATGTACTGCCACATGTGCCCGCGAACAAATCACAGCGGCGATATGGGCCTCCTTGGCACGGTGAGCCACATCGCTGTGACCCCATCTACCTAGCGTAGTGAGCTGGTTGTGCACAAATGGAATGTCCGGCCAACACCCATCGCGATGCCTGCCGGGCGTGCAGGGCGCCTAGACGGGGTGAATGTAACATATAATCGTACTCGCTTCCGCCGAATAGCACATTTGGGTCGGCGCACACCAAGGTACCACCGGCTTGTACCCCCCCCTCCTCCACTGTGTCCTCCACTGTGTTGCACCCGCTGCACCCACAAGAAAATGGCTACGAAATGTTTGTTCTTTATCCATTGGAGCATCTAGTGAAACAAACCGCACAACAAACAGCCCAGGCCTCGTTCAGTTTGACAGCTTCAAAGTTACATCATGTTCACAAGGCAGGTTCAAGGCCACGGCATGCAACGACCCACCATGCCCGCCCCCCCTCCACCCATCATTGCAGGAGCCCACCTCATTGCAGGAGCCCACCCCTCCCAACCCACCCCCTCCCAGCCTACCCCCTCCCAGCCCAACCCCTCCCAGCCCAACCCCTCCCAGCCCACCCCTCCCAGCCCACCCCCTCCCAGCCCACCCATCCCTTGCTCGCTGCCTGCTCCCCCTCCCCCCCCCCCGCCCCCTTTTAGCCCTAGCCACCACCATGGGGGGTAAAAGGCCCAGCAAGAAGAAGCGTCAACAGCTGCAAAAGCTGAACGCCTCACCCAAGGCAGGCTTTAAGTGTTGCCCTAGTGGCTTGAAAGCTCAGATTAAGAAGGCACAGAACGACGCCATGGTGTTGCGGGCACAGGTTGAGCAGCTCCACCAGCAGCTAAGTGATGCGGTGGCAGATTATCAGCTGCTGCAGGCAGACATGGAGCAGGTGCAGGCAGCACGGCAGGAACTGCAGGGTGAGTATGAGGCTTTGGACCAGCTGGCTGAGGAGCGCAACCATGCAATCCAGCCCCAGACAGCTGCCAAGCGCAAGCGGTGATACACGAGACATAGTTAGACATAGGTTGAAGTGGCCACCTCTCCCAACCGCACCTGCCAACTGCCTCCGTGCCACATTCCCGCAACCGTTTTCCAATCCGACTGATGCTGCCGACGCGCATGCTCGCGTAGAGCAGCCTAAGCGACGCGGGCGGTCGTAACGATGACTGCATGCTTCGCAACGGTTCAAATTTAAATCACTAACTTTGACGCTTTGCTGTGCACGGCCTACCCAGTGTATAATTATTCTGGATGGGTGAAAGGTAGCTGGCTGGATTAGCTACATTGTAAATCATCTAGCATAATATTTGGCGCAGTGAGTGCAAAGATACAGCCGTCCTACTACCAGGGGTAGGTTTTCTGTTAGTTGGGGGCGCCTGACTCCCAACCTGCGCACGGCAGATGTAACACACTGCAGATCCTTCCCGTAGGAGCTATGAGCATACCCCAAAGCTAGGGCGCAGAAACCAGACGGATGCGTAGCAGCAACAAGCAGCAAATCGACCTCAAAAACAGCACTGCAGATTTGCATGCCGGCACCCCATCGCGGCACGCCGACCGACCGACTAGTGACCGCTCTACCACGTTCGTTGTTGCGGCGCTGTTGATTCATGTGTACTACCGTCAGGGTGCAAGGAGTCACTGGTGCCAGGATACCGCGGAGGGGGGCAATGTTGACTTTAGCCCGTCCCTCGCAGGCCAAGCTGCGGAGCACCACGCCGCAGCGGGGCGTCGCGGTTTGACCTCTTGGAGTTCAGTATACGCGACAAAAAGTGACGGTACATTTTGCTGAGTGCCAGCTAATGGCCTCCCATCATGTGAGCGCATCATATCAATGCCATCTACATATGCTATCAATGTTACATGCCTGCGTTCTTACAACCTGTCTAAGGGTTCATCCACCAAATACCAACAAACTACCCTCATTCCTCAGCAGGAAGGTCTAGGCCAGTGTGCTGGACGTGCCCGGCACACCGCTGGGGCTGGCTGCACTCTAGTTAGACCATCAGCAGCTCATCGCACCAATCGGCGACCTCATCCGTGCAAAAATGAGTTAGATGTTATCTCTTGAGCCATGGGGGTCAGCTGTGACACGCCCTGCGGAAAATAAAAAACAAATATTTCTGCGTATCACGTACAGGCCATCCCAGAATGTAAGACTTGCACCGCTGGGCTGAGCGCACCGCCGTAAGCTCCCTGTCGCATGTTAAGCATCTGCACCAAGTGTAGCATTGAGTGTCCAGTCGACGTAGTGCGGTACAGTATACCCCGTGCACATCGCAAAGCTTGTAACCGCTGAAGTGCTGACTTTTCTGCCCCTTGCAAGTGAAGCGGTGACGATTCAGGTCTAAGCATTGACGTTTGTTCCATACTGCTCCATACTGCATCGCAACCCATGAGATGGTCTAGTACGCTGCTGGGCGTGTAGTGCTCCATGAACCCTTTGTTGAGGTCCACGACAACAATGGTGATCCCCAACAACATGACAATCCAGATGAGCCCTAGCTGATCCAGCCAGGCCGCAGGATCGGCGAAATGCTGACCCCACTGCGCAAAGCTCACAGGGTCAGGCCAGCGGCATGAGAACATGGGGGACTCAATGGGTAGGAACTTCTGCTCGATGCTTTGCAAAACCCTTATTGCCAGCTGGTTCTGCCGCTGCTCAGCCAGGTCCACAAGTGTAAACACACCACCAACCATAAGTTCACGCACGTAACTCGCTCCCTACAAAAGCAAACCGGCACCCCGTATATTAGCCATACATGATGCATGGTGACACAACACACAACAACACAACACACCACACTCAACATGCACATGACACCGCACCTGTATAGCTGTGCCTGGTAATTCCAATCCATGCCACAAGGACTCGAGTCCACAGCGGCCTTGCCCAGCGTTGTCATACGGTACAAGCCCGAAGGAGAGCAACTGGGCCAACACGCACTGCTGGGCAGGGGTAGAACCATGGGAAAGGGAAGGCTTCGGGGTGGGGGCTGCGGGGGCAAACAAGGATGCCCAACTCTTGGCCCCCCCTGGCCCCATGACACCGCTGCTGTAAGTGCCTCCTTGGGGGTGGGTTGGCGCCACACCTTGCCCGCCTGCCCCCGCCCCCCCCCAGCCCCATACTGCTGCCGCTGTTGCCCAACACCGGGGCAGGTGGCGGGTAGCGTGGGGATGGTGGTGCCCACCGCCCCAGCCCCACACTTTGCCCCCCCCCCCTCGGCCCCACACTTTGCCCCACCCCCCCAGGGCCCATGCTGCTGCTGCTGCTGATGCCCAATACCGGGGCAGGTGGCGGGGAGCGTGGGGATGGTGGTGCCCACTGCCCCAGCCCCACACCTTGCCCCGCCCCCCCCAGCCCCATGCTGCTGCCGCTGTTGCCCAACACCGGGACAGGTAGCGGGGAGCGTGGGGATGGTGGTGCCCGCCGCCCCAGCCCCACACCTTGCCCCCCCCCCCCTTGGCCCATGCTGTTGCTGCTGTTGCCCAACACCGGAGCAAGTGGCTGAGAGCGAATGTTAGCCTCCACCTTCACCCGCTGCACACATTTGTAGTGGGCTACAAGTGGGAGGTGCATTGCCTCACACCCAGCTCGGAGTGTATTGTCAACAAGGGTGGCTGGCCCAACAACATCACCGCGCTGAGAGCTAAGGTGGTCCTTGCCGCTGAAGTTTGAAGCATCGCGTAGTACTTCCCAGACAGTGTCTATCCCATCCTCGTTGGGTGCCATGCACAAAGTAGTCCATGCTTTCCATTTGCCTTGCACGCATGGTGCTGACGACACCTTGCAGAGCACGCATCGGTCCAACTTGACCAAAGCGCCCTCTACCTGCACAACTTGCCCTTTGTTGGGATGTGAGAACGCAGGCATGTACCTGCATAGTGCACATAGGGAATGTTGCATGTAGAAAGTTGTTGGGTGATGACATAACCAACGACATTGTGGTGTTCCAATTGAAACTGTGCCAAGATTACATACATTTTTAGAGCAAAATCATTTTATGACAGGGCATTGCTATGACCATTGTCAACCCTCAATATAAAATCCACACCTAAATATCACGTCCGTGCCTCTTGACTCCACATAGTGTGTGTTGTGATGTGATGCCCTGTCAATGTGCACTCGCTGTGTGCATTGTGCTGCAATTGCTTTCAACGCATACCTGATGTCAAAAGAGCAGTAGGGTGTAGTTTCAGCGTAGAAGTCGCCCTGGCCGGAGAGATGGCCGGGTCTGCAGCTACCCTGCATGGTCGCAGTCGCGTTCACGAATAGTGAGCCACACGCGCTCATTGTTGCAGCTACGCAATGGAGCAAGTGCCAAATGTTCTTACTGGCAGCTAGCCCAGCAGGACGGCCGACGACATGTATTCGCCAAAAGTTCGCGACATGAGCAACGACGGATGTGGGGCAATACACAGCACTTCTGGCCTTGCAGCTATGACCCAAGTAAGTTTGGCATTCAGGTGTCGACTTTGGCGGGCGCAAGGAATAATGGGTGCACAGCCCTGACTAGACCTCTACAGCAAGCGGGTGCAAGCTGAATGGGGGTTAGGGCACGACTGTTAATATTAACAGCCTGATGTTTTGGACCTTTAACTACCTTAACAAAACCTTAACAAAAACCTTAACAAACCCTTGGCATTTACGAAACAGAACGCTTAAGCTCTCGCTCTCGTCGGCATCCCAACCATTGGCTGCTTCTCCATCCATCACAACAAGAGCGGGGCAGAAAGAGAGCCGGGCGGGGCCAGGCGGCTGTGTTAAGGTTGTGTTAAGACTATTAACCTTAACAAGGTCCGGTCGCGCCCTAATGGGGGTGCAGCCAATGGCGGGAGTGACCTGCTGTGTTGTGGCATCAAGGCGTAGGCTATGTTTTAAATGGGCCATGCTAGAGGCCAGCTGAGTGTCAGCTTATGGCCTCCCACCATGCGAGCTAAGCATGCTTCAAAATTGCATCTTGGTGCGCTGCTCCTGGCGCATGGTGGGCACTTGCAGGCAGTGGGAGAAGAGGTGGTTGATGGCAGTGAAGTGGGTTAGTGTGCCACGCCTGATGGCCTCATTCACAGCGCTCTCAAAGGCTGTGGCGAAAGCCTTAGCGCTGCTGCACCCTTTGCCCCCTAGCACGAGAGCTGGGTCTAGGCCTGCCTGGTGGCTGGGTGGGTCTATCAGCTGCTCCTCCACCAGGTCTAGCAAGGCCTCTAATGCTTCTGCCCTGTCAGCCTCGTCGCCCCAGCCATCTACCAGCTGCTCATAAGCATCTGCAATGGACTGAAAGAACACGCCATCCATGGCAGAGCTGGCCAGCAGGTGATGGAACGCATTCACCGGTATGTGGAGGTTGAGGCCTAGGTACGCCCGCAGCTTGAGGCTGAAAGCTCTGAAGGCCAGGCGGGAAGTGCCTGTAAGCTCTGGCACCGCCATGGAGACGAGCGCCATGGGTTGTACTGCTCGGCTGCTGCGGGTTGGGGCTGGGGCTGGTTCCTGGGGCGGTGCTGCTGCGTCGAAGACTGGGTTGTCCGTGGAGCTGTACGGTCCGTTAAGCTCCAACGGTGTGCCCAGTACAGGCGGCTGAGTTATGGCAGCCACCTCGCGCAAGCACGAATGCGGATGTATGCGCTAGTGCACTGGGCGAACGTGTTAAAGAAACACGCACCGCGGAGCTACAGCTGGCTGCAGCCTGAACACCCCGGAGTGGCCAGGACTGCAGCCGAAGTGAAGATGCTGACGCCCAGACGTCCGTCTGTCGACAGCTGAAGGCAATTGATAACCTTCCTCCGGGGATGTGCAATAGGGCGAGCAACGAGCGCACACTCTGTAGCTGCACCCGCTCTGTAGCCCCCACCCTCGGTGCATGTCGTGCATGTGCGCAAGGGCAGTGGCGTCCCAATGAACTGTAAGACACACTGCAAGATCAACTGTAATGATAAAGTGAATGCTAGATTGTGCCGTTGGGCCGTTAGGGCCGCCCCCTTCCCCAGCCGACATCTCTGCTATGTTGTGGCATCAAGGCGTAGGCTATGGTATGTATGAGCCATGCTAGAGGTCAGGTCCCACAAGGTCTGTTTGGCGAAATGTACCGTGAGCCATTTGATGCCGCGTTTACACAGCCGTGATCAGCGAGCCTTCCCGATATGCCTACTGCATCAAAGGGCCTGCACGGCCTGACGCCCACCATCCCTTGCCAAGTGTCCAGGTGGCAAGGTTACTGTAGATGGATGCGGCGTTCCTTCTAAAGCGGGGGCTAGTAGGTACGGTCTACAACAACGCTAGCGCGAGGGCCGGCGGTTATGTTCGGTAACCGGGTGGCTCGCATCTCGCATCGGGCTGCCGTAGCTCGCTCGCAACATGCCTAAGCGTTGCAATGGCCCTCCTGCTCCACCACATCAAAGGATATAAATGAAAAATGAAAAATATACTGTGAGCTGCAGGCAGCATGTCCGAAGGAATTGTTTTTTACTGGTCTCTCCTTCGACGACATTATTGAGAGGGCTGATAAGTGCCTTGAGAATAGGTCGGAGCAGCAGAAAAATGAAGCATGTGGCAAGGTTCAGCCAGGAAATTGCGTCATTTCTGCAGCCTTCACAAGGGAACCTGTAACCTGTACAGCCTTCACAAGGGAGAAATGTAAGATAGCAAACGAAATGAGTAAGGACGCCTCGACTAGCAGCAAGCAAGGCAAAGCTGATACCCGTCACCAGTATGGTGCCGGCCTTCAGATGCCGATGGCAGTGAGCTGAGAATACCTCCAGACTTGGGTGCCCGTGATTACATCGGACAGCTGGTAAGGTCTTCTAAGCTGCCGCCGCAGCATCCCAATCCACTACAAATACCCAACCCCCATGCAACCATGTCAGAACTATTATGCAAGTCGCAGGATACACACACAAATCCATCCACAGTGACCAGGTCACATCAACCATCATCCACTAATCACCATCTACCGTGATACAACCGCCTGTCATGCTTGCATGGCTCGTCCATGTCACGCATTCCGCACAGTCACGCTCATGGTTGTGACACCATGACAAATGAAGATGGTGTGAGTCAGGTCAGTGGGTCTAGTAGGGGATATGCATGCGCTGTGGACAGCTGCTGCCCAGTAGCCAGCTGCCTCCAGGTGGACAGACCCAAGGCAGCAATGGAATGCTGACCCTGGTTGGACTGACTGTGGCGCAGGAGGGGGCAAGCTGCTGGCTGGGTAGTGCCTGCCCAGAAATGAGGTTTCAACTAAATGTAATTGCATGAGCCTCCCAATCAGGCGCCCCCAACATGGGGTTGGTAATATGCATGCGATTACTCCCTCAATACTGCACCGTTTTCGGTAGCGTTTATCACATTGGCATTGGCGGTTTAGTCCGCGTTATCTGACCATCAGCGCTAGCCATTGGTCAGGCTAGACAAGCAAGCCAAAAAAGGCCCATTTTTCGAACGGACCTAACTAACTCTATACACCGCTTCACGATGTAAGATTGGCACGCCTTGACGCAGCGCCGCGCACGTTAGCATCGGCTCGGAGGAACAGGCCTATGGTGATCGGCTGGTCCGCGACCCCGTCCAATGTTCGGGGGCCCCGACCAGCACGCAACGCCAGGAGCGCTCCATCGCTCTTATTTGCGCCCTAAAGTATGTGTGCTGTTGCGGCGATGTCCTCGGCGATGTCCAGGTGCCTACTGGGTGTCTACAGTGTGTGCTACATGTTGTTTGCTAGATGCTTGTCTCATGGCCGGCTTGAGGGGGTACGCCGTGAGGCTTTGTACCTGAAATTTCGCCAGCAGCTAGCTGTACCACACACTCACCCCCTGGCGCTGACTTGACATCATCATGCATCAGCTCGGTCAATGGCGAGTGGTAGTGTGGGACACATTGCCAAAAGCATCAACTGTATGCCAAACGTGCCAAACGCCTTGCAATGCACACCGGGGGAACTGCATTGGATACATGCATAAAAATGTACTGTGGAGGAAGCGGGATAACATGTCTGCTGATAATTATATATGAAAACCTATATGAAACCCCCAAAATGCGTTAGACATGGCCATGCCAGGGACTTTTTGCCCAAAATGATGGGCAATCCGCCAGCCTGAACTGTACATATTGGTAGCAAAGACTGTTGTCCTGCCGTCGGAGTCGTCGATGGACCTTTCGGTCGAGGACAGCCGCACTTGAAGCCTTTTAAGCTATGCCCCATCGCTTGAAGCAAAGCCTAGCCGGGTCCGGTAAAATGGCTGAGCTTGTATCTACTGGCCGTGCTCCATGGACCCGCACTGCTAAGTACATCGCCAAAGGGGCCCAGGCAAGGCAGCCCAGCCCAGCCCAGCCATTGTGCACTTCCCCATACTGATGTGGTGTTGCATTGTTATCTTCAGACGCTGAATGTTACCAAACAACGGCTACAAGAGGTGCAGGAAGAGAATGCGCGGGAGAAGCAAGACTGGCAGCAGCAAGAACTGGACTGGCAGCAGCAGCACCATGACTTGCAACACCGGCAGCAGGACTGGCAGCAGCAGCACCAGGACTGGCAGCAGCGGCAGCAGGACTGGCAGCAGCAGCAGCAGCTGTTGGAGAAGCAGCTCCATGACCTTCTGCAGCGGGCTGACATCCATGCCCACATCATTGTTGTCTCTGCTGCAAATGAGCTGGCACGCACAGAACACAAGTGTAGGTTGGATGTTATAATGTAATGATGTGAGGTTAGATGTAATGATGTATGGTTGAGGGCCGGACGGGCCAGCCGCAAACAGCTTTTTAGGCAAAGTCCACTGCACATGTTATAAGATAGGAGGGTTCGGAGCTGGTGATTGTGATTGCGGGGCATTACTAACATTCACAGCTTTGCGGGAGCTAGAAAGCCGAGCTACCCAGTACAACCGACTGAACGGACCTGGCTAGCGAGAGAGACGGGCCCCGGCCTTAGTCTTAATACGTATGTCTGTAGCTACCTACAGCGACCTTGTTGCGTAGACACAACTTTAGGCCCAAAGAACCATGTTCAGCCTGCGGGCCTGCGCTTCAATGCCGCTGACTTTTCTAGCACGCTGAAGCTAGCGGTGCAACCGCGGTAGCAAATGGTGCTGTGAGTGTGGAGAACAGCATGGTACCCAATTTTCCCCTTGCTTGTCTAGCCTGACCATTGGAGTCTTTGCTTGTGTACTTTTTTTTTTTTTTTTTTGAGAGAATTAGATTACAGGAGAAATATAGACTAAGAGAGAGACTAAGAGAGAGAGAAAAAGAAAGACTAGACCATGTCTCGAGCAAGCTACCCCCTCCCTTCCTCAAAGAGGCAAGCAAACCCCACCCCACCAGCCCACCACCAAACAGCGTCCAAACCACCCTAGAACGGTAACTACACCCCCCCAAGGAAAGACGTCCAATTACCCCCCACACCCCCACCCTCAGCAACCCCTCCACCTCGCCGACCCAAGGGACCCCCGGACAACACAACAAACACATGTACTGCCACATGTGCCCGCGAACAAATCACAGCGGCGATATGGGCCTCCTTGGCACGGTGAGCCACATCGCTGTGACCCCATCTACCTAGCGTAGTGAGCTGGTTGTGCACAAATGGAATGTCCGGCCAACACCCATCGCGATGCCTGCCGGGCGTGCAGGGCGCCTAGACGGGGTGAATGTAACATATAATCGTACTCGCTTCCGCCGAATAGCACATTTGGGTCGGCGCACACCAAGGTACCACCGGCTTGTACCCCCCCCTCCTCCACTGTGTCCTCCACTGTGTTGCACCCGCTGCACCCACAAGAAAATGGCTACGAAATGTTTGTTCTTTATCCATTGGAGCATCTAGTGAAACAAACCGCACAACAAACAGCCCAGGCCTCGTTCAGTTTGACAGCTTCAAAGTTACATCATGTTCACCAGGCAGGTTCAAGGCCACGGCATGCAACGACCCACCATGCCCGCCCCCCCTCCACCCATCATTGCAGGAGCCCACCTCATTGCAGGAGCCCACCCCTCCCAACCCACCCCCTCCCAGCCTACCCCCTCCCAGCCCAACCCCTCCCAGCCCAACCCCTCCCAGCCCACCCCTCCCAGCCCACCCCCTCCCAGCCCACCCATCCCTTGCTCGCTGCCTGCTCCCCCTCCCCCCCCCCGCCCCCTTTTAGCCCTAGCCACCACCATGGGGGGTAAAAGGCCCAGCAAGAAGAAGCGTCAACAGCTGCAAAAGCTGAACGCCTCACCCAAGGCAGGCTTTAAGTGTTGCCCTAGTGGCTTGAAAGCTCAGATTAAGAAGGCACAGAACGACGCCATGGTGTTGCGGGCACAGGTTGAGCAGCTCCACCAGCAGCTAAGTGATGCGGTGGCAGATTATCAGCTGCTGCAGGCAGACATGGAGCAGGTGCAGGCAGCACGGCAGGAACTGCAGGGTGAGTATGAGGCTTTGGACCAGCTGGCTGAGGAGCGCAACCATGCAATCCAGCCCCAGACAGCTGCCAAGCGCAAGCGGTGATACACGAGACATAGTTAGACATAGGTTGAAGTGGCCACCTCTCCCAACCGCACCTGCCAACTGCCTCCGTGCCACATTCCCGCAACCGTTTTCCAATCCGACTGATGCTGCCGACGCGCATGCTCGCGTAGAGCAGCCTAAGCGACGCGGGCGGTCGTAACGATGACTGCATGCTTCGCAACGGTTCAAATTTAAATCACTAACTTTGACGCTTTGCTGTGCACGGCCTACCCAGTGTATAATTATTCTGGATGGGTGAAAGGTAGCTGGCTGGATTAGCTACATTGTAAATCATCTAGCATAATATTTGGCGCAGTGAGTGCAAAGATACAGCCGTCCTACTACCAGGGGTAGGTTTTCTGTTAGTTGGGGGCGCCTGACTCCCAACCTGCGCACGGCAGATGTAACACACTGCAGATCCTTCCCGTAGGAGCTATGAGCATACCCCAAAGCTAGGGCGCAGAAACCAGACGGATGCGTAGCAGCAACAAGCAGCAAATCGACCTCAAAAACAGCACTGCAGATTTGCATGCCGGCACCCCATCGCGGCACGCCGACCGACCGACTAGTGACCGCTCTACCACGTTCGTTGTTGCGGCGCTGTTGATTCATGTGTACTACCGTCAGGGTGCAAGGAGTCACTGGTGCCAGGATACCGCGGAGGGGGGCAATGTTGACTTTAGCCCGTCCCTCGCAGGCCAAGCTGCGGAGCACCACGCCGCAGCGGGGCGTCGCGGTTTGACCTCTTGGAGTTCAGTATACGCGACAAAAAGTGACGGTACATTTTGCTGAGTGCCAGCTAATGGCCTCCCATCATGTGAGCGCATCATATCAATGCCATCTACATATGCTATCAATGTTACATGCCTGCGTTCTTACAACCTGTCTAAGGGTTCATCCACCAAATACCAACAAACTACCCTCATTCCTCAGCAGGAAGGTCTAGGCCAGTGTGCTGGACGTGCCCGGCACACCGCTGGGGCTGGCTGCACTCTAGTTAGACCATCAGCAGCTCATCGCACCAATCGGCGACCTCATCCGTGCAAAAATGAGTTAGATGTTATCTCTTGAGCCATGGGGGTCAGCTGTGACACGCCCTGCGGAAAATAAAAAACAAATATTTCTGCGTATCACGTACAGGCCATCCCAGAATGTAAGACTTGCACCGCTGGGCTGAGCGCACCGCCGTAAGCTCCCTGTCGCATGTTAAGCATCTGCACCAAGTGTAGCATTGAGTGTCCAGTCGACGTAGTGCGGTACAGTATACCCCGTGCACATCGCAAAGCTTGTAACCGCTGAAGTGCTGACTTTTCTGCCCCTTGCAAGTGAAGCGGTGACGATTCAGGTCTAAGCATTGACGTTTGTTCCATACTGCTCCATACTGCATCGCAACCCATGAGATGGTCTAGTACGCTGCTGGGCGTGTAGTGCTCCATGAACCCTTTGTTGAGGTCCACGACAACAATGGTGATCCCCAACAACATGACAATCCAGATGAGCCCTAGCTGATCCAGCCAGGCCGCAGGATCGGCGAAATGCTGACCCCACTGCGCAAAGCTCACAGGGTCAGGCCAGCGGCATGAGAACATGGGGGACTCAATGGGTAGGAACTTCTGCTCGATGCTTTGCAAAACCCTTATTGCCAGCTGGTTCTGCCGCTGCTCAGCCAGGTCCACAAGTGTAAACACACCACCAACCATAAGTTCACGCACGTAACTCGCTCCCTACAAAAGCAAACCGGCACCCCGTATATTAGCCACACATGATGCATGGTGACACAACACACAACAACACAACACACCACACTCAACATGCACATGACACCGCACCTGTATAGCTGTGCCTGGTAATTCCAATCCATGCCACAAGGACTCGAGTCCACAGCGGCCTTGCCCAGCGTTGTCATACGGTACAAGCCCGAAGGAGAGCAACTGGGCCAACACGCACTGCTGGGCAGGGGTAGAACCATGGGAAAGGGAAGGCTTCGGGGTGGGGGCTGCGGGGGCAAACAAGGATGCCCAACTCTTGGCCCCCCCTGGCCCCATGACACCGCTGCTGTAAGTGCCTCCTTGGGGGTGGGTTGGCGCCACACCTTGCCCGCCTGCCCCCGCCCCCCCCCAGCCCCATACTGCTGCCGCTGTTGCCCAACACCGGGGCAGGTGGCGGGTAGCGTGGGGATGGTGGTGCCCACCGCCCCAGCCCCACACTTTGCCCCCCCCCCCTCGGCCCCACACTTTGCCCCACCCCCCCAGGGCCCATGCTGCTGCTGCTGCTGATGCCCAATACCGGGGCAGGTGGCGGGGAGCGTGGGGATGGTGGTGCCCACTGCCCCAGCCCCACACCTTGCCCCGCCCCCCCCAGCCCCATGCTGCTGCCGCTGTTGCCCAACACCGGGACAGGTAGCGGGGAGCGTGGGGATGGTGGTGCCCGCCGCCCCAGCCCCACACCTTGCCCCCCCCCCCCTTGGCCCATGCTGTTGCTGCTGTTGCCCAACACCGGAGCAAGTGGCTGAGAGCGAATGTTAGCCTCCACCTTCACCCGCTGCACACATTTGTAGTGGGCTACAAGTGGGAGGTGCATTGCCTCACACCCAGCTCGGAGTGTATTGTCAACAAGGGTGGCTGGCCCAACAACATCACCGCGCTGAGAGCTAAGGTGGTCCTTGCCGCTGAAGTTTGAAGCATCGCGTAGTACTTCCCAGACAGTGTCTATCCCATCCTCGTTGGGTGCCATGCACAAAGTAGTCCATGCTTTCCATTTGCCTTGCACGCATGGTGCTGACGACACCTTGCAGAGCACGCATCGGTCCAACTTGACCAAAGCGCCCTCTACCTGCACAACTTGCCCTTTGTTGGGATGTGAGAACGCAGGCATGTACCTGCATAGTGCACATAGGGAATGTTGCATGTAGAAAGTTGTTGGGTGATGACATAACCAACGACATTGTGGTGTTCCAATTGAAACTGTGCCAAGATTACATACATTTTTAGAGCAAAATCATTTTATGACAGGGCATTGCTATGACCATTGTCAACCCTCAATATAAAATCCACACCTGAATATCACGTCCGTGCCTCTTGACTCCACATAGTGTGTGTTGTGATGTGATGCCCTGTCAATGTGCACTCGCTGTGTGCATTGTGCTGCAATTGCTTTCAACGCATACCTGATGTCAAAAGAGCAGTAGGGTGTAGTTTCAGCGTAGAAGTCGCCCTGGCCGGAGAGATGGCCGGGTCTGCAGCTACCCTGCATGGTCGCAGTCGCGTTCACGAATAGTGAGCCACACGCGCTCATTGTTGCAGCTACGCAATGGAGCAAGTGCCAAATGTTCTTACTGGCAGCTAGCCCAGCAGGACGGCCGACGACATGAATTCGCCAAAAGTTCGCGACATGAGCAACGACCGATGTGGGGCAATACACAGCACTTCTGGCCTTGCAGCTATGACCCAAGTAAGTTTGGCATTCAGGTGTCGACTTTGGCGGGCGCAAGGAATAATGGGTGCACAGCCCTGACTAGACCTCTACAGCAAGCGGGTGCAAGCTGAATGGGGGTTAGGGCACGACTGTTAATATTAACAGCCTGATGTTTTGGACCTTTAACTACCTTAACAAAA
>JASKMD010000454.1:0-23116 GCA_030144725.1 Haematococcus lacustris
CCGTGTACCCCCTTCCCCTCCCCCTCATCGCCCCTCATCCCCCCTTTGGCCCCCGGCCCCCCCCTCCCCCTAGACCCCACACACCTTGGTGCCCACGGCTGAGATGAGGGCGTCAGGGGGGGCCAGGCAGTGAGCCTTGTCCCGCAGCAGCCCCTTGAACGACTCTAGCGACCTGGACCAGGGCCAGGCTCAGGCTCAGCCTCAAGCTCAGGCTCAAGCTCAGGCTCAGGCTCAGGGCTCCGCTGGTTCTTGCTGCCCAACATCCCTGCCCTGCCGCCCCTGCCGCCCCTGCCCCCCCAATTGCTCTACCCCCTCCAATTGCCAAACCGCCCCAACTGCTCCACCCGTCCAACCGCCAAAAGCGCCCCAACCGCCCCACCCACCTGCCAGTGTTGTACACCAGGACGCAGCCCCTGGGCAGCGCCTGCTCCTCCCACCACTGCCTGAAGGCGGCTGTGGCGGAGTCATCCCCCACCATGGTGCCGTCCAGGTCGCTGACCACCATCACTGAGGGGCCTGAGGGGGGGGGGTGCAGCCACAAGGGGGGGAGGGGTAGGCTGAGGGGGGGAGGGGGAGGCTAAGGTGGCAGGCTAGGGGGGGTTCAAGGGCACTCAGGACCACCATCATTGCGGGGCCTGCAGGGGGAGAAAAGGCAGCGGGGCAGGGGCAGGGGCAGGGGCAGGGGCAGGGGGCAGGGGCAGGGGCAGGGGGCAGGGGCAGGGGGCAGGCCAAGGGGTGGGAGGGTAAAGGGCATATGTGGGGGGGAAGGGGTGACCCTAGACTGCGCCAGCACCTCCCCCCTCCCCCCTCTCACACCCCCCACCCCCCCTCATGGCCCCCCCCCACCCCCCCTCATGGACCCTGCCCCCCCCGCCTGGCCTCACCAGTGACAGCGGACAGCTGACCCCCCCGCACCACGTAGGCCCCTGGCCCTGCTGCCTGGTAGTTCCCCCCTGTGGCAGTCAGGAGTGCCAGCCAGCAGCAGCACACACACACCACGTTGAGAGTGGACACGCCAGCCAGCAGCAGGCATATGGGGACAGGGGACAGGGGACAGGGGGGGGCAGGCATATGGGCACACCACTTCTTACGCCGTATGCAACATTCGATATGAAGCGCCATTATTTGGAGCTGCTTTGCGATATGAAAAATGACCTCTGGCCTGCAATCTAGCGAGAATTTTGCTGACTTTTTCAACCAAGCGATTTGTGAGGTCGAGCTGGAGTGGTGTGCGGTGGTGGTGCTGCTGCTGCTGCTGCTGCTGCTGTGGCTGCTCTTGTTCTGATCCAGCTACTGCTGCCTCAGCTGACACCCTGCAGCAGCTGACCCTCCACATCACCTACAGCATTGCATGGGCCCCTTTGCCAAACCCAGTGCCCAAACTGAGCTGAGCCATCAGAGATGAGGGGTGGGGTGGGGGGCCCTGTACCCCCGGCTTAGCCTGCAGCAGCCAAGAGGTGATGGTTTGCTTCATGCACTCCTTGATACGCCTTTAAATGACAGAGCTGACGCACATCTGCCCCCCCACCCCGACCAAGAGGTAGATGCTTGCTTGTGGCTGGCTTAGCGCCCTTCCTTGGTGACACACCACGCCAGGGAAGGGAAGGGAAGGGCACTAAGCCAGCCACATGTACCCAAGCACAAGCACCCATCAGAGCTGAGTCTTTGCATCAAGCAGTGAGTCACGCGGTGTGACCGGGTGTGACCTCTCACAAGCCCACCCCACAGGGGCTTCACCCAACAGGGCACCCACCCCACACAGACTTACCCAGCTGCCTACCCCTGACCATCATCAGAGCTGAGTCTGGGGCAGCAGGGAGCGCCCCTCACCAGATTACCAGAAACACAGCCAGGCAGTGTGGTCAAGTGTGACCAGCCACTCACCCCGCCTGCCTGACACAAGGTCATCAAAGGAAGGGGAGTCTGGGGAGAAAGGAGAAATGATGCAGACCACAGCGATTGAATTACACTCACCCCCCACCCCCAGCCCCACCCCACCCACCCACCCCAGCCTTGTCCACTTAGACCATCCCTCTCTGCCCTACACCTCGTGCACAGGTCCGGCCAACTTTTGCAACTGCGGCAGGTAGTGTGAGCAGGTGTGATCATCTGTCAGGTAGTGTGAGCAGGTGTGATCATCTGTCAAAACAGTCGGTCACTCATGTGCATGTGATCTTGCCTGTGGCCGGCTTGTCCCAGGCGTGGTCCCCGTCTGTCAGCACAAACTCCAGCTGGCAGGCGGGGCTGGGCGCTGCTAGGCTGCACTGCAGCCACTTGCCTGATGAAGCCACCTGCGCATGTCCACCGCCATGCAGCCATACCCAGGCTGACGGTGATATTGGGTGTAAAAACAATGTTCCCATGTCACCATGTCCGAATTTGTAGCATGGACGGACAGCATTGGCATGACAGCAAGGTGAACCTGGCATGCATGCATGCAGGCATGCATGCAGGTCCCTAGCTATCTGCATGCATATCTGCACCCATGGCCGTTTCTGACACTGAAACCTACCCGTTCAAGTGGAAAGTTCTTCCATGGAGCCCCTGCCAGTGAGCCATGCAGGTGGCCTTTGCCCCAGCCGCTCCTGACCCATATTTGAAAAGAGGGGGTCGAGACGGCTGCCTCAGAGACGTCCAGGGTTCCCAAGGAGACAGCTGGGGCGGGCAGGCTTGCTGCTTTGACACCGCGCGACACCTGAAGCGTGCTGCGCGCGTCAGAGGTTGAGCTGCGATTTGTAGAGCCTTCTGCACACATGCACCCACCCACACCCCGCGAAGTCCGCAGGAGCCCGCAGGAGGGCGATGTCGGTGCACGATCATGCCCAACAAGGTCACTACCAGCCGCGATTGATGCGCGCTTTGGTTGCGCGCTCTCACAATCACAGCTGCCGGAAATAGAGGATGGGCGTCACTCCCGCCCTCGCAGAGCCAGCAGTGCCAGCATTCACATACAGGTTGTGCGTTTATCTGTGTTCACCATGTGCCCTACATGCCGCCACACATCACGAAAACAAAATACCGATTACATACCAACACTCAGCAGCAGCACCAGCAACCAGCAACAGCAGCACCAGCACCAGCACCAGCAGCACCAGCACTATGACCAGCAGCCTGTCCGCCAGGCAGAGATCAATACCCAGAGATCAATCTACTGATGATGCGGTGTGCGACTGCGTATGACTTGCACTCGCTTACTTTCACTCATTACCTATATATCATCACACGTTGGCAATAAATTCCGCACGGCAGCCCGACTGACCAGTTTGTGCCGAACAACATGAAGCGTGACGATGCGCTAGCTCTGGTGGGTTACGCAGCTCTCAGAGATCCACACGCTCACCGAGATCAGCACATTAGTCCGCCTCCGCGTCGCAGGCGCTGGCCGTAGGTGGCCCTCTCCTTGGAGGCCAGGTGGCTGCGCTCGTCTCCTTCAAGTCCATTTTTGGCTGGCGAGTGAACGCTCGGCTTAGGATAGCCAAACCTGAGACAAGCCATCTCAGCCTGCCTCTTCGCTAGCAGTCCGCCTACTCCCGCTGTGGGCATTAGGGTTCGCCCTAGGAGCACACTCTCTTCGTCATGCGGGCAAACAGCGCACACCGCACAGATTTCGCGGGGCGCACGGACGCAGTCCAGAAATGGCACCACGCATTACAACGCTTCCGATAATTGTGCAGCCGTTGGTGTGCAGCCACCTCGGACCAGATTTTTATACATACGCGTTTGCGCTCTCGCCGCAGGTACAAGCGTTTGAAGAAGCCAAGATGGACGCCCCCAAACTGGCTGTTTGGCGGAGGTGAGACCCCACACGACCCTCACACACTGGGTTGTGTGCAGCCCCACGTGGGGCCGGCCAAGCAAGCAGTACCTGGGACACCTAAGCACCATGGCGGCATGGAGCGACCATGGCATAGCTGTGGGGCCGCTGCATATGACCTTCAAGTCTGCCTTGCTGGCCCCGGATGAGTGACCTATGACTGACCCGGGCTGCTAGAGGCTGATGAGCCTGACAAGAGACCAGCCTGACTGCCTGGTACACACTAGCTAGAACCGAGTGCCACTCCCAGTGCGGTAGCTAACAGTTGCTGATGGCACCAGTGCTGTTGTCACACCTGCCTCACACCTGGCACTGCCTCCAAAGCCTGGGGAGCAGCCTGCCACCCCCCCTGGCGCTGTCACCAATTGTCACACTGCCACCAATTCTCACACTGCCACCACTTATCACACTGCCACCAGTCCCGGCCCTGCCACCAAGCCTGGCACCAGCGCTTTGAAAGCAGGCTGTGGCATCGTGGTGTGCTGCTCGCAGTGTGGCCAGTGCTGCCCGCATTGTGGTGTGCTGCCCGCATTGTGGTGTGCTGCCCGCAGTGTGGCCAGTGCTGTATGTGGGTCAGGGCGTGGCCTCCTGGCTAGTGTGGAAGAACAAAGGTGGGGGCAGGAGGGGCAGGAAGGGGCAGGGAAAGCTAGGGGAATACGGGGGCCAAGGGGGGCTGGGGATGAGGTGGGGTTGGGGTTGGGGTCAGGGTGGAGGCTGGCGGTGATCATGCCCTAGATCGTGCTCAATGGTGGTTAACTATGATCATCATCCTGATGGGCCCTCACATGGGTCAGTGCTTGTTATGTGAAGGAGGGTGGAGGAGGGTGAAGCGAAGGAGGGTGGAGGAGGGTGAAGCGAAGGAGGGTGGAGGAGGGTGAAGCGAAGGAGGGTGGAGGAGGGTGAAGCGAAGGAGGGTGGAGGAGGGTGAAGCGAAGGAGGGTGGAGGAGGGTGAAGCGAAGGAGGGTGAGGCATGTATCCCCTGGTGCATGTGCAGGAGCTGACCGGAAGCTACCCCTGGGGTTGTACGGCGCCCAGCTGGCGCTGAACCTGGCGTGGCAGCCCATCATGTTCAAGGTGGGCTGGACTAGCGGGACAGCTGCTGGCAGCCATTGGAGGCTGACCTCCGACCGCCACCTGGTTGCCACCTGACCTGGTTGCACGCCCTAGTCTCGGGGGGGCTGCTGGTGGCTGACTTGCATACCTGCGCCTCAGTCAGGCTGGTGGGCAGCAGCCGCCCCCTTAGGGTCCTCTGGCCCCCAGCTGAGCCCCAGCAGGCGCAGCTAAGCCACAGCCCTTCACCCTGTGTGGGGCATACCGCCGTGCACGACTGTGTTGGGTGGTGGCGCGGGCTACCTGTTGTGCCACCCGCCTGCATGGGTCCAGCCTGCCCTGATCATATCCCACACCTCACACTGTCCTCACACTGTGTGACCTGCAGGCACACCGCCCTGACATTGCGCTGGTGGATTCCTCAGGTGACTTTCTCCCTCCCCCTCCCACTTCTCCCCCCCCCCCCCCCTCTCCTTCCCCCCTTCAACCCCTGCCACCCCCTTGCCGCCCCTCCCACTCCTCCCTCCCCCTCACCTACATCATCAGTGCCTGATCCCTTGCCCCTGACCATGCCTGCCCCTGCCACTGTGCCCCACCCCCTTGCTGTCTTGCGTGCTGGCCGCTGCCTGGTCTTCACCCTGGCCATGACGCCCATGCCTCCTGGTTGCAGCCATGCTGGGTCTCGCCACAGCCGCTACGGTGGCCATGGCCAGGGCAGCAGGGGACAACAAGGCAGCAGTCATTGGCCTCATGTCGCCCTATGTGGCCTGGGTCGCGTTTGCCACCGCGCTGAATGCCAGGATCTGGAAAGACAACCCCAACGTGAGTCTGCCTGCCATGGGAAGGGACGAAAGGGAGCAGGGCGAGTGAGAGCAAAGTGTATTTTTCTTCAAGCAGTCGTGCTGAAATTGGCACACAGCCTTGCATGCTGCGCTCTTGGTACAAGTTTAAGCTCCGGCGAAGGAATGGCGTTGCGTGGCAGGGTGTCGTGACCTGTGCTGACTTGTGCCAAAGCTGGCGCTCGCAGGCCCAAGACATCGACGACACGTTGGTCGAGCCTCCTGCTGATGTCAAGGAGGCTGGCAAGGACTTGGCTGCTGCCGCCGCCTCCGCCACAAAAGCGGCGAAGACCGTGCTAACGTACAAGTAGTTGTACCGTTGTTGTGAATATGTCCCTAGTGCGGCCATGTCCTGCTAAGGTTATGACGTAGTGCGCACCAGGAGCCAGTGATCGACAAGTTGACAAAAAGCTTCGGTTGTAACATGGCATGTGCGGACCCGCTTACACCCCCTTCGCCGCCCCCCCCTTTCTAGAAGGGTTATCTGCCCACCATTGCAAACTATAAAAGTGCCGCCTCCTCGTGCGTGCCTCCTCCTTTGACTACACTATCGTTGCCAAATGCCTTCGGCCAAACCAAAGCTTGTGATTATTGGACACGGTGTGTGCTTCGCTCCGCGACCAGTCGTTACTTACTTACTCGTGGCGGTCGCAGTACCAACCTCTGCCGAACCATTACATCCCGTCCATCAAGGGTTTTGCTGCGCCACTGTTTCCTGCAGGATTGTCAGGTGCTCGCGCCGCGAAGGAGGCTGCAGCTCTTGGGATATTTGACGTCTGTGTGCTGGAATCCAAGCAATTTACGGAGGTAGGGTAGCTGGCAGCGTGCAAGCCTGCAATGCCAGCTGAAGCCCGATTCGTGCATACCTGTATGCAGGTGCCTTATGCTGCCGTCCGAGCCATTGTGGAGCCATCTATGGCGGACCTGAGTGTTATCCCTAACACAGTAAGTCTCAGCTGTAGCACCAACAGTGCCAGCCCTCATCAACACCGCACCCTCCCAGCTCCACCCTTATCCTCCCTGGCAGCAGGATCTGTCAACAACAGTCAAAGCAGCTCCGCATTTTGCATGGTGCCTGGCGCTTCAAGCCTTGCAAGCCTGCCTGAGCCCTGGCCCTCCAAGCCTGCCTGTCCTCTGGGCCCGCTGATCCCCACCCTGGGCAGCCTGCCTGCTGCAGCACTGAGGGGTAGCGTGTTGTAGCCCACAGCTGCCACACACACAGTGCCTCTACTCACCAGGCTCGCCGCCCTGCCTCACCACTGACCTGCACCCACCATGACTGCCCTGCACACCCTGAGCCCTCCCTTTTCACGAAGTTTCACCAACCCAGCTGCTGCTGCCCACACCTTGCTGCCCACACCCTGCCTGCTGCAGCCGGGTCCACGTGCTGCCCCCCACCCACCCACGTGCTGCTGTGCACACCTACTGATGATGACAATGTGGTGGGGACCCTGCCTGCTGCAGCTGTTCAAAGGTTACACTATAAGGGAGGGGACATGCAAGGAGCTGCGCGCCTCTGCAGCAATCCTAGCCAGTGGGGAGGAGCTGCCTTTTGACTTCTGTGTACTGGCCATGGGCAGCCGCCACACAGGAGCAGGGGTGATCCAAGCCATTGCCACCACCTTGGCTGGCAGGAGGGAGGAGCTGAAGGTGGGGTGACCCTCATGCTGATGCTGCTGTTCCTCTCCTTGCAGCTGCCGCAAATGCTGCCACCCCTCCCTGCTGCTGTCTTTGACGGTAAAGCATTGATCAAGACTACTAGCAACAACAATAGCAGCTGCAGCAGCACCCCTTCCCCATCATCAGCAGCAGCACAGCAGCAGCAGCAGCTGCAGCAGCACCCTTCCTCATCATCAGCAGCAGCACAGCAGCAGCAGCAGCCTCCCCTATTATGTCATCTTCACATTGACCTGGGTTGAGCTGTGTTGGGCTGTGCACGCAGGCTGCTGCGGCGAGCATCTCTGCAGCCAAACAGATTGTGGTCGTGGGGGGCGGGCCAGTAGGCATTGAGGTGAGAGGGCAGGGTCAGGGTCAGCCAGTGTTTCAGTGAGGTGAGTACGCTTCATAGAGGGGTGGGGTTAGCTTTAGACAGTAGTTAGGTGAGGTGAGAGCATTTCATAGAGACAGTGCTGGTGATGCATTGAGGTGAGAGGTTGGGGCTGGCTTCTGGTGTTTGAGCTGAGCTGGGCTGGATCTGGCCGTTGAATGTTGGAGTCGGGGCGTTCAAGCTTGGTTGGTGGCTGTGTATGGGGCGTACTCAGGATACAGGTTGTCTGAGACTGGCCTGAGGAATGTTGGGAGTCGGGGCGTTCAATGCCACAGGCAGTGCAGCAGGATGTGGCCGTCAGCTGTGAACACGGGCCAGTGTGAACACGGGCAGTGCAGAGCTGTCCAGGCTGGCTGGCGCATCTGTCAGCCTGGCTGATCAAGCCGGGCCAAGGCAGGTTCCTCCTTTGGCCCGGCCTGGCAGGCAGCCACTTAGTCTAGCTTGGTCTAGCTTGGTTGGTGGCCGTGTATAGGGCGTGCCCCTATAGGTGCCCTCTTTTGCCTGGCCTGGCCTGGCCTGACAGGCAAACGCTTTGTCCGCCTTGATTCGTGGCCGGGTAGGGGGCATGCTCAGGATACAGGTTGTCTGGGACTGGCCTAGCGTCATAGGGTGCCTAGGGCCTATGGTCATGGGCCTAGCGTCGAAGGGCCCAGCTAAGTTGGCAGCTGTTTTGGCCTGGTAGGGTCAGGCACAGGTCAGGCCTCCCTGTCACACCACACGTTGACTCTAGCGGCATCCATGCATGGTGTCTGATGTCCCCTGCCACACTGCTGCCTGGCTCTACCCCCGCCCGTACTTGTTGACATCAGGCGGTACTGTCGTGCTCAGCTGGCTGCTGGCCTTCTCTTGGGCCATAGGGTTGGGTCAGGCTGAGGGTCAATTCCAAGGCCTGTGCCAAACCTTGAGATGTGCAGGTGGTGGGTGAGCGGCTGCTCAGCTGGCTGCTGTCCCCCTGCCCCTGCTGCTGTGCGGCTATGAAGTAGGTGGTGCCACCCCTGCCCCTGCTGCTGTGCGGCTGGGTCCAGGTGGTAGGTGAGATCCTGGAGCAGTATGCGGGCAAGAGCCTGACCCTGATCCACTCGGGACCCCAGCTGGTGGAGGGCAAGAGCCTCGGAGTGCACAAGGCCTGCATGCAGCTGATGAAGCAACACGGTGTCAAGGTAAGGCGCGGTAAGGTGCAGGAAGGTAGGTAGGGTTAGGTACGGGTAGAGGAAAGCGACACGGAGTCAAGGTGGGGGCAGGGAGGCACACAGGGAGGCAGGTTGGCAGATACAAGTAGGCAGGTGGGTAGTGGTAGAGGTGTAGGGCAGCAGCAGCACAGCGTCAGGGTGGAGCGCAGGGCTACAGGTAGAGGGAGAGGGAGAGGCAGGGGCAGCAAACGTCAGGGTGCCGGTATGCAGGGAAGTGCCGAGGGAGAGGGAGAGGCAGCAAACAGTTAGGGCGCAGGCAGGTGCAGGCAGGGTAAGGTGCAAAGCCAGAGGCAGCGAACATACAGACAGTTGCAGGGACGGAGGCAGCAAAGAGGAAGGCAAAGGCAGGGGCTAGGTGCAGCAGCCAACCATCCAGCCAGCTCTGATTGACCAAGTAAGTCTAAAGCTGGTGGACTGAGAGTACTGGCACTCCTACACTGGCCCCAGGCCTTGCTGCCAGGGGTTTGGAGTGGCAGTGTACATGGAGTAAGCATGCAATAAGAGTGAGCCACTGCTGCCAGTCTCCCTGCAGCTGAGATGAAGGCCAGCTCTGCACTGTGCAGCTCAGCAAGCAAACAGTCTTTCAGGCCAGGGTTCGAGTACATGTTGCTTATGAGAAGTGGCATCGTTACCACCACCACCACCACCACCACCACCACCACCACTACCACCAACATAGCTATGGCACCTGTGGTCGTGGCTATGCAAGGTCCTCTTCCCCCTCATGTGCCATCTGCATGGCATTCCATGGCTGCATGGCTGCATGGCTGCGCTTGCTTGGCCATGCAGGTGATGCTGGAAGACAAGGCAGAAAGCTGGGACCAGGTGGGTCCAGGGCCGGGGCTAGGCTCCCCGCCACCAGGCTGCTCATAGCCAGCTGCAGCAGCAGCAGCTCATATGCAGGCTGTCAGTGTAGGTGGACCAAACCCTAGTGAAGTGGGTGCCCAGGTCTGGTGTGGGTGCTGCACCTGTCTGCCACCTCGCTAGGGCAACCCCGCACTCTCCCCTCGTGCGGGTTGAGCAATCGAGGCCCTCAGGCCCACTAGGCGAGTGCACCATGTGTGGGTAGCTGCCAAGTGCGGGTGGGTCCCAAAAGGGGTGGAGCAGCTGTGTGCTGCTCATGGCAGGGATAGACATACTGGGTGGGCACTGGTGGGCCTCTACCGGCACTTGCTGACTTGTCACTGACTTATGCTGACATGCGCTGCACACTTAGACCTGACATGCACTCTTTTGATTGTTGACATGTGCTGCACGCTTAGACCTGCACCAGGTGCCTGCATTGGTGGTGGTGGTGGTGGTGGTGGTGGTGGTGGTAGTAGCGCACTTGGGAATAATCTGAACTAGTCTGGACAGACAGGAGCTGTGGCTGGTTTCAGGGCTGGGGTGCTGACGCTTGGCTGCAGGCCAGCAAGGTCCTGACTACCAGGAGTGGGGTCAAGGTGGGTGGAGGACCCCTGCTGCAGCAGCAGCAGCAGCAGCAGACAACCCTCATAGCCTCAACAGAAATGCAGGCTCAGCAAGAGCAGCAGCAGCAGCAGCAGCAGCATTAGCATCAGCAGCATTATTGCCAGGTGGCAGGTAGGTGGTAGGTGGTGGTGGTGGAGACGGCAGTGTTCTATGGCTACTGCTGTTGAACCAAGCCACCGGCAGGGCATCCTCTAAGCCTACAGGGGTTGCTGGGCTGGCCGTCGCCTGTGTGCTGCGCTGTGCCACTGCCCCTGCTTCTCACCCAGCTGTCCCTAGCTGAGCTTCAGCTTCAGCTTGATCTAGATCTAGATCCAGCTGATCTAGATCTAGATTTAAGGCAAGCTGACCTAGATCTAGATACAAGGTCTAGATGCAAACTGATCTAGATGCAAACTGATCTAGATGCAAACTGATCTAGATGCAAACTGACCTAGATCTATATACAGGGCAAGCTGATCTAGATCTAGTGATTCCCAGCTCCCACCTCCTCTGCCCAATCTATACCTCAGTCTTGATCTATATCTATATCTCAATCTTGACCTAGATCTTACTCGTAAGTCTATATCTAGCAGCTCCCACCTCCTCTGCTTCAACTGCCCTGTGCTGTAGGTGCCTGCTGACTACGTAATCTGGGCAGCCGGCTCCTCCCCCAACACCCAGCTGCTGGCGACCGGTGCGCTTGCTTCTGCCCTGGACAGCCAGGGCCGGGTCAAGGTGGACCCCTGGTTGCGGCTGGAGGGTTTCTCACACATCTACGCAGTCGGCGACATCAACAACACCCTGCCGGCCATCAAGCTGGGATACCTAGCAGGTCTGGCCCACACCACCCTGCCATCCACACCACCCTGCCATCACCACCACCCTGCCCTCCACTCTACCACCCTTGCCGCCTTGGCCTCTCCCTGCCCACCCTCCCTAGCCAAGCCTCACCGGGCCGACACTCTGCCCGCAATAGAGCTGGGCTACCTGGCCGGTGGGGAGAGGCTCCTCACCACCAGGCAGACAGCCTTTGCCCCGCCCTATCAAAAACCGCCATTCTCCACACCTTTCCCTCTCAGGAGACACGAAGCCCTTGTTTGCTGGGGTTGGGGGTAGGGTCAAGGTCACGGTCACGGTCAGGGGGTCTAGCGTGTCTGGTGCATCACTGAAAGCTGAGCGCATGTGGCATGCCCCACTGTGCTCAGTGATCAGCATTTGTAAGGTCAAGCATCAGGGTCAAGGTCAAGGTCAAGGGGGTCTTGTGGGTGTGGCCCTGCAACCTGAGTGCTTTGAGTGCATTCTCCACTGTGCAGACCTGCAAGCTCAGGCGGCTGTGAAGAATCTGGCAGCTGCTGCTGCTGGCCGGCAGCCATGCGTTAAGTATGAGGCGCCCCTGCAGCCCGCTGGCTTGATGATGCTGACCTTTGGGCGTGATGCCGGCGTATTCCAGGCAGGCAGCTGCGTGTGCTCAGGGGGCTGCACACCTGCAGCATTCAAGGTGTGGGCCCTCCCTTGCCGCATGCTGCTGCCGGGGCTGCTGCTGCTGGGCCTGCTGCCTATGCTGCTCATTGCTGGGGTTGACTGCTGGTGCTGCCTGCTGCTGGTGCTGGTGCTGCCTGCTGCTGGTGCTGGTGCTGGGCTGCTGGGGCTGCCTGCTTGCGCTGCTGCTGCTGTGGCACTGCCCGCTGGGGCCCGCACTGCCCGCTGGCCTCAGGTCTGAGACAAGAGGTGCCTGGGGCTCATAGGCCACCTGTAGGGCCACTTCTGCCAGGCTCGTGGCAGCCAGGCCAGGCCAGGCTAGCTTGTTGGCCAGGCCAGGCCCCTGGTCATTGAAGCTTGCAGCGGGTGCCTTGTACTGCGGGTGGTAGCGTCCAAGGCAGCATGCATCCTATGTAGGGACGGCCAGGGGTAGCCCTTCATATCCTTTGATAACTGTGAAACTGCAGCCACTGAAGCCACTGCCTGTGACACGCTCCTCCCGCTGTCGCTGGGGCTGTCTGCTGCTGGGGCTACTGCTGCTGTTGCTGCTGCTGCTGTAGGGCAAAGACCTGTTTGCCGGCAAGGTCAGAGGCGACCTGGGCGTATGAGTCACCAGCGCATCTTACCGCGATAGCTCAAAGGACCTAGCAACCTCACTGCATTCTATGTAGCGATGTGTGACCTGCATGGACCCGCATGGACATGCATGTTTTAGCACTGACCTTGGTAAGTAGCCATGCTGCATTTCAAGAACTCTCACACCTATTTGGTAGTTGTCAGGCTCACTTGATGCAGGCACACACACACCTCTCACTCGATGCGTCATGTTCCTGGCACGGGTGTGGGTATAGGCACTGCTTGCTAGCGCGTGATGCCTACACCACAATGCCCATGGTGTGACACCTCTCTGTGCGAACCTGCTCAAACCTGTCAGTAGATCTCAATGATAGGAGGAAATCGAGGAGAGCTCTGTAGAAGCAGAGCAGGCACACCAAGCACCGCATTTCTATGAGGGGCAGCCTGGAACGGAGGAAGGTAGTGCTGACCCCTTGTATATGAGTGCCGATCTCGGGTGTGCCGATTTCTTGTGTAGTCTGTCCTTGAGCTTTGTTGCCTGTGAACCAGCCAGGCGGCGCCTGCAGCATATGGCCTGGTTACAGTGATGTAGGTAGGGCCTGGATTGCAAAGGCTGCTCAGCTCCTCTAGCCTGACAGAGGTGCCCCGGAGTGAACAGGAACCTCGCAGCATGTGGCCTGAGCCGCATAGAGGTGGTGCTACTGCTGGTCTTCAATGCGTACTCTGTTGCTTTCGAGGCTGTGCTGGTTGTTTGTTAATGGGAATTTGGAACCTGGTGCCCTGTCGTACAGCAAGACCAGTGCGTGTCATTGTGGGAAGGGTCTGCGTGCTTGGAATGTTGACGTGGCTGCGTGTTGGTGTGGAATGGAGTGAAATGGGATGGAACATTACTGCGATCTCGCAGCCTGTGTTTGATTACAACTCATGCTTTATTTTGGTGTTGCATGAGGGCTGTAGGGACTTGCGCTCCGATCCGATGTAGCACACGCTTGCACCGCTGGAGTTTGTGTAAGCCACATCGTTCACTGCGGATTGCAGCAAGACGCCCATGCATCCCCATAACAGTCCCATCCTCAACGGTCAACCGTCGACAGCATGAGTCTGTGCTGCTCCATCGCCATCGCAGTAGGCGACACATCTCAAGCGTAGTTGTCGGTGCAGACCCGTCTCATGGCACACGCCAGTCATTGCACCACCATGTCCCGCATCACCCCCCTACCTGTTCGGGCGGCTCGCAACTTGCGAGGGTAGCTTGCATCAGTGAGGCAGCCGCAGCCCTCAGCTGCACACAAGCCCCTTGGCGCTCCAAGCATGTTGGGGCATGCTCACTGTAGCGCCTCCTTCCTCCACTCGGCAGTCCGCCCCTTACCCCGCACTCTGCCGTACAGCATTGACCTCGCTCGCTCAGGCAGCAGCCGGCTCCTGGCCGACCCGCTAGGTCAGGCAGGGCGGTTCCCCCAGCTAGGTCAGGCAAGGGGGTACACTAGTGTGACTCGTTGCCTCAGGTGTGATCAGGCAGACCAGACAGTCTCCCAAGCCAGGTCCAGCCAGGCCAACCGGCCGGCAAGTCATGGTCGCCCAAGCAAGTGGGCCCCTGCCCTGCATCATGCCCAGGCAGGCAGGCGGACAGCCAGCTTTGGTGACCCAGGCAAGGAAGCAGCTGAGTGCGCTGCGGGGCAGCTGGGCGGGAGGGGCGCGGGGGGGGGCCAGCTGGGCAAGGCCACCTCGGCTGTGGAGTATGGCGGGCGCTGCATGCGCTGTCATGCAGTGCACATGCTGCGGCCCACACCCGCCGCCCTGGACGCTGCACAAGAGGTCTGGTGGGTCGAGGGAGGAGGGTGGGGGGGCCCCTGGTTGGAGGGTGTAGGGTGGGGAGGGTGTGGGGGGTTAGGTTCTGCAGCCTATGCCTGTGTATGTGCATCGATGGGCACTGATTTTATCAAAGAGTAGCCCATGGCAGCCAGGGACAGCCAGCTGCTCTGCTCAAAGCGGGTGGACAAGTGACAGCATGTGGCCGTGGTGCTTTGCCGCCATTTGCCAGACTGGCGCCTCTTGCTGCTCCGTTCCAGTGGGGCCGTGCTCCTAGCCCGCCACTGCCACTGCCACCCATCACACACAGCTGAAAGAGGCTGGGGGAGCGGGATTTGAACCTGTGACCTTGTGCAGGAAACATAGCACCCCCTCACCCTCATGGAGGGTGACACGCTTGTGAGGCCCTAGCGGCATGTGAGGCTGCAGCTTCGGGAGGCAGTGGCCTAGGTGCTTGGTGGTTTTCTACTGGCACACCAGGCATTGCCACATGCGCGCATGCGTCATTATGGTTGTGTTGGTGAGAAGCTGGTGGGAAGCTGGGTCACCCACCCACCCCTCTGCACTACCTGCCATGCAGGTAGTGGACATGCTGCAGCTGCACCAGCGCTTTGACTATGAGGTGGGTGGACCTGGTATGCAGACTTGGCAGGGCGGTCATCGACAGGTGTGGTAGTGTGTGGGTTCAAAATCATGTGACGTTGAGTGACGCATGGCGGTGTTGCGCAGATGATGTACTTGGCTGCCCTGCCCTGCCCCGCCCTGCTCCCCTTAGAGTGCTCCCCATACTCTTGCCCCCTGTGTAAGGTGCCGTGCCCAGCCTCTTGCCTTGGGAGCAACCGGCCCCATAAACTGATAGAATAGCTGTACCCATTTTGCTGGGCCCAGTTATCTGAGCAGATCTTACTGGTAACACGATCCAACTGGCACAAGCATCCAAATGGCACCAGCTCTACTCTTTTTGCACCCTGCAGATGCCCCTGGCAGTGCCCCGCCCCGCTACCCTTATAGTGCACCATACTCTTGCCCCTGCAGGCGCCCCTGGCAGCGGCCGACCCGGCCTTCTCCATTGACTGGGCATGGAGCAAGGGCCCTGGGCGCATGCTTGGGCTGCTGCTGGCCTTGGGCCCCACCCCCCTGCCTTCGCCAGGCGCATTGAGGCTGGCTGGGGTGGAGGATGGAGGTGCACACCCCTCACCTGCCACAAGCACACTGGGTGCTACAAAGCCGCCACCGTCATCATCAGCCGAAGCTGCTGATGAGCCGACCTATGCTACCCGACACCCCCAGCAGCTGGATGGGACCAAGGCTGTCCAGGCGCCTGCTGTACTGCAAGAGCCTCTTGCCCTCAGTGCGAAGGAAGAGGTCATGAAGCCACGGCTGCATGTCCTCAAGGCCTTCAGGTATGGTGCCTAATCAGGACCTGCTTGCAGGGTTCAACATGTTTGTAAATCTGCCGTCTGCCTATGCCTACTACCCTCCGACCTATGACCTCTGACCCCTGACCTCTGACCTTTGGTTCTGCGCAGCGGTCAGATGACTGAGCGCTGGCACTGCCCCGGCTGGGTAGGGCCCATAGCCGGGGTGCGCAGTGACACGCCTGGCTACCAGCTGCAGAGGTGAGGGAGCGGCGGTTGGCTGCCTGCACTACCTGCACTGCCTGCACTCCCTGCTGACTTATCTACAGCAAAGGACTGGCATGGCAGCTCAGCTACCATAGGCCTGCATACCCTGCTGCCTGCCCGCCTGCCCGCCCGCTGACTGGGCCCTCCTGACCGCTCCTATGCCACCCTGCTCTGCCCTACCCTGCCCTGCATTCCAACCGGCCTATAGCAATACATCAGCATAGGAACTGCCTGCCTGCCTGTCCGCCCGCCCATCGGCTTGCCCACTCACTTCAGTGGCGAGCCTGACATATCCGTGCATGCTTGCTTGCTTGCTTGCATGCTACTGCATGCTTGCACCCAGCCTGGCATGCATGGCAGTGCCGCTCTACCCCCTGGCCCCAGCGCAGGCAACGCATCGAGGCTCTGACCAAGCAGCTGGAGGAGCTGGACCAGCAGCACGGCCTAGACAGCCAGGATCACCCAGTAGCAAGAGCTGAGCTGGTCAGGGTGGACAGAGAGGCGCCCCTCCTCAGAGCCAGGGCAGGCAGTGTGGCCACCTTACAGCCTGGGCAGGGCAGGGTAGGTGGAGAGGCCCCCTTCCTGCCCACCACCTCACAGCCTGGGCAGGGCAGGGGCTCCCCCGTGTTGTTTGCCCAGTCCCCTGGTCAGGTCGCCACCCTGGGGTGGCCTAATCAGGACCGCCCAGGAACAACTGCTGCCCCAGGGCTGACCCAGGCTGGTGGCCCTCCCATGGTGCCTGAACAGGACCCACAGCCTGACATCATGGCCATCACTTGTCAGCCTGCCTCTGCAACAGGGCTGACCCTCCAGCAGCAGCAGCAGCAGCAGCAGCAGCAGACGGCCAGGCAGCAAGAGCGCAAGCAGTGGCGCAGGCAGCAGCATAGGGACAAGCGCTGGCATTGGCCTTCAGCAGCCCTGCAGCAGCACCGCCTGCTGAAAGCTGAGAGGAAGCAGTTGTCCCATGGCCTACTAAAGCAGGTAGGCTGCTAGCCCAGTCCCTGACGACGCGGTGTGGCTGGTGTGCTGGTTGTGAGAGGCAGGCAGGCAGGTAGGCAGTTAGCCAGGTAGGAGGTTTGGTGGGCGGGCGGGCGAGGCGGGCGGGCGGGCGGGCGGGCGGGCGGGCGGGCGGGCGGGCGGGCGGGCGGGCGGGCGGGCGGGCGGGCGGGCGGGCGGGCGGGCAGGCAGGTGGCAGGCAGGTAGGCAGGCAGGCAGCCCTTGCTACGCCATGGCCAAATCAGGCTATACAGAACCTCCAGACAGTCTCTCCCTCCCTATGTTTGCTGTACCACACCCAGGCAGCTGTCCCTCTCCTAATCAGGCAACAGCACTCCTGGCCAGCTGCTCGCACGCAGGTTCAGGCCAGCTACCTCACCCAGGACCTAAAGGGTCGGCCTGTGAACCTGCTGGACGTGTACTGCAGCCAGGCAGTACAGGCAGTACAGGCAGTACAGGCAGTGGAGGGAGTGGAGGGATACACCACGGGCCAGCAGCCAGCTGTTGCAGGTGGGCTGTGACAGGACCAAGCAATGTGCTGGGGGCACATAGAAAAACGGTTGGCAGCCCACCAGGGTGGTTGAAAGGCGTCATGGCATGGGCCGTATATCATGCAATGTGAGAGCAATGTGCTGAGGGGAATGTGCTGAGTATGTGGGATTGCAAGAGGCTGTGGGGATATGAAACCTTAACACCGGTGGGGATTTGAAACCTTAACATCCGACAGGGCAGCTCATTTACTGGAACCTAACACCTGACCCTGACCATGGCCCTAACCTTGCACTGCCTTTGCGGCTGCTGCTCCTCACCCCACCAGCTGACCATGTCTGATGCCTTTGGCTGCACATGGTGGGGCGCGTGGGGAGATGCTTGTGCTTTATTTCGTAAAAACCATTTCATAGATATCAAACACGTGTTCCGCGCGGGGAGATGCTGGCTGACTCTTGGAGCTCCTCCTCACATCATGGCAAGGGGGCTTTAAGATTTGGGGGGTGCTTGCTGAATACGGTGCGATGTTCTAGTTAAATATAATGACTATTAATATTAAACCTTATATATCCTCGAAACGTCTAAACGAGACATCTGATAGCCATCTAATTAGTGTCATAGATTGTTATACAATGTGTAGCCTCTAGTAATCTATTAAAACACGGGATCCCGCACCCCATACATCAGCCTGCCACCGGGGGGTCGAATTCCAGTACTAGCACGCTGTTGGACACAGGCGCAACCTTACATCTGCAGTGAACTTGCTGGCTTTGGCCTTCTCTATCACCATGACCACATCATACACACTTCGGTTATATTTAAAAAGTAATGGCGTGGCCATCGCGGCTATCGCTCAGCCGGCCGGCTATGCGCGGCCCAGCCGGCCATGCACGGCCCAACCAAACACTGCTGTGCTTGCGATCGCGATCAGTGCGCCGTGGTCGCACTGGCATGCCTTCGTCGCCTGGGGCCAAGAAAGACTTCTAATTCACAGCAGTACCTGTACTGGCCTGTTGCGACCTGTAGCTGTTAGTTTTGATGAGGTGCCCAGTGGTCTAAGGGGAACGTGCCACCAGAGTGGGGTTTGTAGTCATCAAGGGTGCGACCGAGGGCTCATCAATGGGACTGTAGCTGAGTGAGATTACCCACAGTCAAACATGTTGTTCCATGTTGAATGAGTTTTGTTTGGCTGTTAACCCCCTGGGACGACTGTACGGCTAAAGGAAGTGTGGATGATGTTTATAGTGCAGCCATGTTTATACACATGCATGTGAGACACATGCATCCACAGGGCACAGTCACCTGCAGGCGGCTGCGATGATGACGCAGGTGACCACCAGCAAGTCTTGTTTGCCTGTGAGGGCCTATAGACTGTAGACCCATGAAATCACCGTGGGTATGCGACTGTTGTAACTTGCTGCACACAATACAGCACAGCCAATCAACTAGACAACAGACGTTGTAACACAGGTTGCACTCATGCAGCTCGTGCAGCTCATGCAGCTCATGCAGCTCATGCAGCTCATGCAGCACATGAATACGTCGCACATCGTGCAATTTGTGTATCTCACGCTGCTGTTGCTCACGCTGCTGCTGCTGCAGGTTTCCCCACCGGCACTGGGGACTGCTGTGCCCCCAAGCTGCTCCACGCTGCCTCAAAGCAGGTCAGCGCCCCTCCCTACCCGCACCCTCACCCCTGTGTGGCCCCTGCCAGGGCAAGCCACTAGCAAAATCGTGGAGCCTTGCAAAGCCTGACCTGGCCTGGCCTCATCACCCTGGCCCCTCACCCTGGCCCTGGCCCAAACCAGTCACCTGACAGTGTTCGCTGGTATCTGTTATGATCTGCTATGATGGGATTGATTTCTTAAAGTGAGGTCTGTGAGCCACGTGTTTGCTGAGTCACACTAGTGGTGGCCCCCTTAAATGTTCAAAGGCGTTTTGTACTTTTTAGCTAGGCCTGCCACTGACCTGCTGAGACCTGCACCAGTCAGTGAAGGGACTTGCGCTAAACAGTGGGCAATCTCCATTTTTGTATTATGCTTTCAACATTCCTCATTACTCACTGTCACCTTTCAACTACTCGCTACTTCTTCCTGGATGATGCAGTACCTGTCCACCAATGAATGTGAGTTCTTTGCGCAGTACAAAACACATCATGAGACTCTAACAATGCATTACAGTTTACATTACACTGTTAATATATAATATATAATATGATCGCCTGGCCCTATCAAGACCCCATCCACCCTAGCTTCAGCTGACCCTTAACCTGATCAGTCACATTCTATGTCACTCTCTGACTCCCACCCTGTGTCTCACTCTGAGTCTCACTCTGTGTCATGCTCTGAATGACACTGCCCCATGCAGGGTCTGCTGCCCCTGAGCCTGGTAGAGTGGTGGTATGGCAGTCCCCCCAGCAGTAACACGCCCCAGGGGCGGGCAGCCGCGCAGAGGCGCACCCTCTCTCCGGCAGAGGATCAGCAAGCTGGGAATGGCTTAAGGCAAGCTGGAAATGGCTTGGGGCAAGCTGGGAATGGCTTGGGGCAAGCTGGGAATGGCTTGGGGCAAGCTGGGAATGGCTTGGGGCAAGCTGGGAATGGCTTGCGGCAAGCTGGAAATGGCTTGGGGCAAGCTGGAAATGGCTTGGGGCAAGCTGGAAACCCGTCAGCTCACAACGCAGGGAGCACGACGCAGGGTGACCCACCTGCCCACACACCGCTAGCAGGTGGGCTGGCCCTCACCAGTGCCAGGCGGGGGCTGCTGCCATCCCCAGCCCCCGGGCTCATCACCCTCCCTGCCAACGCAGTGCTGGCTGCTGGGCATCCTCTGCCCTGCCTGGCACCTGGGGAAAGCGTGGGGCTGGCTGGCGGGCTGGGTTTCAGCAATGGCGATCATGGGCAGGATGCACGGGGACCCCAGCAGCTTAGCCAGCCAGTCTCCCTCAACCTTGAGTCCTTAGGCCTCAGGGCCTCGAGAGCCAGCCAGCGCTCCTTACCCTGGCTCGAATCCTCAGGCCTCAGGGCTGCAGGGTGTGATTGTAGCTGCGGTGCGCCGACAGACGATGGCCGGCGGGTGGTCGCGGGAATGGGACAGGCAGTGCGCGGCTCACTTGCCGCGTCACGAGTGCGGAGTTGTGATGACGACGGTGCGCTGATAGCCGATGACCGCCAGCGGGTGGTGGTAGGAATGGGACGGGCAGTGCTCGGCTTAGATGCTGCGCTCCGGGTGCATGGGAGTGTGTACGGGGCCTGTTACAAGTGCCGTGCGATTCTTGGGACCATGTTGTGTGATTGCTGACTTTGACCGTCTTCACCTGCTGCTGCAGCTGGCTGGCAGGTCAGGGACTTGCTACTAACCTAATACTAACCTCAGTCAATGCAGGATTATAACCCCAGCCCCGGTCAACTAGGGAAGAGGGGTCCAGGTCAGGTCAGAAGATGAGGTCAGGTCAGAAGATGCTGTGAGGGGCTGGATATGCCTGAGTGCCAGTGTGCACAGATGCTTGGTATTGTGCTTGCGGCTGGCTGGGTCGGCACGACTGGGTTGCATTGGTTGAAAGATTACTGCAAGGTAAGGTGGAGCATTGGTGGTGCATTGGTATTGGCATTTCGGCCCTGTGCACCTCCGAGTCATGCAGAATGATTCTGTGGATACACCTCGTGGCTGCCATGGAGTACGAGGAGCGTTGCGATACGCGCCCGGAAACCAGCGAGCCCCAGCCACTAAGGCGGCCGCGAATAGGGCCGTGAATACACCTCAGATATCGACTAGTACCCCGCTGAACTCCACTGCTCGCTGTAACCTCTGCCTGGCCTTGGGCAACCGTTCTCAAAATTCACTAGTCGCCCACCAGCTAGGAGCCCTGCCGGTACTCTTTGCCAGGGGAGGGTCAGCGCCTCCAGGCCCTTCCAGCTGCACATTGCCAGGGGGCGCTGCACACTCTCCCTGATACGCTCGAAGATGAGGCATGGGTGGATGTCCCGGTCCAGCCACCTGCCCAAAGAGGGGAAGCTTAGGGTGGTGGCACTGGGCCAGGTGCAGCAGGGAAGGGCTGGGCCTGGGCTTGGGGTGGCACTCTCGAATCCTCAGGCCTCGGGGCTGCAGGGTTGGCCACGCATCACTTGCTGTTGTGGAGGGTGACAGAAGCTCCTCAGGCAGCCAGCTCTGCTCAGCCGGCCAGCCACCCCTGCAGGCACCTCCCTGGTGGCCATCTAGCGGCATGTGGCCGTCACCCTGGCCACTTGGGATGCAGTGTGGGGGGAGTACCTGCATCCTAAGTGGGCTGAGCAGAAGATGAGGCTGCATGGTGCGCAGGAGAAAGTCCTGGAGCGCTTCGTCAAAAAGGTGAGAGTGCCAAGGGTAGGGGGGGAGGGGCAGGTGCTAGGTGCCCATGTCCCCAATCCATTGACGGATGCCATTTGAATTGTGTGCCTTGTGTGTCATGCAGTTGGAGGAGGAGGCAGCCAGCGTGTCCCAGCAGCAGTGCGGGGCCCGCAAGCAGCTGGTGGTGTTCTTTGGCAACGCAGGCATTGGCACCCGGGGTGGGTGGGGGGCCAAAGCTGTGCTGCAGGCCTGCCGCAAGGTGGTAGAGAGGCCCAACAGCGGCAAGCCAACTGACAGGGTGCCAGGCACGGTGGTGACAGTGGATGAGTTCCGCACCAGCAGGGTCAGCTCAATCATGAACAGCCCCCAGCCCTGTGAGGAGGAGCTGGACAGCAGCAAGCCCACCAGGCCTGAGGACTGGAAGCCCAAGCCAGGTCATGTGCAGAACCGCTTGTTGCGGTCAGCCTGGAGCCAGCGGTTTGAGGCGCCAGTGCGGGGGCTCATGTGGTGCCCTTTGCTGGCCCAGGCCACCCCTGGTGAGCTTGGCAAATGGGTGGACAGGGACTGCAACGCAGCCTTCAACCTCCAGCGGGCAGGGGAGAGCAAGTGGCGCCCACTGGAGCTGTGCAGGTGGCAACACCGAGCAAGGCTTCCTGCCCAGGGCAAGGAGTACCCAGCATTGGGCTTCAAGGAGCTGCGAGACCGAGCCCCCAAGGCCCTAGCCCAACTGCCTGTAGCACAGTAGCATGTCCACCATTTTTTTCGCCATATATATAGCGACCGCTATACAAAGCGACATTTCAGGGGTCCTATTGCGCTATGAAATGGTCGCTTTTCGAGCTTCACTACCTCGCACTGCGCTATGAAAATTGGGATATGAAAATTGGGAAAAACGATCTACCCTGAGATTTTGCGTATTTTAGCGTAGTTTTCGCTCAATTTTCTACCTGAGCGATGTTTTGAAGTAGGGTCGAACTATAAAATCAGGGGTATGAACCTATGCCATGTCACTTTGAACCTATGCCATGTCACTTTGGGCGAAACAAAAAAAAACACTGATGTCCACTAGGCAATGCTTAAGCTGTTGCTTTCATAAGAGCATGTGTTTCATGCCAACATAGATTTCCCGGCCTTCGGGTTGGGGTAGCGAATCAGGTATTGGTGCCGGATGCTTGCTGCATGCAAACAGACCGGATTACAGATACCGCAGCCAGGGCTGGGCATACAGCGATACAGAGATACAGATACAGTTTCTGTAGCTTCCGTTTCTGTATGATACAGGCCGGCCGGGCTGTAAGATACAGCCCAACCGACTGTATCGGGGAATCTTTTTTGTTTTCGCCCCTTTTTTTCAAATCTTGCTTGCGCAGTTGCCTTTGGCCAATCTATTCAGCGAACTTGCACGGACTTCGTGGTTGCATCCCCACTA
>JASKMD010000051.1:0-25707 GCA_030144725.1 Haematococcus lacustris
TATGCATGCGGATTGTATAGGCATCACGGAACAAGCCAAGGAGGCTAAGGCCTGGATGGCCGGCATCCAGCCCGAGCACGTTGTGCTGTCGCACGTCACCAACTACACCGCCTCGCTGCGGCAGTACCAGGAGTACGCCGCCATGACGATGGTGACCTGGCCCGCCATGTGGGCCGAGCTGTGCAAGCCGCGCTGGTCCAATGCCAGGTTCCGGCTATACGGAGGCAAGCAGCGCACGCTGGCCAAATTCTGGGCTGAGTAGGCCGTATACACAGCCAGTATGTGTGCCAGTATGTGTGCTCACAATGCTTGTCTTTGCCATGACTTGACCTGTGCTCACAATGTGTCTCTCCTTGTGTGCCTTGGCTGCAGACTGTGAGGGGTGCCACGGTACGCTGCAACTCGGCTGCCACAGGCCGCCCCCTGGCCCTGGCCTATTGGGCAGCAGGCTTCAGCGGCAGCGGCACCATTGGCAGCAAGGGTGTGCCTGTCAAGCAGATGCTACGGGAGGCATGCAAGCAGTTCCCTGGGCGTGTGGTGCTGGTGCATGAGTTTCGTACCAGCCGGGTCAGCTCTGCTCGCACCAACGTGGTGCAAGGTCAAGCAGAGTCCTTCAGGTGAGAGACATCAGGTGCATTTGCATTGCATGAGTGGAGTCACACACACCAGCCTAGACCGTGCCCTGCACCGTTTAGACTAGACATGTCTTGACTTCACACTTGGTTTGGCAAGAAAGGATCCTACAAATGAGCAATGATATATGTTACCTTGCAGGTGGTTGTACCCGGTGCGCAGCATGGCGAAGCGGTCCCGGATCCGGGGCTTGATGTGCTCTACAAGCAATGCCATCAAGCGCAGGTTGGACGACCGAGACGTGTCAGCCGCGCTGCACATCCGCCGCATTGCAGCCGGGCCGGGCCGCCCACGCGAGCTCAGCAGCTGGCTGGGCCGCCCCGCCATGCCTAACCCAGGCAGACCAGGCCAGGAGTGGGTGCAAGTGCGCGACAGAGGCCTGCTGCGGAAGTGGCAGTGGCGGCAGCGGCGGCACCAGCGGCAACTGTAGTGTCATATGTGTCATGCCACGAGCCAAGCAAAGAAACAAACAAGCTGATTGCCCCTTAGGCCGCGATTACAATGGGGCGAGGCGAGGCGAGGCGAGGCTCCATGTGGCGTTTTTGAATTTCGCGATTTCAATGCGGCGAGACTGGCGAGGCGAGGCGAGGTGTTCAAATTTTGACTAATCTCTTCGTTCATTTCACTGCGTGCGTTCATCGCAATGGATTCCTCATCCGATGACAGTCGGCCCAGCAGCAGTAGCAGCAGCAGCAGTGGTAACAGCGAAGTGCGTCGAGCTTTCTGGCTGCAAGGCGGCCTCTTCCAATGCTCAGGGGTTTGCCAACTATGTGCGATACCGCTGGGGCATAGTGCAGGGTTTGCCGCAGATTGTGCTTGCAATGGATGGCACACAAGTCCGCCTTCGGGTCAAGCCAGCCAGGACTGGGCACGAGTATTACAATTACAAGGGGTTCTCGTCCCTAAACGTACATGCTGTGTGTGATCATCGAGGTGTTTTCTGTGTTGACAGGTGATGTGTTGACAGGTTACCCTGGCAGGAGTCATGACTCCTTTGTGTATGAGCGCACAGGTTTGAGCCAGCAATTGGCAGATAGGAACAGTCCAACATCACTAGCCTTCGAACGTGGAGCAAGGCAAGTCAGTGGCACAAGTCGCGTTGCCACTACCTGAGGTCCCACTACGGGCAGCTGCAGCTCTTCGAGAGGGCAAGGCTATAAGGGATGCTGGAAAGCTGTTCATCTTAGTTACATTGAGAGACGACGATTGGTTGTCTGTAAGTGACTTCCCTCGTGATGAACAATGTTGGCAAGCAAGGTGTAACATTGGTTGACAACACACAAAAGGATGGTTGTAGACCATAGCATTGGTTGATAACATACTAACAAGGTGATGCAATACCCAAGCTTAATCAACTGCTTGAACCGGGCTGGGTTGCTGGCACAAAGAAGGCCCCGCCTAGCAAGCCTGGTACATTTGCTGCTGCGGTGTCGTGACCACCTGATCCAGCAGAGATGACGGCCCGCCAACGGACGGCCCGGTGAGCTGTACTTGAGGTGGCAGCCTCAGCCCCATCCGTTGCTGCTGTTGTGGCAAGGGAGACAGCTGGTTTTGTTGCTCACGCAACTGGTGCAGCTCCTTCTGCTATCACTACTCTCATTGACATCGCATTGACATTGCTTGTTTGCCCATACCAGTACGGTTTTGCATCGTGAGGCGAATCTTCCTATAGCTCGACTGCCATTTCTTCCATAGCTTCTGGCATTGCTTAGCAGTGAATTGCCTCCCTTCGTCGGCTTCGAGGAACAACTTGCTGCTGACAAGCGACCGACAAGTGGCTGCGCTAATATCCTCCCAGTCGCCGCCGAAGTTAACGGCTGTCTTTCCGCCCTCTTCTATTGCTGCTATCACTACTCTGGCCAGGACTTCTTCCTGTTTATCCAACAGGAAAAAACTGCTGCTTTGTCAATGCTGATGCTACGTTTTGTAGCCTAGACATGCTGAGCATCGCGCAGCCACTCGCCACCCCCATACTCGCCAAGCTGCCAGTTCTGGAAAACAGTCACACCTCGCCTGTGACCTCGCCTCGCCTCGCTGGGCCTGGCGGCGAGATAGGCTTGGCGAGGCGGCGAGATCCCATGCACGCAAAACTGATGGCATGGGCATCTCGACCTCGCCTCGCCATTGTAATCGCGCGAGGCGAGGTAGGGCGGTTGGGGGCGGTTAGAGGGACATGGAGACCTCGCCGCCTCGCCTCGCCGCCTCGCCTCGAAAAAGCACCCCATGCACCTCGCCTCGCCTCGCCTCGCCATTGTAATAGGGGGGTTACAAAGGGGATGTGTGTGCACGAGAGTCATGAATAGGGTAGAGCTCTAGCGAATAGGTCAGGGACACGTAGGGTAGGTCCCGACTCCTAGGTTAGGGACACACACCGGTCTCTCACTGCTGTGGAGAAGTGTAGGGGCTCCACAGGATAGGGATACAGGGAGGAAAGGTACATCCATTCAGATGTATCTGCTGTAACACAGGTAGTTGTATGGCAGGCCTGTATAGCCATTCATCTATACTTCGAAGGCTACAGGTTGGTCATAAATAAGCAACTAGTCTCCTAGCAGGCTACCCCCCCCATTGAACCACCACGTAAGGGACATTTGACTTTGCGGCGTGCCTGGTGAGAGTTGAGTTGTCATTTTAACGCGGAACGCCTTATCTTTGCGTTGCGCTTGCGCCTGCGCGCCCGAGCTGCTGGCACCCTACGGTGACCGGCAGTCTGCCAGGCACGCGAACGGTTTCGCTCTGCGCAATGGGCTTTTGTAATGCTCCTTCACAACACCCACAACGCAGGATGCAGAGTTCTCCGCTGCGGTACACTTTACGCATGGAGCCCAGTTTTCTCTTTTTACACAGCCAGCTCAGTCGCACTCTGCCTGCTCATTCAGATGTTGCAGTACCATGTACCGTAGGTTAGCACGCAAGGTGTTGGCTGGCACACACAACCCCACTGCCTTGCAATACTCGTTTAACATCTTCACGCTCAGCTTCTTGCCCAAGGTGCACAGCTGCATCACGCTGTCTGGTGCAAATGAGCACATAAGGGTGAGGCACTCATCGTCCCAATGCTTGTCATCCCGCTTCTGATCGAACATGGGCATGGCTACAAAGGGCTTTGTGATGGAGGGCCTCACACACTCACCCCTTGGTGCGGGGGTCATGCATTGGGCACATGCACATGCAGTCTGTGACCACTCAACCTGGAACCCTGCAGCAGGAAAGAAGCAGCTGTGCATGCTCATAGAGCCGGGGATGGATGATGCAAAGGCATGTGCATCCCGCTGTGGAGCACTGCAAAGCTGTACCTCCTGTGTGCTCAGCTCCAAGCACCACCGATGACTCACACTTGCTCGTGCACGGTGAGCCTTGCTGGGGTCAGCAGCAGTAGCTGCCTTGTGATATGCATTGCAATGCTGCACAAACCCCGATGCATTGCACTTCCCAACACGATCAGCCAGGATCTCACCCCTCAACCACTGCTTCACCACCCCTCCCTCTGAATAATGCCTGCCCTTGAAGTGAGCTGTAGCCCCATAGCTCCACCACACTGGCACGCTGAACCTCTGTGCCATACCCCAATGCTGTCGCATGGCTGGGGCGCCCTTGAACTGCCCTGCACACCCATCAGACCACATATACAACTGCCTCATGTCCATGTCATGCTCTGCCAGCAAATAACACACCACCTGGTTTACTGCTGCTTGGGTAATGGCTGCCGACTGCTCCTTCCCATCTGTCATCACATACACGGTCTGCTCATAGTAGGCCCCCTCTTTGTTCTTGAAGTATGCACACGCAACAAGAATGCATATCTGCGCTGCATGCCAGTGCTCTGACATGATCTCAACGCTGCGCTCAACAGTCAGCTTCTCTGACCAATCACATGAAATAACCACCTTCCCATCCTTGCCTGCCTTGACGGCCTCACGATGCTCACGGAAAACCTGCAGCTGGTGATGTGCCAACCGGTGGTGCTTGATGTACTCTGGCATCTGCTTGTTCAGCATGCCTACAGCATCACTCAAGCTCACCCTCATGCACAGCAGCTCAACCAGCCGGCTGCCTACAGCTGATGATGGCTTTCCATACTGACGCACATGATGGGCTGTTGCTCCACGGCAGGTGAGGTCACAGGGTTGGTGGCAGGTCTAGTGAGGATGGAGAGCCCCGGTAGGTGCAGCAGTGCCGGCAGGGCCGGGTGGTGCTGGCTGGACCCCTGCAGCTGTGATGGGTGCGAGGGTGGCTGGTCTGGGAGATGGTGGGGGCAGGGCGCATGGGCTGGCCCAGGCTGTGAATGTGCTTGCGTGGGTGTGGAGCTGAGACGGGGCATGGGCTGGAGCTGACTGGCTGACTCCTGCCCCCGCAGCCGCTGGCACACAGCATGCGCAGCTGCAGCAGCCTCAGCGCAGTTCCTGTGGGCGAGTGGAATTAGTGCGGGCTCCAGGTTGTCGCAAGCCGTGATGACTTCAGACATCTGGGCTGTGACCTGGCCGATGGCTGTGTGACTGCATCCGGATCTGTAGAAAGCTGCCTCCCCCTCCACATGGATTTCCACCCAGCCTGTGCTGCCAGCTTGCGTAGACTTCGTACAACACGCACAGCGGGCAGCATGGGCCCCCTTCCAAGAAGAAGAAGAAGAAGACTACGCCGGTATTCACCGGCGTGCATTAAGGGAGGAGCAACCGCCTGGGGCGCGGCCTGCTCCCACCATCAAGCTCGAGAAGTAACCGACCCCCTACCCCCCCCCCTTTCTAATAGCTCTTAGTCTGTAACTTGTTTTGGCAATGGTGTGGGCTGCTTCTACCGCATGTCTCGTGAGCTTGTTTAGTAGCTTGGTGGCGTTGGTGTGAGTGATCCCCAGGGCAATGAGGTGTTGACGTGTGTGTGTTTCATAGGTAATACCACCTATACCCAGTAGGATTGGTCTGATCTCAACCATGTGGCCTATTTTGCGCATGGTGTGTGCCAATTTCTTATGTTGATTCAGGGCCTTGTCCAGTTGCTCCACCCACCTCGAGTCCGCACAGTATTTGATTTCTACGATGGTGATCCTTTTAATGGCTTTGCCTCGTTTGCCCGTCTTCTTTTGTGGCGCCACCATGAGTATGTCTGGTCTGGTAGTGTTTTTGGTCGCTGTTGGTTTCAGGCCGAGTGCCCGTAGTGTGGTGTGTAGTGTGTCGTTAGGGAGGTCAAGGTTTTCTCTTGCCCCCTTCTCCCAGCTGCCGGTGTCCGCAAACCGGATGCACCCGCCCAGGGTTCCTTTGCTGATGGCTTTGGCGATGAGGCGGCCAGCACCGTTATGCCTTTCTTGCACGAGTGGCAGGGTCTCGCTGCAGCCCGAGAGGAGGTGTGTGGCACTGTCGGCCTCCCCACAGAGTGGGCAGCGGTCGTCTGTCGTCTGCTTCCAACGCATAGCTAGCTTTTGGTTGTAGAGCCCTCCAGTACGGTAGAGTAGGGCGGTCCTTTGCGCAGGGGTGGAGATGGTCGCATCGGTCATCACTCTTTCGCCCGCTCCTTTGGCCGCGGCTTTGGTGATATCTTGGGTCATCTGGTAGTAGATGCTGTCTTGGTTGGCGAGACCTAACTTGTGCTTGCTGTGCATGTGTGCTCGCACGCTTTGTCGGCAGTCCGGCAGCGGGGCGAGGGTTTCGCTATCGGTCCCGTGGTTGAGCCAGATGCCCCTCTCTTTAGGTATGGTCGGGTGGTACCCTAGAGTGTTTGCCTGCTCCGGGTGTAGCGCTGCGTGTTTAGCGAGGGCATCTGCGCCTTCGTTGCCGATGATGCCCGAGTGTGCCCGGACTTTGTAGAACTGGATCGTGTCGGGGCTGTCGATGATGAGGGTGGCGATGTCCGCCAGGATGTCGTTGTGTCTATGCTTGATAAGGGACATCGGGTTAGCGAGAGCTCGACGGATCTGGTAGAGAGAGCACAGGCTGTCGGTGGCGATGCGTCTGGCCCCCGCTTTGAGTGCCGCGTGTATCGCTGTGAGTTCTGCTTTGTTGATGGTGTTGTTCTCTAGGTCGTTCATCGCAATGGTAAGTAGGGCGTTGCTTTCCGGGATATAGACCCCTGCCCCGACGCGCGCCGGGTCTGGCTCGGATGTCTTAATGCAGCTACCGTCAGTGTACGCTACTGTGGTCCATTCGGTGATGGCCATCCGTGGTAGCGTGGTGGAGTGGTGTGTGAGTTGGTGTTGGCTGCGTGTGTGCCCCAGCGTGGGTAGAGTCCTGTCGAGCGGGAGGCGGAGGTGCTGTTTGTGGCCACTGGGGAGAGTGGCTGGCTGTTTTTGATTGTGGGGTCTGCGAAGGAGAGGGTGTGTCTCCCTGTCCGGGTGTAGAGCAGTGGCTGTGCTAGCCATCCATCCTTGTGGGTTGCCTTTCGTGGTGAGTAGTTGCCCTGCCTCATTCCATATGACGTAGACGAGGAGGGTGGCGTGTTTGCCAAGTTTGGAGCAGTTGGTATTGGTGAGGGGTATGCTGGCCAGGTGCTGGCAGTACTCTGGGTACCGTCTCAAGGTGTCATTGTGCTTGGGGTAAGAGATGCCCTTTTTACCAGGGATCAACATGATGGTGGCCATGGCCTCCTCCTGGTGTGCTGAGTGTATAGCATGGTTGACGCATTTCAGGGCCACCGCATCATCGGCTGGTACATTCCATGTGGATAGCCCAGTGTGACGTACAAGTAGGCAGTTGTGGTGTGCCCCAAAGGCCGTGTCATTGATGTCGGGGCTCCAGTAGGTAGTGGTTTCCGGTCTAACTGTGAGTGGATCAGCCCACCTTTGGACGGTGCTTGGAAAGCTTCGTGTGGTGTGTAGGGTGGTGAGGGCTTTGTCCTGTGCCAGTCTCATGGGGTGGCGGCTGCTCTGTGTGTCCTGTCTCCTGAGGAGGGCCACCAGTTCTGTGGCCAGGTTGCGTGTGTGTGGTGTGTGTTGTAGCCAAGCGTGTAGGTGTTGGTGTTGTTGTTTGGTTATAAGGCCTATTGTGCGGCCCGACTCATCGTGAACCGTTACATGTTGCACTAGGTCGTGCTTCGGCATGATGGGCTCTCCCGTGCTGAGGTTCATCGCGGGGGTGGTCATGTGGGGGTGCAGTTGGAGGAAGGTTTCGCATTTGCCCGTCCCGACGATGTCCGTCTGCGGGTTGATGGGGTACGTGTGGAAGGTGGCCTTCGAGTGAAGGTTGGTGCACCGGGGTAGCCAGGTGTGCGGGTCCGGCAGTCCCTGCCGGGTGTGTGTTGGCAGCTGTGTGTCAGGCCGCGCGTATCTAGCTTCTTGTATCCTCTTATTTTCCTCTTCATAGTCGCTGCGTCGCGCCAGGTAGTCCAGGTGTGCCGTGATGAGAGGTGCCGGTTCGAGGGTGGGGCGCCAGTGAACTCGTATAAGGTCCGAGTGCGCTGACAGACGCATAGTCGTTTTGAACTCGTTGCTGCCGAACTTGCATATTGGGCACAGCCAGTGGCCTGGTTCTTTGTGTCCCGACAGGAGGGCTTCCTCAAGGCAGGCTGGGTGGTAGGCCCTCTTGCAGTTGTGGCACATTGGGCTGTCTCCTCTTGGTAGCCAGCATAGCTCACATGTGCATACGTCTTTAGCCTCTTCCCTGCTGATGGGTTCTATGTGTGTGGGTGTATAGCCTTCTTCTGCACATAGTGGTAATGCCCATCTATCTATGATTGTGGGCTTCCAATGCACCTTGTAGTAGCTTTCTTTGTTGATGCCGTCCCATTGCCATCCATCTATGCTAGTGATGGCCTCTTGGTGGCCGTACATGGCCCCTAGTATGCTGCCTAGGTCCTTGGGTTTACAATGGCAGGCTTTATCCACCTTCCAGCTGGAGAGCCCTGGAAGGTCAAGGCCAACTGTGTGCACTATGTCCTTCGGGATAGTCTGGATCTGTCTGCCCTCAGTGTTCCGTTTCGTGCCCGCCTTGGGTCGGGCTGGTTTCGTCGGGGGCGATTGGATTTCCCTGTTCTCTCGCCTTAGCAGCCGGGAGCTACTATTGATGGTCTCCTGGGCTGCGGGTGCCGGTTGTGTTGCATGTTCGGTCACGTGCGTCGCTTCGGTCGGTGTGGGCTTCTTGGCAGTCACGTACGCCCTGATATCAGCGTAGCGGTGTTTTGTGTCTTCCTCGACGTCGGTTGGTGCAAGCTCCGTCAGACCCGCGGCCCATGGTTTAATTAGTCTTTGCGCAGCGGGCCGGTCTAGGGTGGTGTCTCGTTTGGCTGCGATGTCTTTCGCTTCTGTTGTGGTTGGGCATCTGTCTTGGGTCGCCATGGTCGTTAGTCTGTTGAGGGCGATATAGTGCTTTTGTTGGACTTTGTTGTGGAAGCGCTCTTTAAGCATCTTTCCTGATATGATGTAGGTATGGCCAGCGATGGTGTGTTGTAGCTCTGTGGCATGTCGGATGCCCAGGCTTTTGAGGCACGTCATGCAAGCACTAACTATGTCGAGTGGAAGGGGGCTGGTATTCTGTGTGATGAGTTGTCCAAGCAGTTTGGTTTCCTTAGGGTAGAGTTCTTGTCCTTCCTGGGTGGGAGTGAGCTGCGCCGTGGTGGCATGTAGGAGTTGTCTGGCTCGTAGGGTGTGTCGCAGCATAATGAGCATGCGGTGTCCATGCTTGGCAGCTTGAGCGTAGAGCCAAGTGATCTGTTTGTGTAGCATGCATCTGGTTATGTGGGCATGTGTGGTGTCTGTGGACTGGAGGCTGTGTAGGAGGGCTGTAGTGTTTCTGGTATGGTACTCTTTGGCGGTTGAGCTGATGCCAAGGCCGAGTTTGTCGATGTCCTCCCTGACAACGGCATTGGGTGTGCCTAGTGGGAGTCTGAGTTTTTTCTTAATACATTGATTAATTGCTCTGTCGTAGTGTTGCGTGATGAGTGGCGGTGATTGAGTTCTCCGTGACAGACTGGGCGTTGTCAGGAAGTTTGCCCGGGAATCGAACCCGGCCTCAGATCACCTCACCACATCACACTTCTCACAGGGGAGATCCAGATCTCTCAACCGGCATTAGCTTAGCCTTACATGGTCACGTAACATTCCCCCCCACCTGGCTCAGCTGTCCTCAGCTGACCACTGTGGTGTTGCCCCGCTCAGGCACATTGTGCCATCACTCGCGCCCACACTAGCGCTAGGTGTCTGAGTTCCAACCATGCCTCTACCATCAGGCCTGGGCCTCAGCCTCAACGTCATCCTTAGCTTCAGCCTCGCCATCAGCCGCCTCCTCGGCCTCGGCACTCAGGTTGTGCTCTGTCAGGTACCTGGCCAACAGCTCTTGGCAGCCCACCAGCTGAGTGCTCAACTCCCATGTGTTATGCTCGTCACCGTGTCCTTGCCACTTGACCAGAAACTCCAACCGTCTCTTCTTACACTTGCCCTTGCGCTTGCCTTTGCTGGGCTCCAGCCTGTGGCCCACCACCTTCTCCACTGTGTATTGGGGCTCTCCACCTAGCCACTGTACAGGAGGTGGTCCAGCCAGCCCAGGCACTGCCCCTGAAGCATCTGTGCGATAGGGCTTCACCAAGGACACATGAAACACGTTGTGGAGTCGAGACCACTCATCTGGCAGCCACAGCTTCACAGCTGCCTTGCCTACCATGTCCTGCACACTGAACGGGCCCACATAGCGAGGCTTTAGCTTACGGACTCCAGGCTGGTTAGCCTTACCCCTCATGTTCTGTGTGCTCAGTAGCACCATGTCACCAGGCAGGTAAAGTGCCTCACGCCGTTTGTTATCCTGGTATGACTTCATGCGCTTCTGCGCCCGCGCTAGGCACTGCCTCGCCTGCTCAACCGCTCTCTTCATGCCTTTCACAAAATCATGCGCCTGCGGCACCTTCTGCGGCAGGTCGAGCAGCTCAGCCAGCCGCGGATGATAGCCATAATTCAGGTAGAAGGGCGTGCTGCGGACCGACTCCTGCCAGGCATTATTGATGGCGAACTCCACCAGAGGTAAGTACTCCGCCCAGTCCCGCTGGTCAGGCCTGATGAAGTGCCTTAACATTTCCTCGATCACCCGGTTAACCCGCTCTGTTTGGCCATCTGTTTCAGGGTGGTAGGCGCTGGATAGGTTCACCTGGACCTGGAGCAGCTTGGTAACCTCAGCCCAGAATTTGTTGTGGAACTGGGGCCCTCTGTCACTGACCACACTCCTCGGCATCCCATGCAGCCGGAACACATGCTCAAGGAACAACTTTGCATACTGTGTGGCAGTCATGCTCTCCCAGGTTTTCACCAGGTGTACCATCTTTGTTAGTCTGTCCACAAACACTAATATTGAGTCATATTTGTTGGGCCCACTTGCAGGTAGCTTCACTATGAGGTCCATTGACACGCTGTCCCAAGGTCTCTCAGGTATGGGCAGCGGCTGCAGCAGGCCAGCAGGCTTCTTGGCACTTGACTTGTTCACTTGGCACGAGTGGCAGCTGCGCACATAGCTCTTCACATTCTCTGACACACCGGGCCATGTAAACCAGCGCGTCACCTGCTCAAGGGTCTTCGTCATACCCAGGTGACCAGCAGACCTGGTGTCATGCATGGTGTATATCACTTTCTTCTGCAGCGCAGCGTCATCAGGAACCACCACTCTGCCCCACTCAGTCAGCCACAGCCCCTCATGCTGGTACAGCTGCGATGTGAAGGCCTCATCAGCAAAGCGTTTGTCAGCCGCATAGGCTTGTTTGATTGCCTGCATTAGGGTTAAGGGACCCGACTCAGTTGTGGACTGCTCGTCATCACCTTGTTTGTTTGATTTGTTTTGTGACTCTGTTGTTTGTTGTTGCTGCCGCAGGGATTCCCCCCCACCTGGCTGCGCCTTCTTTTGTTGTGCACTTGTCATTCTTGCCTGGCCAGGCGTACACAGATAAATGCCTAAGTTGAGCCACCCCGTTTCTCGTGTTCTCTTGATTCTTTACCGAAAGCCCCCGTTTTTTTCCGCGCATCGCGTTCTTAGGTGCTTACTAGGTTGGTCGTCGGGCCGCGTCATGTTTGCGCGTTGTGGGAGGAGAGATCTCAACACTGCCGGGGCCGCCGGTTTGAACCCCATCCGGAGTTAAGGCCCGGCCGCGACTACCAGGAGCGTCTTAGAAAGCTTCCTCAACGCTCCTAGATACCTTGGTGGGTGACAAAGAGGGTGCAGTCGGTGCGCTGTGTCAAATGTGCGACTGTCCGGCCGTAGCGCTTGCCATGTTGGGCAGATATTTTTACATGTAGAAAACTTTTGCGTTTCTACTTGCAGAGCTCAGGCCCCGGCCCTTGCTCAGATAATCACCGTTTCTGCCACACGCGCTAGGAGGTCTAGCAAGGCTTCTAACGGGGCACGCCACAGGGCTAGCATGCTTGCAGCCGTCGCTCAGACCCTCATCATGTACAAGAGGGGGGCTGCGCGCCCTTCAGGGCGTGCTGTGGCTAAACAGCATGGCGTCCCCCGCTCCACCCCCAGCGACTTAGTCAACATGGGGTGTAGGGTTGCTACAAGGGGGAGACCGACAGCTTTGACTGAGGCAGAGGAGATGCAGCTGGTCAGCATTGTCGAGGGGGCCAAAGCGCAGGGTAGGGGTGTGACCAGATTGGACCTCCTTGGAGCAGTGCAGTGGGCCTGCGAGGTCCGTGTGAGCAAGGGCCTGCCACACTTCTTGCCTACTGCAAGCCCGAGCAGCAAATGAAGCCGTTTAAATAATAATGAATTTATTAATATGAAATAATATGAAATAAAACCATACTAAACGAAGCCATTGAAGCGTGCATTTGCCAAGACGGGCGTTTAACCCCCCAACAAGGAGCAGCTGCTGGCAGCTGCCAAAGCCTCCATCCAAGGTGGCAAGAGCATGGCGACTCTAGCACCATGGAATTGCCTAAATGTGACCAACGATATGATGGATGCAGCTGTTAATTGCTCAATGGAGGAGCAACCTCCGTTGTATGTCCGGGCAGTGGACCAGTTCTACAACAGGCAGGAGCTGGAAGAGCAGGTTTCCATGAGGGCAGCGAAGTATGGCGGAGGGGCTCGCGTGTAGGGGGGGGGGCACATCGTGATGCTTTCACTTTTGACTCACAACACAGCTTTTATGTGAATTTTTGGTGCCATCAGGGCCTCAATACCATAGTAATGGCATGCCTGAAGTGGGGGTAGCAAATGTCTGTGAGAGTTGGCTGTGAAGGGGCTGGCTCAACTTAGGTTACTTTAGTTTGAAAACCCATATTTTCGGGTGGGCTCCACTTTCCGGGCTGCAGCTGCCCAACCACTTAAAATCGTGAAACAACATGAGCACTGACGGGTAGTAGACTCAAAGCTCTACACGTGGGTATGAATTGCTTGCCGAGCAGCCAACCCGTTGTGAGACTACACTGTTTTCTGGAACAAAGTGGCTCAACTTAGGCATTTATCTGTGTATGGGCAGCAGCCAAATCTTCTGGTGGGACCAGCTGGTTTGCTCTTTGGGCAGCCTCCCGGGCAGCCACCTGCCCCAGCTCAGCATTCTCTCGCAGCCGGGCAGCAGTGCGGCGTGTAGTTATGGCGTAGACTGGCCTTTCAGCCCGGGAGCTTAGCGTCATGATCACAGTCATGGCGTCTTCAGAGTCAGCATTTTGTGGTGATGATGAGCTTGTTAGCGCCACCTCATTGGCCAGAGCGGGGTTACGGCTGATAGGGTCAGCCACATTAGTTGCACCGGGTATGTATTTGATTTCATACTTGTAGCGTGATAGCTCTTCCATCCATCTGACCTGCCGCCTCGACAAGTTGGGCTGTGTTTGCAGGTAGATGAGGGGATTGTGATCAGTCAGGATTGTAACATCAACCGCTCCATCTAGATAGCACCTCCACTCTCTGACTGCTCTGATGATACCCAGCAGCTCTTGTTCTCCAGTGGCATAGCGTGTCTCAGCTGGGGACATCTTTTTACTTGTGTACGCAATTGGCCTGCCATCTTGCATCAGCACCCCACCGGTGCCTACCAGCGACGCATCGGTGCACACTACAAAGGGCTTGCTGAAGTCAGGCAGAGCCAGCACAGGAGCAGAGCAAAGAGCCTCTTTCAGCTCAGTAAAAGCTGCCAGCTCAGCTCCCCCAAAGTGCCCCCAGTCATACGCAGCAGCCACTTGCTTGCTGGTCAAAGTCGTTAACGGCGCAGCCAGAGAGCTGAAGTTGGGTATGAACCTCCTGAAGTAGTTAGCCAGCCCCAGGAAAGCCTGCAGGTCTTTTAAGTTGCGCGGCGTCGGCCATTCTTTCACGACTTGCACTTTCGCAGGGTCGACAGCAATCCCTTTGCTGCCCACGATGTGGCCCAAGAACGCCAGCTGCGTCTTGTTGAACTCGCACTTTGCCAGTTTGGCGTAGAACTTGTTTTCTCGCATGAGCTGCAGGACTTGCCTCAGGTGCTGCACATGCTCCTCAGGGGTGTTGCTCATCACCAGAATGTCATCAATGTACACCAACACACACTCATTGATCAAAGGCTTGAATACGTTATTCATCATCCGTTGGAACGTAGCAGGAGCGTTAGTCAGCCCAAAACAGAGCACCTTAAACTGGAACTGGCCCATTGGCGTCAAGAAGGCAGTCTTAGGCACATCCTCCTCTGTGATCCTGATCTGGTGATACCCAGACTGCAGGTCAAGGGAGCTAAACACCCTCTTGCCAGCCAGCTTGTCAAATAGGTCATCAATCCTTAGAAGGGGGTACCTGTCCCTCACTGTTAACTTGTTGAGAGCACGGTAGTCAATACACATTCTCAGGCTCCCATCTTTCTTTTGCACAAACAGGATTGGTGCCCCGTATGGGCTGCTGCTTGGCTCAATCAACCCCTTAGCCAGCAGCTCAGCCACCTGCTTTTTCACCTCAGCCTCCTCTCTAGGGCTTAGCTTGTACATACGTTTGTAGGGAGCTTCAGCCCCGGGTGGTGTCCTGATTGTGTGCCCCACTGGCCTGTCAGGGGGCAATCCCGGCGGCATGTCCCCAAACACATCAGCATACTCAGATAGCAACCCATCTAGCACAGCTTGTGGCACTAGCCAGGGGTCCTGCTCAGCCTTCGTGCTCTGCTCACTGCATCCAGCCACTGCAGCTGCCAAGCTGCCCTGGTGCCAGCCCTCCTGGTCGCCAGCATCGCCAGGTTTCACTAGCATCAGCCAGCTACTGCAGCCTTTCCGCAGTTGTCGCACGGCCTGGCCTGGACTGACCAGCTTAATTTCGGCTGCGCTGTCCCAATGCTCTTTCATAGCAGCAACAGCCGCAAACCCAGGCAGGTGCTTTGGTTGCAGTGCGAACAGGTTTACAGGCTTCCCCGACTCTCCGAGTGCCTCAAACAGCGTGCACACCCCGTGCTTCACCTTAAGCACTGCATCGTGCTCGTGCATCCAATCGACACCTAGGATCAGGTCGACACCATTGAGCATTCCTGGCATGACCACTGCATTGCAATTCGTCTTGCTTTTTTGCACCTCCAGCAGGCCACAACGACGTTCAGTGATCACCACAGGCTGATTGGTTGCGGTCAGCACCCTCAAAGGTTCCATCATGATCTTCCTTTGTAGTGCAGCAGGGTTAACATTGCCTTCATGTCTTTCCAACCACTCCTTGCTGATTATGGTGCAACTAGCACCTGTGTCAAGCATGACTCTGCACGGCTTGTTACCTAGCCGGCCCTCAAACAGAAAAGGTAGCTGCAGCCTTCCAGGCTGTACCTCAGCAGCATGCGGCGGTGCACCCATAGCCATAGCCATTCTCTTACACATTGAGTTGGCTTCAAACATAGGCACAGGGTCATCCCCTGACAAGTTAGCACCATATTCTTGCCAGGCACACCCCTAGTTGTTAGCACACCGCCCTGCCGTGTGGCCAAAACCCCTACACTTAGGGCACCTGGGACCAGGCACAAAGCCCCTGTCATCACGCTGCCGCTTCGGCGGATGCTCCTCTTCATGGTAGCCCCTCCTGCTGGGCAGCTGGCCATCCCTATGGCCGCCTCCATGGCTCCTGCTTTGCAGGCTGTCCAGCTTCTGTAGCAGCACATCCAGTTTGGCGTCCATGCGCCCCTGCGGACCAGCACCACGGCCAGGACCAAACGTACGTCCTCGACCACGCCCACGGCCACCAAAGCCACGACCACCACGCCCACGACCAGCAAATACAGCTGGTCACCCCTCCCATTGAACCACCACGTAAGGGACATTTGACTTTGCGGCGTGCCTGGTGAGAGTTGAGTTGTCATTTTAACGCGAAATGCCTTATCTTTGCGTTGCGCTTGCGCCTGCGCGCCCGAGCTGCTGGCACCCACGGTGACCGGCAGTCTGCCAGGCACGCGAACGGTTCCGCTGTGCGCGATGGGCCTTTCAAATGCTGCCTAATAACACCCACAACGCGGGATGCAGAGTTCTCCGCTGCGGTACACTGCTGTACACTTTATGCATGGAGCCCAGTTTTCTCAACGTCATCTTACACAGCCAGCTCAATCCCACTCTGCCTGCTCATTCAGATGTTGCAGTACCATGTACCGTAGGTTAGCACGCAAGGTGTTGGCTGGCACACACAACCCCACCGCCTTGCAATACTCGTTTAACATTTTCACGCTCAGCTTCTTGCCCAAGGTACACAGCTGCTTCACGCTGTCTGGTGCAAATGAGCACAGAAGGGTGAGGCACTCATCGTCCTAATGCTTGTCATCCCTCTTCTGATCGAACATGGGCATGGCCTCAAAGGGCTTTGTGATGGAGGGCCTCATACACACACCCCTTGGCGCGGGGGTCATGCATTGGGCACATGCACATGCAGTCTGTGACCACTCAACCTGGATCCCTACAGCAAGGAAGAAGCAGCTATGCATGCTCATAGAGCCGGGGATGGATGATGCAAAGGCATGTGCATCCCGTTGTGGAGCACTGCAAAGCTTTACCTCCTGTGTGCTCAGCTCCAAACACCACCGATGACCCACACTTGCTCGTGCACGGTGAGCCTTGCTGGGGTCAGCAGCAGCAGCTGGCTTGTGATATGCATTGCAATGCTGCACAAACCCCAATGCATTGCACTTCCCAACACGATCAGCCAGGAGCTCACCCCTCAACCACTGCTTCACCACCCCTCCCTCTGAATCATGCCTGCCCTTGAAGTGAGCTGTAGCCCCATAGCTCCACCACACCGGCATGCTGAACCTCTGTGCCATGCACCAATGCTGTCGCATGGCTGGGGCGCCCTTGAACTGCCCTGCACACCCATCAGACCACATGTACAACTGCCTCATGTCCATGTCATGCTCTGCCAGCAAGTAGCACACCACCTGGTTTACTGCTGCTTGGGTAATGGCTGCCGACTGCTCCTTCCCATCTGTCATCACATACACGGTCTGCTCCTTGTAGGCCCCCTCTTTGTTCTTGAAGTATGCACACGCCACGAGAATGCCTATCTGCTGCGCATGCCAATGCTCTGACATGATCTCAACGCTGCGCTCAACAGTCAGCCCAAGTTGTACCTCAGCATCTTGCAGTGTTGACAACTGTAGCATCACCTTGCTATCAGGTTGTGACCGCAGAAGGCGCAACAGTGCGGGTACTTGTTGTATCTGCTGGAGAACTTCAGCAGCAATTGACCTGCAGCCAAAGGACCAAAGGAGCAAAGAAGGGCAAGGCAGTTCAGCGAAGGTCAGGCTATGGCCATAGCCAGGGCAAGGCTGGTGCAAGGCAGGGCTGGTGCAGGTCAGGGCTAAGGAGTGTAAAGCGCCGGAAGGGCCGGGTGGTGCAGGAGTGTAAAGTGCCGGAAGGGCCGGGTGGTGCTGGCTGGACCCCTGCAGCTGTGGTGGGTGCGAGGGTGGTTGGTCTGGGAGATGGTGGGGGCAGGGCGCATGGGCTGGCCCAGGCTGTGCAGGTGCTTGCGTGGGTGTGGAGCTGAGATGGGGCATGGGCTGGAGATGGCTGGCTGGCTCCTGCCCCCGCAGCCGCTGGCACACAACATGCTCAGCTGCAGCAGCCTCAGCACATGCTCTGTGGGCCAGTGGAACCTGTTGAGGCTCCAGGTTGCTGCAGGCCTTGATGACTTCATACATCATGGCTGTGACCTGGCCAATGGCTGTGTGGCTGCGTCCGGAGCTGTAGAAAGCTGCCTCCCCCTCCACATGGATCTCTACCCAGCCTGTGCTGCCAGCTGGTGTAGACCTCTCACAACACGCACAGCGGGCAGCCTGGCCCCCCTGCCTTTTGTAGGGGTGGGATTTGGAGGACAAGCCCATGCCTGCAGGCATGTGCACACGGCAACTTCAAAAACCCCTCTTGGGAAATCTTGGGAAGAGTTGAGACTTTGGCAGGGGGTCCACAGTGAGTTCCCTAACCAGTGACGCAAGGCTGGAGAGTTCGATTGAGTTCGATGGTCGTGAGACCAGCATCAACAGAGTGGGCAGCATGGAGGAGGGTTTGCCCACCTTTTGGAGCCTAATCCGCAAGGGACTGATGCAGCTGCCACTGCTGTGCTCCTACTGTGCACTCACAGGAATTAGCAACGTCAACTGCGCAGTATCCATGATAAGCAGCGCAGTATCATAAAAAACAGCGCAGTTACCATGGATACTGCGCAGTTATCGCTGCTAATTCCTGTGAGTGTGGTCTCCTCCAAGTTTCAGAGCCCCTGAGCCAGTGCATGTTGGTTATCATGTTGGACATGGGGTCGGGCTCCTAACACATCGCGCACTATCCATCGCGTTAAAAAGGGACTCACTGCTACTGGGTCAACGTACATCAAGTCCGCAGGCTCGGTAGGGTCGGATACCCGGCAACATGCCCTACCGGCCCAGCGTGTGCCTCAGCGCACCCGCTTTCCGACGCTTCAATCCGCGTGTGAATCGGTGGAGAAATGAGTCCGGAAAAGCCGTTGTCCCTTATCGTTAGGGGGGTTGGTGGTTCAATGGGAGGGGTGACCAGCTACAGCCGGCTCGCTGGGCATGTCATCACACATGTCGTGCTCATCATTGGGCATCGCAACAGGTGCAGCAACAGGCTGCAGCGACTTGGCAACATCCCGTCCACGGGCAAACTGCAGCAGAGCATCTAACGAATCCCATCGCTGCCCCTGCTGTGTACGAGCACAATCTCGTCGCAATTGGGCATTTGTTAAGCCCTCCAGAAAGAACATGCACATGAGCTTTTGTGGCAGATTTGGCAGTCTCAGCGCAAGCAGGCTGAAAGACAGGCAGTAGGCCATGGTGTCTGCACCCTTCTGCTGGTATCCACCCTTCACCAGCTTCTCCATCACCTCATCCTCTGTGTTCTGGGTTCCCACACCTGTGGCCTTCCTAAACCACTCTTCTAGCTCTGCATCAGTCATCTCCTTGCCCTGAGCCTTGCAAGAGCTCACCATTTGCACAAGAGCGGACTTCACATCACCGCTGGTGGCATTCATCAGCCCCACCATCAGAGGTTGCTGCGTAGCAGCGCACCAGCCAGTCACAAGCAACCAGTAAGGCTCAAACTCACGTGAGCGTGCAGAGTCCTCTAGTGTCCACGGTTCAGGCAAGTTCATGGTGGTTCTCACAACACATTGCGGTGTGCCCTTCCGTGCACTCGCCTCAGTGCCAGCACCCAGAAAAGCGGCTCCATGCACATTCGCCGCCGCAACCGCGTGTTGCGCACTTGTACCAGCTCCAGCTGAGCCTCCCACTGAGCCACTCACTGGGCCTGCCACTGCCCCACGGGCCTCATTTGCACCCCGGGCCTCATTTGCCACGCGGGCCTCTCTCGCCGCCCGCTCACGGGCTTCCACTTCTCTCTCACGAGCCTCAAGCTCTGCACGCATTCTGCGTAGCTCCTCACCGCTCACCACATCGCGCGAAATCGGAACGTCACCCTGACCTCCTTCGCTCATCATTCCTGGACGGAAACGCACAAGGCCAGCGTCTTGCAACAACTTTGCAGCAGCAGCGCGATTACCCGCTACGTTAGCGAGCTGCTCAAAGAACGTATCAGATAATCTGGTTGTACTGCCGCCCGACATCTCTAGAAAACTGCGGCAGCCACAAGTTACCAGCAATGCGTAGGCGCACGGCCTCAAGCTCGCGCTCCTGATCCGGGCTGAAAGGAAACTCCAGCAGCCCTCCCGACGCTTCCCACCAGCCTTCTACGTCCTCTCCCTCAAAGCTGGGACACAACTTGGCGTGCTTAAGCCAATCAGGCCTAGGAGGCGCCAGGGCCTCGGTCGGCAACCAACTGTTGCGTGATGAGTGGCGGTGATTGAGTTCTCCGTGACAGACTGGGCGTTGTCAGGAAGTCTGCCCGGGAATCGAACCCGGCCTCAGATCACCTCACCACATCACACTTCTCACAGGGGAGATCCAGATCTCTCAACCGGCATTAGCTTAGCCTTACATGGTCACGTAACACGTAGAGGTCTAGGTCTCCCGGTGTGCATGGGGCTACGCAGAAGCTATAGGCCAGACTGGGGATGATGGCTGTCTTGATGATGTGGATGGCTTGTCTGACGCTGGCGAATGAGCGTCGTAGTCTTTCTAGCTTCTGTCTGAGTTGTGTCATCATGGCTATGTGTTGTGGTTTCCAGTTGAGCGTCATGGTAAGTAAGACACCAAGGTAAGTGAAGGGGGAGGTCGGTTTGAGGTAGGTGACAGGTTTCCCTTGTAGCGTTACGGCTTGCAGTTCTCTACGGGCTTGCTTTTCCGCTTCTGCCATGGTGCTGCATCGGCCGGATTGGTGCGCTTTGTGGAGCGCCGCTGTGGCGAGGGTTTTGCTGTGGGATACGATTAGGTGGCCCCAATCCGAATAGGCGGAGAGCTTCTCTGCCTGACAGCGTAGGTTGCTGATCGAGTTGCATAGGATAGCGATGTCATCGGCGTAGTCGATGCTGCCGATTGTAAATCGCCCGGCACTGTCGGTTGTGTCGGATGTAAATTTGTACCCCCTCGCTCCTACTTGGAGCCAGCGCAGTAATGGTTCGATGTAGATGAGGAACAGGAAGGGTGAGAGTGAGTCGCCCTGGATGGTGCCCCGGTCCACGGGTACCGGGTCGGTGGGGCCGTAGGGAGTTCTGAAGCGCGTTGTAGCGCCCGTGTACAGGTCCTTCACCGCGTCTGTGGCGTCGGTGGGAAAGCCAAGGTCGTGCATGATCCATAGCAGTTTGTCTTGGCAGGTGGTGTTGAAGGCGCTAGTGAAGTCGACCAGTAGCGCATAGATGTCTACTTTGGCTAGCTTGGCGTCTTCCAGGGCCATGACCAGCATTTGGAGCTGTTGTGTGGTGTCCCTATGGGAGCGGAAGCCTGCTTGGCAGTTACTCAACATCCCGTTAGCCTCAGCATACTCGTACAGCGCCTTGGTTATGAGGCTGGTCCAGAGTTTGTAGATGGTATTGGCCAGCCCAACAGGTCTGTAGGCGTTGAGGTCTGTTTCTTGGCCCTTGTCCTTGTAGAGCAGGCAGGTGTCACTGGTTTTCCATGTTGTGGGTGTGCAGCCAGTGGCCCACATGATGATGAACAGTTGGTGTATGGTGTCCCTCATCTCCCATGGCAGCATCTTGATGATCTCGTTTTCAATGCCGTCTGGGCCAGGCGCTTTGCCCCCTAATAGTCTGCTGATGCATTCTTGAAATCCCGCTTTGTCCATGATGGCTGTGTGCATCCAGTGTACGTTTTGGCAGGTGTGCAACGTGAAGGGGTCCACGGCTTTGGGGCGGGTCCAGGGATAGTTTCTGGTTTGTGTGTTTGTGTAATGGCCTGTTTTGGGGGTCGGCGGCGTGAGCTTTTGTCTGTAAGCGGCGGTGATAATCCGGTTGAGGTCGGCCGGGGCGGTGCATATGGTTTTGGTATCAGGGTCAGCTAGCGCCTGCAGGCCTTTGTTGTCGGTGCGAGAAGGGCGTAGTATGTATTTGTTGGCTTTTTGGGGTTGGGTGCTGATGAGGTGTTGCATTCTGAGACGCGCCTGTGCGATGGCAAGTGCGGAGTCGTCGTCATCTAGCTTGTGGATTTGGTCGCGGTAGGAGTTGGTCAGCTGGGCGAGCGCGGCTTGCACGTAATTTTCGGTTGTACCGTCGCCCTGGCGTGCTTGCACCGCCTCCCTTACCTCCGCGTTGATCGTGTCTGTCTCTGGGAGTAGGTCGTCGATAGACGGGTGGGCGCTGTTTTGTTTGTATAACATTCTAGCCTTCCGGCTGAGTTCTCTGGTGGTTTTGAGCTTTTTCCCTAGTGCCTGTCTGATCTTGCACATGCTCCTGCGTTGGTAATGCTGGCCTCCTCTGGTCAACGTCTTGGTGTTGCATGTCTGCATGGCAGTTCCCCTGCAGGTTTCCAGGAGCGTTGTGAGCATGGTGGCTGCGGTGTCGACAGCTTCTCTAGCCGGTAGGCCTGCCACTAGTGTCAAGCGTTGTGGTTGTTGTGGGTTGGCCTTGTCTAGTGTGGTCAGGAAGTGGGTAGCATCTGTGTACATGGGAGCTAGGTATGCTGTCAGTTGTGCATGCAGTTGTGGAGCGCCTGAGCTGGGTTGTTGCACTCCAAGCCGGTATGCTTCCCTATCCTTGTTGGTGATTGGGGTGGTGAGAATGGTGTGGCTGTGTTTTAAGGGTTGATGTGTGGCTGCTAGATCTATGCCCAGTCTGGTAGTGGTGAGTGTGGCGGTGAGCGGTCTGTGGTCGCTGAGGTACGCGTTTGTGTCGACGTGCGTGCGATGCCTAGGGCCTTGTCTCGCGTCGCGCGTCAGGATGGCGTCGATGCGGCTGTTGCAGTGTGGTTGCTGGTAGGTCCAGGCCCGGTCGCCGGGGTCAGCTTCGGATAGGCGCAGCTCTGTGGCGAACTCCCTCATCATGTGGTCTTGTGGGTATTCAGTGTGTTCGGAGCGGTCCTCTGCCCTCATCGTGGCGTTGATGTCTCCCGCCAGGATGAGTGAGCCGGGCAGGCGTCCAGTGGCTGTTTGTATGTGTTCTTGCATCTTTCTCCTTAATGGGATCGCGTCGTCGTTGTTCCCTGACGGCCAGTACGTGGCAACGAGTGTGAGTTCCTCGCTTTGCCGTTGGCGGAGGCTTAGGATGACGCATCGGGTATTTACATCCGCATCTGTACACGGCGGCAGCATGGTGGCTTGCATCTGGATAGCTAGATCGTGTCTGATGCCAATGAGGACCTCACTATGGCCTTCGTGACGGTGGACGGTGTAGTTGGGCATAACCCTCTTCAGCCAGCCACAGCTAGGCTTGTTGCTCTTGGGTTGGGTCATAGTCTCAGTGAGGATCAAGATGTCCGGGCTATGTTTGTGCACCAGGTTTAGGACCTCGTTTCTAGATCTGCATAGGCCTCTGACATTGAAGGTTGTGAGGGTGATGTGTTGCCTGTTGTGGGTTGCTTGGGGCGGTTCGGTTGGGGGGTTATTGTGTTGGCTCGTGCAACAGTCATTGTCCGGCGTGGTTTGTGGTGTCTCGGCTATGGTGGGGTTGAGCCTTGTGGAGTGGGCTCCGGTAGTGGGTTTGCGGAGGTATTGGGACATGAGGGTTTGTGTGTGCGTGTCGTTGCGTTGTGCCTTGGTGGCTCGTACCCGCTTAGCGGACGGGCCAATGTTGGTATCGACCCGCGTGGTGGGTCGATTGGTACGCGGCGTACCTGAGGGGGCTGGCGGGCGGAGGGTAACAGTGGGAATGTCCCGGCGCTGTCGCGACCGGGCAGGTTCCTCGTGTGATGGAGTGTCCTCTACTGTGCTGCGCTTGGTGTCTAGTGTAGGGTTCTTGTCGGCGTCCATGGTGGTCCCGGGCGGTGGGGCGGGTATCTCTCCTACCTCTATGTTGGTGAGATCAATCGTGTGATCTTGAAAGTGTGCTGTTAGTGCTGATGCGGTGGTGGCCTCCAGCGGGTCCGCTATCCAGATCTCTCTCCTAACGAACCTTGTGTGTCTTACGTTGCCTGTGCAGATGGTGAGCATGTTCCCTTGGAGGCGTCCCCAGTCGTTAGGTGTGGAGAGTGGTTTGGGCACACGGTTGAGTGAGTCCAGCTGGTACCAACCTTGTTGTGTGTGTTTAATGACAGTTGCATGGTGGTGTGATAGCAAGATAACAGCATCGGTGTGTGTCGCCCCCGTGCTTGCAATTGCTGTAGTGGTCACCTCAGGTGTGATACTGTGGGTTGGTAGGTAGGTTGTTGCTGGGTGCAGGTATGTGCGCATCTCATGGTGTTGGCGGTGTAGGTAGTGGTTCAGTGTGTCAGACGAGAACTTGCCTTTCTCGTGATAGATGTGGTCAGTATTGAAGGATCGAATTGTATGCCCTGCTTCTCGTGCTGCTTGTGCTAGATGTTGTAGGTGCTCGGCTAGTTGCTTGCAGTGTCTGATGACTGCATGGTAATCTATGCATTTTTTCTCCCATGGCCATGTTGAATGCATGTACCAGGCAGCATTCTTCGTGTTGCCCTTCCATGTAGGGTTGTGCAGGGTTGTGGGTCGGTGTATATGTGGGGCCGGGTGCTGTAGTGTTGCGATCATGGTCGCATGTTTGTTCCGCATGGCTGATGATGTGGTGAATTCCCTTTTCCTCACACCGGCGTATCTGCTCCCGTGAGCGGATATTAGGCGTGATGACAAAGAGTTGGTGCATAATCCGCTTGGGTGCAGCAGGAATGTGCAAGAGGGGTGTGGCTGTCGTTTTCAAGGAGTCCAGTAGGTGCCATGCGCCATTAATGCATTTCATGGCCATGCTGTGGCCTGGCTTTTTGCACAAAAAGGTGTGTGTACCGTATTGGCCAGCAAGGTTCCCTAGGTTATCAGCAGCCCAGTCGTTGGGTTGGTTGAGTTGGGCAATGCTCTGCACAGCAAGGCCGTAGTGGGTACGTAAGTACATTTCAATGACTTCGTCGGAGTAGCCGTCCACTCCTCTTGCCATTAGCCATGCGCCACGCTCAAAGTGATCAGTGAGTTGGGGGAGCCTGTTCTCGTAAAAGTTGTCTATGTCTTGCATGGTGATCCATTCATGTCCCGCAGCATTGTTCAGGGAGTAAACCTGGCACGCGGAGCTATCTTTATCTTGTTTGAAATGTTTGATAGCTGGGCCTGGATTGGCTTCCACATCCCCAGCGGCTAGTAGGAGCCAGGCCACGTAGACTGCCCGTGCGGCGGTTATGGGGTTAAAGGTGCATGTGGTCCAGCTAGTTTCACCTATTGTTGTTTGATAGCAGCAATAGACATGGAGGGTGTTGTTGTATTGGTAGACTGTGTATGGGCGGCCGTTCTTGGCTCCATGTGTGGAGAGGTGGAAAGTGTTAGAAAGCTTACATAGGGAGCTAGAGGCGGCTAGGGTGCCATCCATCCCTGTCATTACATTGTACCCAATGGTTCGTACCGTGGATCTATATGAACTTAAGCGTTTCTTATGCCGCCTCAGGCACTGTTTCGATTCTTTAGCTGTGGGTTTGTTGCCATGTTGGGGGGCTGTGGTAATGATGTAAATACCCATCCCAATGAGTAGGAGTTGGGTCTCCAAGTTCCTTTGTTGTGTGATGACTCTGCCAATGTGGGTGGAGGTACGTTGGGGAGCGGAGCAGGCCGTCGCTACTCGGCAATGTTGTGGAATGCACCCACTTGATCTGGTTACATGGGCGGCAGTGCAAGCATGTGACATAGTGCTGGACCGGGGTAAAGGGATGATGAGTAATGCAAAAGTGGTAGTGGCTGGCGGGTCACACAAGGCTGTAGCAAGCAGGTCTGGCAGGTGGTGGTAAGGCTGAGCGCCATGTCTTATGCCGGCCTGCATGTCAACATGGGTAGTTGGCATCTCTGTTGTGGCTGCCTGTCATGCATGGCTGTAGCAAGCAGGTCTGGCAGGTGGTGGTAAGGCTGAGCGCCCTGTCTTATGCCGGCCTGCATGTCAACATGGGTAGTTGGCATCTCTGTTGTGGCTGCCTGGTCATGCATGGCTGTAGCAAGCAGGTCTGGCAGGTGGTGGTAAGGCTGAGCGCCCTGTCTTATGCCGGCCTGCTTGTCAACATGGGTAGTTGGCATCTCTGTTGTGGCTGCCTGGTCATGCATGGCTGTAGCAAGCAGGTCTGGCAGGTGGTGGTAAGGCTGAGCGCCATGTCTTATGCCAGCCTGCATGTCAACATGGGTAGTTGGCATCTCTGTTGTGGCTGCCTGGTCATGCA
>JASKMD010000456.1:0-44149 GCA_030144725.1 Haematococcus lacustris
AGGGGTGGGTGGGTGGGTTCAAACCCTGATGGCAGCAGTGGGAGCCGGCAGAAGCCCACCTGGCAGAAACCCCCTTCACCAATGACTTTGCCGACGGAGTAGCCGGGCAGGGCTGCGGTGTGCTCCGCATGCAGCTCCCCGCCCAGCAGCTGGCTGGCATTGGCGCCCCCCAGGCCAGGTGCCATCATGAGGCGGGCGAAGGGGGCGGACATGACTGGCACAGTGGGTGACCCCATGCTTGCAAAAATGCTGGTGGGTGCAGTTGCACTGGCAGCTGCGGCAGCAGCTGGGGGCACAGGGGCGGTGGTGGGCGCGGCGCTGGGCTGGGTGGGCTGTGCTGCACCGGCTGGCAGCAACGGCGGCGGCGGCTGGGTGGGGTGGAGGGAAGGAGCAGGGGCAGGAGTGGTGGGTGCGGCAGCCTGAACCCCAGCTGGGGCGGTGCCCTGCTGCGGCAGGTTGCTGTAAGGGGGTGGGGCTGAGGTGCGAGCCGAGTGAGGAGCAGGAGGGTGCCCGGTGGGGTGAGGCAGGTGTCCAGCCTGACTTGGAGCAGCAGGAGCAGCAGCAGCAGCCGGTGCTGAAGGAGGGGCGCGCAAATGGGGCCATGTGGAGGAGGTTGGACGCACAAGGGGGTGGGCTGGCCCTGGGGGGCGGCCTGGGTGCTGGGGGGAGGGGGGTCTCCCAGGGCCCGTGCTGCCTGCTGTGTGGGCTGAAGTTGGGCGGAACGGGCTGAAGTTGGGCAGGGATTGCGGCAGCGATGGTGCTGGGCCCTGGCCCTGCTGCTCCCCCTGCCCCTGCTGCCCTAGCTTCCCTTGCGGCGGCTGACCTTGGGTGGGCAACAGAGGCGTGGCGAGTGGGGGCTGTGGGGTCAGAGGAGGCTTGTGTGACTGAGTCTGTGCGCTGCTGCCAGCCGGTTCCTGCATGACTACTGAGCCCTGGCTGCGCCGGGGGGTGGGTGGTCCTGGCTGGGTCTCCCTGCTTGCAGCATTGGGTGGGGTGGGCTCAGCGGGGGGGTGCAGGGTGATGTGGGCCACCACCGCAGGCGAGGCCTGCTGGCTGTCGTGCTGCAGAGCAGAGGGGTGCGTGCATTGCTGCTGTGGCAGCTGCTGCCTGTACTGAGGAGGGAGCCGGCCCTGGTGGGACAGGCCTTGCACCGCTGCTCCGCGCTGCTCCTGTGCAGGAGACAGACCAGCCCCGCTGGACAGCCCTGCGTAGTCCTGTGCTGATGGTCCAGCTGCTGCTGCAGGCTGCTGGCTGCTGGCCCCTGCTGAACCCTGGGTCGCTCTGCCAGGCTCCTGACTCACACTTGCCAGCAGGTGTGAGGGCGGCATGCGCAGCACCCCACTGCTGGACGATGTGGCAGAGGATGTGGACCCCTGTTGTGCACACGCCCCTGCTTGTCCCGGCCCCGCCAGCACCGCCCCCAGCCCCCACCTCTCTTCAACAGCAGGGGCCATAGCTGCTGGCTGTGCCCCTGTCACTGACCAGGTGACATGCCCTGACGCCCTGCCAGCAGCCCCTGCTGCCAGGTCAAGCAGTGTGGGGGCCCGGGGCTGTGCTGCCCCCCCAGCGGCCAGGCTGGGGCTGATGGGGTGGGAGGAGTAGGCGGGCTGGTCAGGGGACAGAGGCTCCTCCCCTGGCCCCCCACTGCTGTGGCTCCTGCTGGCCCCGCCCACCGCCCCCTGGCTGCTGCGCTGCAACTGGCCTTGGGCGGCGGCTGCCTCACCCCCGCCAGGGGCGGACCCCCCCGGCTGCTGCCCCTCCCCTGCCGCCACCTCAGTCTGGGACTCTGCGGCAAAGGCGAGGGCGAACCCAGAAGTGTGATGGAAAGAGGAGCCCCGGAGGGCAGTCAGCGTGCCCCACCCCTCTGCCAGCCGGCCCATGGAAGGTGTCTGCGGGGGGGCGCCAGGGGCCAGGGCCCCGCGGGGTGTGCCCCCCGCTGCAGCGTTGAACAGAGCCGTCACACCCGCCCCGTACAACAGGCCGTGGGCCAGCGGGCTGGTGGTGGGCAGGCTGCCGGGTATGACACTGCGGGAGGAGGACACGGAGCCAGACCGGGCGGACAGCTGGCGGCTAGGGCTGCCTGCGGGGCCCTGGGCCATGTGCGGGGAGGGGGCCGGGATGGGCAGGGAGGGGGCGGGGGGCCGGTCCAGCCTGTTGTCTGTGACGGGTGGTGGTGCGGTCACGGGTCCAGCAGAGGTGGCGGCTGAGGAGAGGAATGTCTGTGTGCCAGCCACACTGCCAGTGCTGGCTCTGCGGATGTTGGCAACGGCCTGGGCTGCGTCATGGGCAGCATCGTTGTCCTCATGGCCTGGGGTGGGAGGGTCAGGGTGGGAGGGGGCAGGCTGTGGTGGCCCGGAGGGGCCCCCCTGTCCTTGCCCTTGGCTCGTGTCCATGCCACCCTTCAGTAGGGAGAAGCTGGGTGGCTGCCTGGGCGCCTCAGTCTTCTCCTGTGCCTGACTGGCCTGCAGCACCTGGGCCTGGGCACCTGATGCTGCCCCTGCCTCTGCCTCTGGCCTTACAGCCCTGCTGCCACCTGCCTGCTGGCTACTTGCTGGACCTCCATGCTGCAGGGACATGTTGCGCAAGAGCAGGGCCATTGAGGCGGACCCACTGTCAGTGCCCAGTGTGCCTGACCGGGATTTGATCCCTGAACCTGGTCGGCTGCTGGACCCAGGGTCTGGGCGGGTGCCAGGGCGCTGCTGCAGGGCTCTGGCGGCACCCCTGCCTGAAGCAGGCCGGCTGCGTGAGGAGGCAGGGCGTGGGGGGCCACGAGGGGAGCCTGCCCTGTCGCCCTTGCTGCCCGCTGTCCAGCCATCCGCTGCCTGGAGTTTATGGCTCTTCTGCACACTGCCTGGCTGGTTGCCTGCCTCTGTGACCAACCAGGCACTGGCCTGGCCGCTGCCCCCTGAGCTGGCTGCCGCCTGGCCCTCCTCCCCCCTGCTGCTGCCGCCAGTGCTGCCGCTGCGGCTGGGCAAGGAGGGGTGAGGCAAACCGGGCACTGCACAGCTTCCCAGTGTTGCACAGCGCTCCGCCTTCACACCAGGTTTGACTGGGGAGGGGGGAGGCAAGCCCACAAGCCCCCCTCCAGGCGGCTCACCTCCCCTGAAGCCAACAGCCTTCCCGCTCTGAGGCCGGGCGGGCCCACTGGCTCCTGGCCCTGGGCTGGACAGGGCTCGGGTGCCTGCATTTGAACTAGGCCCATGGAGCCCACCCTGACCCCCGGGCCCATTCAGGCTGTGCATGGGGGCTGCATGCATGGAGGAGTCTGGGCCGGGGGAGTGGTCAGCAGAGTAGGGCAACCATGCCCCGCCAACGTCTGCAAACACGGAGGGAGGGTAAGCTCTGGCTGCAGAAGCGGGGCGGGCTGCGGGGCGCACTAGGGCAGGGGGTGGCTGCTGGCCAGCGGTGGGTTCAGGGAAGGTGGGGAGGGCAGCTGCGTCCCCCCAGCCATGCTTTGGACCGCCGGCAGTGGGCTGGGCCATGGCTGCTGGGGTGACCTGGTGGGCGAGGGAGGGCCGGCCAGCAGAGGCGCCTTGGCTTTGCTGGCCTGGGTCACCACCTGCATCAGCCCCAGTGAGGCATGCCTCTGTGAGCATTGGACCTGACTTCCTATCCTCCTGGGCAGCAAGTGCAGGGTGGGGTGGGTGTTGGAGCAGCTGTGCAGGAGTCAGAGCAGCCCTACCAGGCCCACCCTCCTCAGCCTGGCACTGGGTGAGGCAATGTGAGGAGGGAAGGGGTAAAGCCTGGCTGAAGGGTGGCAGTGGCCTACCTGCCCGCCGCACTGCCTGCAGGGCCTCCAGCCCACCTCCCAGCCCTGCCACACGAGCAGTCGCCGCTGCTGCTGCTGCTGCCGCCAGGGCCATCTCAGGGGCTGGCCTTGTGGCGGTGCCAGTGGTGTGGGGGCGCCGTTGATGTGGCACTGGCATGCTGCCCAGCTGCTGTTGCTGCATGCGGGCGGATGGGGAAGGGCTGCGTGCAGACCATTGTCGCTGAGCAGCAGCTGGGGAGGCTGAGCGGCGGCTCACATTGGTGCTGCCGTTAAAAGCAACTGCAGGAAGGCAGGCGGCCCAGCAGCAAGGATGCTAGAAATAGTTCAGGTGTGCTGGCTGCCAGTTTGGCTGGCATGCAGAGCTTGAGGAACATGGCATTGCTGAGGCACCAGCGTGGCCAACTACCGTCCAGCAACACAGGGACAAATGCACCAGAGCAAAGAGGACCAGAGCACGTGAGGTGGACCATAGGGGTGCATGCTTCTGGTTTGACGGACTCAACACTGACCCTATGGCCGTGAGAGCCTCATGGTGGACTGAAAGGACAAACAGCTGGCATGTACGTGCGGTGTGGGCAACCAACCCACCACGTGCAGGTGAAGAGTTGCGTTGGATGTTGGACACTAAGTATGCAGTGCCTGTGATGGCTGTAGGCGCACCAGCTGCAGTGCCTGCCATGTAACGCTGCAAGGCTGCCCGTGCGTTGCGGCTGTTTGTTCCCAAACGGGGCTGGGCAGGGGGCTGTGGGCCTAGGTCCACAGTATTGTTGCGAGCATACTGCCCCTTAACGCCAGACCATGCCAATGTCTTGTCATACTGGCCTGCCGCATGCCATGCCAAGCCGAGCGCCTGTCCGTTTAGAACGGAGCTATCTGCGAGTGCGAGTGTGTGGAGGCGGCAGTACGGGCATGTCGGGTCAACGAAACCTGCTCCCGAAGGGAAATGCTACAGCTCTGCGACCACAGTGCAGGTGGGTCAACTGTGGGACACCCGCGCACCGAAAGGCTCGTTAGCTTCGCGCACTGGCTCTTTGCGCCAGATAGGCATAGTTTCCCAGCTTGTCGCTCCGCCTATCAACTGTGCCTCTCTCTGGGTACCATATGGCGCCAACTCGTGACATTTCTCGACGGACCCTTCGCATCACCTTTCAGCATCTTTAAGTGAATACGAGGGGTTGACACGCAGACGTCGTGATGGGTTTGCGTATCTGGCAATGCGCTCATGTGTGTACTCCATGTCCAACATTCGCCCATGCAGGTCCTAGTCACCCTGTCCCTGGGTGCTAGCTGTGCAGGGATCGGCCACCCACCCACTTACACATTAAGCCTAACACAGTTTTAGCCTTGGCTTGCCCATGTTCCAGAGTTCACACCTGTCTCGCTGGCTTCTTGCCCTGCTGCAGCCAAAGACAAGAATGAATATGTCCGCTGGGAGAGTCGCTGTCGAACACTGATGACTTGGCTGTTGTGTGCGCAAGTGCTGTGAGTGTACTTCCGCACCAGCAGGGTTCCGCACCAGCTATGAACAGCACCCAGCCCTGTAAGAGGAAGCTGGACCGCAGCGAGCCCACCAGGCATGAGGACTAGAAGCCCAAGCCCAAGCCCGGCGGTAGGTCACAAACCCTAAGTTGGGCGCACCAGCCTCTGCATCACCTGGCCTCGTACCCACTCAGCACCTCTCCACTTAGGAGTTGTCCTCCAGCTGCTTTGCTGTGACGTCCTTGACGTCAACGGCTGTCTCAATGCAGCAGCCCTAGAGCCGAACCAACCAAGACCGGTCTCATACCGGATAAGACAGCGAGGTTTAGGTAAGTTGTTTTGTCAGGCTGCCAGCCATGTCAGTCACACAGATTGGGGTGGGCATCGACCCCGGCGTCACCCAGGCAGTCAGTGCCGCCTCCCAGGAGTCAGGCCAGCTGGTAGCTGACCAGCTAGACCGGTGGAAGCTGACCAAGGGCCAGGTGAAGCAGGCCAGTGGCCTGAACAATGCCCGCCACACCACGCAGCAGTGGCTAGCACCAATCAAGCCCCACCTCCAGCACCTGGCAGCACCAAGCTCAGCCGGCACCTCCCTGGAGGCCAAACTGAAGCACATCACTGTCGCCCTAGCCACCTGGGATGCGGTGTGGGAGGTGTACCTGGACCCCAAGTGGGGACGGCAGTGGCTGAGGCTATATGAAGCCCAGGACTGGGCGCTGGAGCAGTTCTTCAAGAAGGTAAGGGTGGGTGGGTTGCATACTGGAAGAGTGGTTGATTGTGCCATGCCTAACCTGGTGCCACCAAGTCAGCCACCATGTGTGTGCCTTGTATGCATGGCTGCAGTTGGAGGAGGACATGGTAGAGGTGTCCATGGAGCGCCATGGGCGTGCCAAGCAGTTGGTGGTCTTCTTTGGTGCTGCTAGCATTGGCACTGGGGGAGGCTGGGGTGCTGATGCGGTGCTGCGTGCCTGCTGCAAGGTGGTGTGCAGGCCCAGGGGCTCAGACCAGCTGCAAGGCAGGGTGGTGCTTGTGGATGAGCACCGCACCACCCGGGTCAGCTCAGCAGTGAATGGCAAGCAGCCCTGTGAGGAGGAGCTGGACCATAAGATGCCCACCAGGCCTGCAGGCTGGGAGCCCCCAGCAGGGCAGGTGGAGCTCCGCCTATTGCGTCCAGCCTGGAGCCAGCAGCGTGACCAGCCAGCGCGGGGCATGTTGTGGTGCCCGGTAGTGGCCCCACGCAAGCCCCCACAGGCCCCACTCAGCAGCCAGGCAGCCACACAGCCAGCAGCCCCAGGGCCGGGGCCCAGCACTCCCCCGCCAGCCAAGCGCAGCAAGGCTGAGCAGGAAGTTGAGCCCACCCAGCCCACCAAGGGCAAAGGCAAGGGCAAAGGCAAGGCTGCCAAAGCCAAGCCAGCACCACAGCCTGGCAGGTGGCTGGACAGGGACTGCAATGCAGCGCTGAACATGCAGCGCATTGGGGAGAGCAGGTGGCGCCCGCTGGAGATGTGCTGGTGGCCAAAGCAGACAGCTCTGCCAGCCAAGGGCGTGGAGTACCCTGGCCTGGGCTACAAGCGGCTGCGAGACAAGCCACCCAAGGCCCAGCAGCATCCTGCTGGGGCACAGTCGTGTGTGCCCCCTTCTTGAGCTGTCATCAGCTTACAATCAGTGCATGTTTTTCATGCCAACTCTACACAATAGCCCTCGTGGTCAGGCAAGAGTGTAGGTGGTAGGCACTCATGCACCATGTCCATGTGTGTTGGGTATACTCCACACAGCCCACTAACACCATTTGAGTCGGGCCACTAGTGGTCCCTAGGGTTCCCGTTAGTGGCCACTACTGGTCCGGCTCAAATGGAGGCCCTAGTGAGGAACAAGGGGGCTGTTGCTGAGTGAAACAAAACCTTGTTCCATGTCGGTTGGTAGAGGTTGTTCTCTGTATCACTATGAATTAAATGATTCATAATTGTTAATCTGAAGAAGTGAGTTATGCTCACACAGCAAGAAACATGTGTGGCATGCCTTCGGTTTCATGAGCACCAAGGGGCTACCCGCCAAACACAAAAGTCGTGAATGCAGGACTATGGACTATCATACAGGGTGCGAGAAGCCCAGTCAGCTTATCAGACTGCTCCTCCTAGGGTCTCAGCCCAGCTGGGAGCTGACAATCATCGCTGTTTCTATCCCATTGGGTTGACGTGGTCGCCTCCTCTTCTAGCTGATCATCCAGCACCTTCCTGCCCTGCTCAACCCCCTGGTGCACAGCGGCAGGTCATCTCAGACAAGAGGCACAGTGAATGCTGCACGCTCGCATCACCATGCCACAGAGGTTTGGAAGCTGGCGGGAGGGTCAGGAGGTTGAGAGCTGTAGCAGCTTGGCCCTCGCCCTTGGAAGGCTGGGTGAAAATGCCCGCCTGTGTGCTGTCTGGTACATGTCATGGGGCACCAGGTCAAGCCCCTCACTGTCTTGCCATGCCGCTGGCATCAAGCTGGCTGCAGCAGCCCCTGGTTCACCTCCCCTAACCCATGCCCGGGTTGCTTGCGCAAGGCCTGCACTGGCTGCTATCCCTTGACAAGTGCTTCAGCCTGGTGCATGAGGAGCACTGGCGGGGGGCTGATGCACGCTGCCATTCACCACCACCACCCAGCCCGGCCCCTGCTGCCCAGCCCCCTCCTGACCCTGGCCATCCACCAGTCGCCCTACCCACCCCACAGGGGCTACCTGCAGCAGCTGTATGTCCCCATCCACAGGGCCCCTGCGCACATCCTCCCTCACCGCCACCAGCAGCACAGTGTACCCCTGGAGCAGGGGCTGCAGCCGCGGGCAGCGCCCACACGTGCCGGGCACCAGCACGCCGGCACTTGAGCGAGGCTGGCTGCCAGGGGGGCCCCCCGTGGGGGCTACCTCAGCCTGCCCCAGCCTATAGAGGGTGGCACACTCTGGGGTGGCTGGGCCAGAGGCCAGGGTGAGGTTGTAGGCGGGCTGCGGGCCGCTTGCGGTGGCCACTGCTCGCACCTGCACCCTGCCACAGGCCACGGCTAGGGGCAGCAGCCAGGAGCTGCTGCTGTCGCCGCTGACTACTGACTTGAGGTCACCCGGATCTAGCCAGCTGAGGAGGGCTAGAGGAGGGGGGGGTGCAGGGAGGGGAGGGGAGGGAGGGGTGGGGGAGGGGGCGAGGCTGGCTTGCAAGAGCGAACGGGGCAGGAGTTGTAGGGCAGCCAGGGGTGCAGGCTGCTGTTCTGGTGAAGGCAGGGGCTGGGGGGGCAGATGACTGGTCCAAGCTTGCAGCCGCTTAACCAGCCAGTGCCACGCAGCCATTGCCCCACCAGGGGCGAGGGTAGGCAGTGAAGAGACGTGTCCCCAGGGGCGTGTCTTACTCAGTGGGTGTGCTGCCCTCGCGCTCTCACTGCTGGGCTGTGACACCAAGGGGGTGGTCAAACCCTCTTGCGAAGCCATGCTGTTGGCCATGCTGTTAGCCATGTGCCGGACTGCTTCCTTGTTCATCCCCAAACCCTCACCCAGCTGCACCCTGTGGCAAGTCCAGCTGGCTCCTGCTTTGCCGCACTGGCTGCTACTGCTGCTTCCTGCTGTTCTTTGCCTGCTGCTGTCAGCGCCGCCTGCCTGCCTGCCATTCCCTATACGCACAGCCCCGAAGGCAGGGCCCAGCTGCTGAGCGGCCAGGTGCCGGCGCCGGCTGTTGGCCACTGCTGTGGGCACCACCGCATAGTATAAGCTGGCCTCCCTGTCCAGCCTGCGGGGCGGGCAGCGTGTGGCAAGCCAGGGGTGGCGGCAGAGCAGCCTGTCAGGTCCAGTTGCAGCTACATGGCTGGATGGTGAGAGGCTGACTGCTGTGTTGTGCTGCTGAGGGGGGTGATCAGCTGTCGAACTGTCGTAAGTGGCGGCAGTGTGGGTGCAACAGCCAGCTCCCCTAGGCAAGCAGCACGCCACAAGGCAGTGTGCAGCGCAGCAGCTATGGTGAGAGCAGCAACGAGGGTAAGGCGCTGTGGCTGGCTGTGCAATACCGCCCCCACTGAGCTGCACGCCATTAGGCTACAAAGCAGCACACAGCCAAGGCATGAGGGAGCTAGGGTCCAAACCAATGCCTCCACATTTAGCACACACTACTGCCGGCGTTGCTGCAGCAAATGAAAACTGCAAATTCCACCAAATCTGGGCTCGCTCAAATGCGGTGGTGTGTGTGGTAGGGGTAGTCTGTGTTCGAGTTGCTGCTGCTGCTGCAGCCTGTGCTGTTGCCCTGACTGCTGGCGTTGAAGAGGCGTTGCTGCTGGTGACGGCTGCTGCTGCTGGCTGCAGCTGGGGGACAGAGCTGGGGGGCATGGCAGGTGGTACGGTGACACCATGGCTGCCAGGGGGGGTGAGGCTAGCAGGTCAGGTGGACAGGGCCCGGAGAGAACAACCCTGCAGCCAGCACCATGGCCGACCTGGCCAGGCCACTCCCCCTGCACCTTTTCCCCGCACTGCGCTGGTGGCAGCTGACATGGGAGGGTGGCAGCGGCAGTGCCAGTGCCTGGGTGTGGTGGTGGCTGGAAAGGGCAGTGGTACGTCTAGGCTGCACTCACGCGAGGCTGAGGGTGATGCTGCTCTGGTCCAGGCTTAGGACAGTCGGCAGCTGGGTGAAGGCGGCTGGAGAGGGCGCTTTGCGCCAGGGTACCTGCACCACGCCACCCCGCACACTGTTGTGTCACAGCATGGGAGGGCTGGCAGGCAAGCAGCATTGGAGGGAGGGCAGCAGGCAGGCAAGCCAGCAGTGGGTTGGACCTGCTTCCAAACATGCAGGCAGCCAAGACTGGCAGCGTGAGCAGGTGACTACAGGCTGGAGTGTGACAGCTGACAACAGTCTGACACCAAGACGCTGAGCTAAGGTAGCACCATCTGAAACCATCTGCCCCGTCCTCTGCTCCTTGCGTCTGTCTTAGTGGTCTAGCTGTGCTGTGCAAGGGAGCTGTGCAAGGTGGTGTTGGGCGAAAGTGTCTGTTTCATATCTTGTTTTATAAACCCACCAGAAAGCCAATTAGCAGCGCCACAGCCAGGACAAAGATGAACGCCCATACAATAGCCAGCCAGTTGGTCTGCTTTGACCTGAAGGTGGCGTACATGATGCTGAACCACCTGCGGAGACATACAGTGTGCTTCAGTCTTTGTCCCCAGGGGTAATAGCAGTGGCAGGTCAACGAAGGCTGGTGTAGCTGGCCACATGCTTGCTGGTTGCCTGAGTAGGCATGGCTGCATGCAGCAGCTTGACTTGAAGCTAAGCTCTGGTTGCCTGCTACTCAGCAAAGGGCTACTGGGCCCATCACTGAACAGGCAGGCAGGTGGCGTGCAGCAGCACTGCCACATGACAGAGTGTGCGTTGCATTAGCACTGGGCCAGGCTGAGGCAGGCCAGACCTAAGGCCAGGTTGAGGCAGGCCAATGCTAGATCATGACATTCATGAGTCTGGTGCAGGCCCTAGGCTAGTCCATGTAGTCAGGCACCCACTTGGACTCCCTCTCCATGGGGTGAAGCTGGCAGGGCAGGAACACCACATGCGTGGGGCCAGACCGGCCTGCTCCCCCCTCTGGCCTGCCAGCATGCTGGGCAGAGTTGGCAGGCCGCTGCTGACCCTGCAGTGCCCCAACCACAGCAGCAGCCGTTACTCCCTTGCCTTACCGCCCCAGCAACAGCAACTCACATACGTAACAAAGAGGCAAGGTATTCCCTGTCAACCCAGGCATAGTCCTACGCCGTTTGATGACAGTCTCACCTCGGCTTTGGCAGCAGCCAGCTGCCTGGCAAGCTTCACGGCGTGCGTTTCAGATGCCTGGGCCTGAGCTCTGAGCCTCCTGCACCATTGTGCACACGCACTCTCAGCCCTGCCGCACAGCTGCCACCCGCTCTCAACACCTGAACCTCAGGCAGCAGGTGCCCACCACCATAGTGCATGCCACTGCCTGCAGAGCTGTGTGTCTCTTGCCCTGTGGGGTGTTTAGCAGGAGGTTGGGTGGACGGTGATGTGGCCAGTGCTCAGGTGCTGAGCTGGCGACCCACACACTCATGGTCCCCAGCCCCAGCTCATCACCTGATTTCCTCATGGTCCTTTTCATACAGTGCCTTGAAGAAGTCTGCAATCCAGCACCACACATGACAGCTGTCAGGTGCCGGCTGCTGGCTGTGGGTGCCTCCATACCAGTCCAAGACCACCACGTTCATCAGGGGCCACCTACCATACAGCTTCACCATGCGCTCGCTCAGCTCATGCGTGTCATGCCCAGGGCGCAGGGGCCGCAGGGGAGGGGCGGCAGGCCGCTGCCGTTGCCCCCCACCCGGCTGAGCTGGCCCTGACTCTTTCTGTTGCCTGTTTTGCTGGGCTGGCAGGCCTGCAGGTGCTGTAGACTCCGTAGCTTTGGCTCTGCCTGTGCGTACAGTATTGCTTGGTTTGCCCTGGACAGGAGCTGGTGCATGGGCTTGAGCTGGTGCATGGGCTTGTGCTGAGGTTGGCTGTGACTGGCGGTTATCAGGCGCTTGCAATCCTGGGTTTACAGGAGGCGGCTGAGATGGATGGGTGGCAGAGGTTGGGGCCATGGGGGGTTCGTGCTGCAGGGCTCGCTGCGATTGCAACCAGGTCAGGATTTGAGCCTGCAGATGGGCATATGGGGGCAAGGCTGCATACAAACAAATGCAGCCAACCGCATCTACAAGCTGCTCTGTGGCTAGCCACCACTCTGTGGAAGTGGTGGCTAGCTGAGTGTCTGACCCCATGAATTGCAGTGGTGCTGGCGGCTTTCAATGAGCTGTGTCAATAGCTGTGTGTCTGAGGCTTTGGGCTGGAGTACGATCGCTGAACATGCGCTGGGGAAAGCAGGTGGCGCCCGCTGGAGCTGTGCTACTGGCCAGAGCAGGGGAAACTGCCAGCCAAGGGCAAGGAGTACCCTGGCCTGGGCTACAAGCGGCTGCGAGGCAAGCCACCCAAGGCCCAGCAGCAGCCTGCTGAGGCACAGCAGTGTGTGCCCCCTTCTTGAGCTGTGATCAGCTCACAATCAGCGCATGTTTTTCATGCCAACTCTACACAATAGCCGTCAGGGGTCAGGCAATACTGTAGGTGGTAGGCACTCATGCACCATGTCCATGTGTGTTGGGTATACTCCACACAGCCCACTAACACCATTTGAGTCGGGCCACTAGTGGTCCCTAGGATTCCCGCTAGTGGCCACTACTGGTCCGGCTCAAATGGAGGCCCTAGTGAGGGACATGGGGGCTGGAGGACGGTCTGCTGAGCATGTGGTATTTGTGCAAATCATGTGAAGTGCACACCTTCAGCTCCTCCGATGACGCATCTTTGCCTGGTGCAAGGCTGGGTGAAAGCTTCCCCGCGGCTGGGATTGGGGTTTTTGACACTGAGCTGAGGACGTTATGGATTGTAGCGACTGCGTTGGCATCATTCTGCTGGACAAGTGTGCCCTGTGCAGCTCCAAAAAGGTTGTTCACAGACTGGCTGTGCAGGTGCTGGGCAGGCTGGTAAGATTGTCTCAGGGGGTCACGATGCCCTGCCACAGTCTGTTGTAGCAAAGGGCTGCCAGGAGGGAGCAGGTCTAGGTAGCTACCTGCGGATTGTGACCATGGTGTAAAACCCTGACACGTCTGCTGACATGAGGAGTTCAGGTCTCACCGCGAGGCTCGGCCTCTCTAAGACAGAATAGCGGGCCTCCTGCAGCGCCGGAACGAGTTTGCTGTTGCAGCAACGCCTCTGTATGGCTATGAAAAAGCGGGTTGACCCGTGGGAAGTACTCAGCCGAAGAATCTGCTCCGTGGACTTGGCGCACAGTGGTGGATTGCTCGCTGTACCAAGCCATAACTAGTTAGTCAAGCCGAGCCAGACAGTCGTACATGGTCGCTTTACATTTGTACTACTTGCAAGCGGTCAAGAGCGCGGTGCATAGTGCGCACAAGAGGACTGCACGCTATGGTGTGAAATGCATTCTAGAGGGTGTGTTTAAGAGGTCCATAGTACATCGATCTACATTTCATTGGAGTGCACGCCCAATCTTTGGTGATCTGGCGGTGGCTGCAGCCGTTTTTTATGCTTTCACCGCACTACAGCGTTGCATCAATATAAGTCATACTTAGGGGGAGGTGCACGCTCACAGCTGCAGCTGGGCTGCACATGTGGGACACGCCTGCAAAGCTGAAAGCCGCGTTCTTAAACGCCACAGTACAGCTCAGCACTGCCCATTTGCATATGGAGCAAGGCAGGTTTCAAGGGAACTGGAGTGTGGAGAAGCACCATGACAGGATTGCGTAGTAGATGTTGACATGAGAAACCCGCCACCAATACCCTTGTGGCTTCCCAAGCAGGTGATGATGGCACTGAGCTGGCACAGCGACTACCCTCACTGGACAGTGCAATAGCATGTCGAGTCAAGACCCTAGGCACGAGCTGCTTCTACACGGGTGTCAGGATGGGTAAGCAGGCGTTGATGGCACACAGCTGCTTAATGGTGCACAGTCTTGATGGGTCTTGGGCGCGGTTTTTTTTTATGAGAGAGATTACAGGAGAAAGAAAGACTAAGAGAGAGAGGAAAAAAGAAAGACTACACCATGTCTCGAGCAAGCTACCCCCTCCCTTCCCCAAAGAGGCAAGCAAACCCCACCCCACCTCCCCACCACCAAACAGCGTCCAAACAACCCTAGAACGGTAACTACACACCCCCAAGGAAAGACGTCCAAACACCCCCCACACCCCCGCCCTCAGCAACCCCTCCACTACGCCGACCCTAGGGACCCCCGGACAACCCAACACTCACCCCAAGGCCCCCCAGCTCCAAGGCCCAACCCTCGCTGCCCCTCCGCCCTCACTAAGCGAACACAAGACCCTAACCTAGGGCTCCCCAAGGACCTAACAGCCTCCAACTCCTGAAAAACACTCACAAGCCCCTAACAAGCAAACCCAGCTCAAGCAAGAGGGGCAGGGAAGGGGACGGGCCGCTGCAAGGACAGGTGCACAACCAGCTCACCCGCCCAAGGGCGCGGTGCATAGTGCGCACAAGAGGACTGCACGCTATGGTGTAAAATGCATTCTTGAGGGTGTGTTTAAGAGGTCCATAGTACATCGATCTACATTTCATTGGAGTGCACGCCCAATCTTTGGTGATCTGGCGGTGGCTGCAGCCATTTTCTCTCGCCGCACTACAGCGTTGCATCAATGTAAGTCATACTTAGGGGGAGGTGCACGCACACAGCTGCAGCTGGGCTGCACATGTGGGACACGCCTGCAAAGCTGACAGCCGCGTTCTTGACCGCCACGTTCCAGCTCAGCACTGCCCATTTGCATATAGAGCAAGGCAGGTTTCAAGCGGACTGGAGTGTGGAGAAGCAGTATGACAGGATTGCGTAGTAGATGCTGCCATGAGAAACCCACTACCAATACCCTTGTGGCTTCCCAAGCAGGTGATGATGGCACTGAGCTGGCACAGCCACTACCTTCACTGGACAGTGCAATAGCATGTCGAGTCAAGACCCTAGGCGCGAGCTGCTTCTACACGGGTGTCAGGATGGGTAAGCAGGCGATGGTGGCACACAGCTGCCTATTGGGGCATAGTCTGATGGGTCTTGGGCTGCGTGGCTTCATCACCGCTCATTGTACCACCTACTTAGGACATGTGCCTAGACTGGCTGCACTGGCGGACGGGGCTAGACTGCCGCAAAGGGCCCCCTCAGCGCAGGTGCCCTCTGACAGCATGACCTGGCCGTGCTGTGCCGCCACCCGCATCCAAAACCATCACCGACATGCACATGATCAGCCAGGTTGGGGCAGTGGGCCATGCTGCCAACACAGCCGGGTGGGGAGGAGCACCTGCTCTCCCTCATTGTCATCAAGTGATGTCCACCACCCAGCATTGCAGTGGACGACCACCCGTGAGCAGGCAATGGATGAACCATGAGACACCTCCATGCATGACAACAACAGGTACTTGAATAACAGTACAACAAGCAGAGGGCCCATCTAGCAAGCTCCACACCAGTAGTGCCAGCACCCATGGAAGCGTGTCTCCCACCTGCCACCAGGGGTGGAGCCTGCTTGTCCAGGGCATGCAGTGCTGCCGCCTCAGGCTCCAGGATGATGGTCAGGGCATCGCTGTTGGCGGTGCGGATGAGGCCAGCCTGCAGGGCAGCGGTGCGCATCAGTGCCTTGCTGCCCTCACTCCACATGGCGGGCACAGTCAGGCACCTGCACCAGGCAGGCAGGGCAGGCACCAGGCAGGGCTGTGAGGGGGCAGGGTGTGAGTCAGGGCTAGGAGGGCCTCAGGGCAGGGTGGGTTGCAGCAGCAGAGGGAAGGGAAGGGTAGGGTATCATCAGTGCCAGCCACACATTGCATTCTCTCCTCAGCAAGTGAGCAGCAGGCACGGTATCAGGCACCAGCCTGACAGCATACTAGGAGGCCTGGCAAGGTGGGACACGGTGGCAGGGGGGTGGCCATGGCAACCTACTTTGGCCCAGAAGGCTTATAGAGCCAGGCTGTCGCTGGACATTGGACAGCTACTTGCTTATAAACACCCCAAGACATGGATGACACACTAGCTGTCAGGATGTTGGCTGCGTGTAATTGCTGCCGCCCAGCCTGGCCCAGTCCTCACCACTGGATGTTCTCCAGCCGTGCTGCAGCAGCGCCCACCTCCCCTGACAGCTGCTCCAGGGTGTACTTGCGCAGGAAGGTCAGGAAGTCAGCCATGACCTGGGCAGGGGAGCGGTTTGCTGCTCACAGCGCAAACAGCCAGGGGCAGAGCCAGCACCTGCTCGCCACCACTGCCCTCCCCTCACAGTCTCTGGCCTCAGGCCTGGGGGCAGGGCGGCTGCCTGGCCAGCATCCTGCAGGGCCACCTTGAAGTCCTTGACCAGATGGTACCTACTGATGTCGTGGCCAGCGTCCTGCAAGTCACACAGCTTGCGGATTGCGGAGTAGCCCCAAGCAATGGGCGACCTGCACAGCACCAGGGGCTTATGAGCGTGCAGGTGACGGGGCGTTAGTGCGGGGGTCTCTCAGGTGACAGGCCCGTGAAAAATCTCGGACCCGGCATGGCCCCTCATGTCACGGGAGCTGGAACAGGGTTGATGAACACTGGCACAATGCAAGGCGGCTTACGATGCTAGCACAAACCCGTCAGTGAAACCTGCTAGGGCACCCTGAACACCCTGAACCCTGAACCATACAACCAGCCCGTTGACATACATACACTCAAACACAATTCATTCGACATGGAACAACATGTTTAACTGTGGGTAATTAGCTACTCCAATCAAGACATACATAGACCGCCGAATGCTGACAGCCTACAGCCGGGGTCAAAACTCGTGCACAAGGGCAGACTGGGATCCAGGCGAGGTCTCCACCGATATTGATGGTCTTTGTCCTAAATTACCAGTGCAGGGCAGCTCTCAATTCAAAGCACGTGCAGTTGATGGCCTTGAAGGGGATCCATGATTCCCCGCTGCCAAACGCTTTCCCGCTAGCTCTCGCACCAGACCCCGGTCGCCACCCGCCGTCGCGACCACACTCGCATACTTCACCTCGTTAAGCAGAGTCCCCATCCCAAGCTTGTCCACATCGCGCATCACGTCACTCAGCTGGCTGCTTGGCAAAGCTCTCAGATCGGCCTTGGAAGCGCACATCGCCAGTTTGCGCACCGAAGTGTCGACGTGACACACGCGCGCCAAACCGTGAAGGCAGTGGGCGAGATCCCGTACGGGCATCTCCGGCGCCAGGCTAGCAGCGCGACCCGCCAAGCGACCCACCAGCGGCTTGTCGTACCACCACCCGAGGCTGGCTAAGACGGTGCCGACGTCCGCCGCGGTCATGGTTGGCACAACGTCTGCCGCCCTGCTTGCGAACTGCTCTAGCACCTGGCTAGCCCCTGCCCTGCTCCCCGGCAGCTTGCATACGGCCCACACCAGACAGGCCCACGCATGGGGTGCGGTGACACCAGTCATCATCACCCCAGCGTCGACAGCATCCCTGATGGCCAGCAGCAGCGGCTGTGCATCGCCTTTGAATCCAACCTTGGCCAGTGCCACCAGCAGAAGGCTGATGTCGTGATCTGACACGCCCTGGGCTTTGGCCTGGATCAGGGTGCCTGGCAGGAGCTGCATCAGCTCCTCCACCAGCTCACACAGCTCCGGGCTCTCTGTGAAGCGCAGGCCTGCTGCAGCTAGCCCCAACAGCATGCTGCTGGCCTCCCAACTGCCGCCACACTTGGCCCAGGTTCTAGTACCCTGCCTGGCTATGCGGGTTGCGGCCTCCTTGACTGCTGCGGGCGAGGAGTGGGCCTGCAGCTTGCCCACGTTCCATGCAGCTTCAGCAAGCTCTGACGCACTGTAGTGTCGCAACAGCTCTGGGGTGAGCTGTGCAAGCCACTGCCCGGCCTTGTTTCTCAATGCTCTTCGCTCTGTGATGCTGCTGAGGCCCTGGCCTGCCCACTTCCCGCACTGTCTCAACTCCTTCAGCATTCTATGGGCCTGGGCTGTCTGGTCCTCCTTACTTCCAGCAGCAGAAGGAGCTGCAGGCAGTAGTAATGCGGGCAGGGGTCAGTTCAGCAGGCGGGGGCCATTTCCGGGAGCTAGCGGTCGCGCGTCAAGTTGAGTTGCCAGTGCAGATCAAGTCAACAATAATCCGCGTTCAATGGCCCTGACCTTGCAGCAAGGAAAGCTACAATCGTGCACGCGCCATCGAAACCCTCTGTCCAACTGGACTCACCTGCCAGGGCGCGACGTGCTCCGCTGCTGCGCCTAGATGTCGTAGACTGCGCGACGCATCTGACAATGCCGCAAGCGGGTTTCGTCGTGAAGCTGCGGCCAAGGCGCGACAGCCTCATTGTGTTGCGACGGCGCACGGGCAGCGCTTAGAAGGTAATCTCCACTCTTCTTGCTCTCGCTGGTTTTGAATGCACCCACGATCACACCCTGAGCAGCTTTTGATAGGACCATGCACTCCCACCTGGGCCCAAATGACGGTTAGGTAGGACGCGGGCACGGCCCAGGGTAAGGGACACGGAGGAGGTGGGACCCCCATTCTTACCAGGCTACATATTGGCGCGGACATACTAGTTTCCAGCCCCCTTGTCCCTCACTAGGGCCTCCATTTGAGCCGGACCAGTAGTGGCCACTAGCAGCCACTGCAGGGAATACTAGAGACCACTAGTGGCCCGACTCCAATGGTCTTAATGAGCTGTGTGGAGTATACCCAACACACATGGACACGGTGCATGAGTGCCTACCACCTACACTATTGCCTGACCGCGAGGGCTATTGTGTAGAGTTATAAAAACATGCACTGATTGTAAGCTGTTGACAGCTCAAGAAAGGGGGGCACCCATTACTGAGCCACAGCAGGCTGCTGCTGCTGGGCCTTGGGTGGCTTGTCTTGCAGCCGCTTGTAGCCCAGGCCAGGGTACTCCTCGCCCTTGGCTGGCAGAGCTGCCTGCTCTGGCCACCAGCACAGCTCCAGCGGGGTGCCACCCGCTTTCCTCAATGCGCTGCATGGTCAGAGCTGCATTGCAGTCCCTGTCCAGCCACCTGCCTGGCTGTGATGCTGGCTTGGCTTTGGCAGCCTTGCCCTTGCCCTTGCCTTTGCCCTGGGTGGGATGGGTGGGCTCAACTTCCTGCTCAGCCTGGGTGCGCTTGCTACGCTTGGCTGGCGGGGGAGCGCTGGGCCTTAGCTCTGGGGCTGCTGGCTGTGTGGCTTCCTGGCTGCTGCATGAGGCCTGTGGGGGCTTGCGTGGGGCCACTACCGGGCACCACAACATGCCCCGCGCTGGCTGGTCACGCAGCTGGCTCCAGGCTGGCCGCAGCAGGCGGAGTACCACCTGCCCTGCTGAGGGCTTCCAGTCTGGACGCCTGGTGGGCTGCTTAGGCCCGTAGTCCAGCTCCTCCTCACATGGTTGCTTACCATTCACTGCTGAGCTGACCCGGGTGATGCGGTGCTCATCCACAAGCACCACCCTGCCCCGCAGCTGCTCTGAGCCCCTGGGCCTGCACACCACCTTGCAGCAGGCCCGCAGCACCGCATCAGCACCCCAGACTCCCCCAGTGCCAATGCTAGCAGCACCAAAGAAGACCACCAACTGCTTGGCACGCCCATGGCGCTTCATGGACACCTCCGCCATGTCCTCCTCCAACTGCAGCCATGCACACAAGGCACCCACATGGTGGCTGACATGGTGGCACCAGGTTGGGCATGGCACAATTAACCACTTTTCCAATTCATGCCCAACCCACCACCTCTCAGTCCCTTACCCTCCCTCCCACCCACCCACCCTCACCTTCTTGAAGAACTGCTCCAGCGCCCGGTCCTGGGCTCCGTACAGCCTCAGCCGCTGCCGCGCCCACTTGGGGTCCGGGTACGCCTCCCACACCGCGTCCCAGGTGGCCAGGGTGACAGTGATGTGCTTCAGGTTGGCCTCTAGAGAGGTGCCGGCTGAGCTTGCTGCTGCCAGGTGCTGGAGGTGGGGCTTGATCGGTGCTAGCCACCGCTCGGTGTCATGGCGGGAGTTGTTCAGGCCACTGGCCTGCTTCACCTGGCCCTTGGTCAGCTTTCAACGGTCCAGCTGGTCAGCTACCTGCTGGCCTGACTCCTGGGAGGCGGCACTGACTGCCTGGGTGACGCCAGGGTCGATGCCCACCCCAACCTGTGTGGCAGGGTCAAACACAAACTCACGCTGCTCAGCTATGCTCTTGCCTATGTGGGGGAGTCCCACTGCATGGGCCGCTGCTGCTGCTGCTGCACTTGGGCGGCTGTTGCTGCTGGCCGCAGGGGGGGGGGCAGGAGGAGGGGTGAGGGGGCGTGTGTAGCGCACGCACACGCTGACACCGTCTGTCGGTCCTCTCAAACTGAAAAATTCCTTGTTGCGAAGCTTGCCCGTGTTGAACCACCTAGCCCAGTGGTGGCTCAGTGCTGGCTCTGAGGTGGATGCTGCCCGGGTTTCCTTGGTCAGGCCCAGCTGCCTGCTTGGTCCGGCCCAGCTGCCTGCACATTCCATGCAGCACCCTGCTGTCCAGCTTGATGAAGTGCACCCCCACCCTGGTCATGGGGGTGAGGGTGAAGGGGGGTGGGCAGGTCAGCGTCCGGGGACCAACCCCACGCCTCTTGCCGCGCTTTGGTTGCCCTGGCACAGGGGGGGTGTGGGGCTGCTGCCACTGCTCTAGCCATCTGCACACATGCACCCCACTGCGCATGCGGCAGGGCAGGGGCAGGGCAGGGGCAGGGTGTCCTGTAGGGACCCTTGCTTCTTCATGCCCAGCAGACCCAAGCACCCAGCCAGCAATCCATGGTTCCCACCGACAAGTGGCATCAGCATCTGCAGGCCTATTCCACAACCACCAATGCGGCACATGAAGCACCTGATGTGATCCCTGAGCCAGCCTGGACCAGGCAAGCTGTGCCTGCTCATTTGCAAGCCGTCCCTCTTGGGAGAGGCGGACTTCACTCTGTCCCTGCCCCTGCCCCTGTCACAACACAACCACCTGCCTATGAGCTGCCCCATCATGACAACATCACATACATTGTACAAGCACAACTTCGTCAGCTCAACAATGACACAGCACCTGGCCTGAATGGGCTCCCATCACCCTTTATCAAGCACGCCCGCACAGTTGAGGAGGGTGTCACCACATACCTGCTGCTCCCTCTGCTTGCCGCATGATTTCACAACATGATGCGCACTGGCGGCTTGGACGTTTGCTGCCAGGGTACGTCACTCAGTGTCAGGCCTGATGGTGCTGCATGAGTTGGGGCAGCTGCCCCTCCGGCTTTACTGGCTCAGAGCTGCCTGCAGGTTCTGGAACACTGCCAAACTATCCCACAGCGACCTGCTAATGAGGGTGATCAAGGCAGATGTGGAGTTAGGCAGGAGCTGTCAGGCCAGCTAGAGTGCTCAATTCCAGCTGGCCGCCAGAGAGCTGATGGGAGGTAAGTTTACCTTGAGCCCGGACATGCACCAAGGCTATGGAAGTCAATTGGCTCGAGAAGTGGGGAAGGCGTTGGCCTGGGTTTGAGGGAGACTCTAGGCTGCCTAAGAGATGCTCGTATGCTGCATGGTTCAAGCCTGGGGACGGCATTGGCATCAATCACATGGCACCACACCTGCTGAACAGACAGCTCTCTACAATAGTTCGCACGAGCTTGACTAGGTTCAGGCTAGGCATGGCGGTTTGGGGGTGGAAAGCTTCGGTTTGAGGGGGTTACTTTCATTGATCGCGCATGCACAAGATGCACAGAGGGGGTAGTGGATGACGCCCTGCATTTCATCTTCGAGTGCACTGCCACGAGGGAGCCATCAGGGAGCAGGCGGAGTTTGCCATGTCTTTCCAGAACAATAATGAGAACTTGCATGACTTCATGCAGAATGTCTCGAACCCCTAGAGGGGGAGGGCGGCCAAGCAGCCTAACGGCTGACGGCTTAAGCGGTGTAAGCCACCAACATCACCAGCAGACGGCGGGGCTTGTCGTCCTCCTCTATCAGGTCAGCCACATGCCCCTTGTCCAGGGTGGCGGCCTGCAACTCACGTAGCTCACAGTCGGCTAGGGATACGAACCTTTCAGTTTCTTTGCCCTTCTTTAGCTTGTCGGTGCCCTACCGCTTCTTTTTATCCATCACGCGATGTGCATTAAGATGGGCGGTGGCCTTTTCAAGCAATTTGGGTTTTCCTAGAGATCCATGGAGTGATGATCATCCCACCATGGTCCATGGCACAGTCATGTGCCTCCCACCCCCCAAGCACGGATCTACACTATAGCCCGGTTCTATAGCCACGGATCTACACTATAACCCGGCCACATACTGGTTGCAGGCCCCTCATCCCTCACTAAATCCCAGCGTGGGCCTCAACGGAGCTGTGCCAACGGTGTTTGGGCGGGACCATCTCCGTCTGCAGCTGTTGCACCTACTGGTCAAGCGGCCAGCACTCTACCTGCAGCCTAACTTGTCACACACGCGCACACTCATGCATGCCGGTCTCACCCGGTCTCAGTCATTCTCTGCCGGCACTGCTACTGCTGCTGCTTGCGCTGCTGTCCGTGCCGCTACTGCCTGGAGCTGATACGCTACTTGTGGGCTGTGGCTCAAGGCTTTTCCGGAGGGAGGTACCCGTGGGCAATGCGCCTAACTCGCTGCTAGGCGATTTTCTATCGGACTCCTTCTTGCTACTGCCTTTCCGCCGTGTTTTGCTGTCTTTCTTTCCTTTTTTCGCCTTCGCTGCTTCGCTGCCGTTGCTGCGCTTGCGGCGCTTGTTGCCGCTCTTCTTTTTCTTCTTCGCTTCGTCGTCGGCCTTGCTGCCCTTTCTCTTCTTTTTACCGCGCTTCTCTTTCTTGACCTTGCCGCTAGGCTGGCTGGTCCGTAACATGTTGAGCGCTGCCTTGATGCGTTGCTGCACTTCAATGTCCAGGGTGCACTGGTCGCCATCGCGCGCATTCGCCTCAGCACGCAGCTCTGTTGTCGCATCCGCGGCACCCGCTCCAGGCTGTGCTTGCTGCCGCGCCGCTGCCGCCTTCGCCTTGTTAGCCGCTACCTCCTGCGCCCTGAGTAGAGCTGCTGCCAGGCCCAGCTGCTGCTGCGTGCCCAGCCTGGGGGCGGGTAACGGCGCAGCAGTATCACGAAGCCCCTGGCCTTGAGTGACTGCGAGCGCACTTGCTACAGGTGCCTGTGCCGTGCTTGGCACAGACCCAATAACTTCACCCACTGACCCCACCATACTGGGGCCTTGGGGCGCCCCAACCCCTGCCTCCTCACCCTCCTCGCTGACCTCGTCTTCGAAGATGGCTTTGAAGATGTCTAAGGGCCGGTCGAGGTCGCTGACCAGCAGCAAGTCAGCCTTGGCCTCCCCTCCACCAGCGGCATTGGCAGGCAAGCCAGTGGCGCTCCCAGTCCCTGCCCTGTTCTCTGCCCCGACCCCTGCCACTGCCCCAGGCCCAGGACCCGGCAAGGGGTGTTGCAGGACAGGTGCAGTGGGCTCAGCAAAGCACTCTTGAACATGCCCCTGCGCCGCCTGCTCTGCCGGACGGATGGAGGCAAGGGTCGAGGCAGGGTGACCTGGAGGGCCTGCACCGAACAGGTCTGCACTGAGGCTGCTGAGGAAGTCTGCTGCCATGGCCTTGGCGTCCAGTGCGCCTTGCGAGCCCAGGGGCAGGGGTGGGGGCGGAGGCAGCTGCTGTTGGGTAGGTAAGGGCAGGGGTGGAGGGGGTGGCAAGGCAGACACCCCAGCCACTAACCGGCTGGCGATGGCTGCGGCCTGGGCCCTGGCAGCGTGCAGCTGCACCCCTGACGCAGCAGCCGGTACCCCATGCTGCACCCCTACTCCCTGTTGGCTCAGCCCCTCCCCCTGACCCTCCCCTCGCCCCTGCCCTGGCCCCTGCTCTGACGCTGGCCCCGCTTGCTGCGAGCTCTCCAGCTGCTCTCCAGCACCAGGTGCTGTATGCATGAGTGCCAGCTGTTCGATACGGGGTCTGGCCCCAGGGGCCTCCTGAGGCTGGCCTTTGTAGGGGTCAGGCACGTTGAAGCGCTTGCATACAAGGGGCTCTGGACGCCAGTCCTCTGCACTGCGCCGTGGTCGCATGGCGGCCTGTAAGAGCACCGGTAGCAGCAGCAAGGGTGGGAGCGCCAAGTGCGGCGGCAGGGGCAGGGGCAGGGGCAGGGGCTGGGGCAGGGGCAGGGGCAGGGGCAGGGGCAGGGGCAGGGGCAGGGGCAGGGGCAGGGGCAGGGGCAGGGGCAGGGGCAGGGGCAGGGGCAGGGGCAGGGGCAGGGGCAGGGGCAGGGGCAGGGGCAGGGGCAGGGGCAGAGGGGTCTTCACAGCTAATAGAGTAGAGCATTTGTGAGGCAACGCCTTCATCTTCCCTTTCCCTGCCGGCCTTACCTGTTCAGCCTGCTGCAGTGCCTGCCTGGACTGCAGCCCGCCTGCAGCCATCAAGCCACCCTGGTCAGGTGCGACCTGTCGCGTAGCCTCGCTGGTGCCGGAGGTGAAGCGCGACCCAAACGCAGCCATGGCCGCGGCGGCAGCACCAGACAGCATGCCCCCTCCCGGGTGGTTTGTGGAAGCACTGAGGGCAGCAGCAGGGCGCAGACCCACCTGAGCACAGCAGCACAACATCACGGTGGTGGCTAGTGGGGCGGAGGGTGGTGATAAGTAGGAGGGAGGCGGAGGGAGGAGGGTGAGGGACTTGGCCAGGTGACAAGGCAGGCAGGGTGAGTGGGTGCAATGGATGAGCATGAGGCAGCGCAGCCATCCTGCCAGTCTTCTGCCCACCCTCCCCATGCCTTACCCTCTCTCTGCTCTTCACAATGGAGCATAACCCAACCCTCAGCGCACCAAATGTCTCCACCCTTCTCTGCCCCCCTGCCTGCTCGTCTTGTTGACAATCCACCCCATCTACCTACACCAACATGTGGGGTATCTCACACAGCTTCAGCATAGCGGTAGCTACAGCGCGTGGTCAGCAGGCAGGCCCTGGACCCACCTGGGCGCTGCCCTCCATGGTCATGTCCTGGCTCTCCCCTTTGACAAACATCGACGACATCGCCTCCTGCAGCCGAGCCCGGTCTCCTTCTGCCACTGCCTTGACTACCGCTGTCTCGGCCGTACCCTGCCCTGGCCCCGCCCCAGGCCTCACAGCTCCTCTGCCACCCTCTGTCCTCCTGCCGTGGGCCAGATCTGTAGCCTCGGCTAGAGCCTGAGCGGCAGCGGTGGACGAGGGCAAGGGGGCCTCTCCTAGCAGAGCCATGCGCTGCTCCACGCTCAAAGGCCCGCTCTTGCGACTCGGCCCCGCATCCCGTTCCGCAACCGCGCCACCATGCACCGCGGGGCGCGATCCGGACTGGCCCGTCGCTGACCCACAGCGTTGCGTGACGGCAGACAAAGCCGCGCGGATCTTGTGCAGTCGCCAAGCATAGTATTCGCAACCCTCCCCGCCTAGCAAAAACGCGAACTTTGCGCGGGTGGTGGTGGTGGTGGGAGCATCGGATGAATCTGCGACCTCGTGCGATTCATCATAATTATTGGCGTTTTCTGCCTGGCCTCTTGGCGCGACAGTTGCAAGCCGCGCTTGCTTTCGTGCAAGTGCCTCCACCGCCGGCCCGCTGCGCGCCACGAAGGCTGCCAGGCTGTCAATTTCTCTATGAAGGTTCGGATCGGCTGGGGGTGCGGCTTCCCGCACTGGAGCCGCATCCTGCGGGTCTGCAAAGCAGCACATCGACACGATGTCCCATGTGAGACATGGCACATGTCGTCCGCGTTCAACCCCTGACTACGCTCCACTACAGTGCGGCAGCTGCCATTGAGCTTAGGTGCCCCGAGGGTTACACTTGCAGTGTGACTTTGGCGGCGGCAGCGCGGGGAACTCACCTACAGCTGAGAGCTGACCACGGCCTAGACGAGGTGGCAGGACGTGTTGCTCGCGCCAGTCGGCAGGCACCTGGGCCGCTGGGTAAACGGCGGTGACCACCTGCACCAAGGGCCACGGCACCAGTCAATCAGCGCCTTCGGTTGCGTTCACGAGTGTGTCATTAACCGCAAGACTCCCGGCAAGAGTGGTTGATCGTGGCGCACAGCGCCTACCCACTGAGCAAGCAGCTAGACAAGCAGCCAGGCCATAGAATTTGGCTGGAAATCTGTGAACACCGCTGCTAGCCCCCCAGCACCCCTCACCACTCTGGGCCAGGCCTGGCATGCTGCCATCCCTGCCAGGGTCTCAAGCCATGGGTGAGTTGCCTGGAGCAAACCCCTCCACCGTCCTCAGGCACAATGGCAGGTAACGTTGCTGCATGGCGTTGTGTACTGACCGCCATACCTGCTGCTGGCTCTTTGTGAAGCCAGGGATGTAGTCGCCACCCCGCCGCAGCTGCTCTGCACTCTGCAGCATCAAGGGAGCGGAGGGGGCAGCGCCAGGCTCCAGCAGGAGAGGCCGCCTGCAGGGGGAGCAAAGCAACCGACTGAGCCTGGCCAGGTGACCAGGGTGACCAGGGTGACCAGGGTGACCAGGATGACCAGGGTGACCAGGGTGACCAGGGTGACCAGGGTGACCAGGGTGACCAGGTGGCAGGGCAGCAGCAATGCGCAACAACCGAGGGGGAGGGGCCGCTTCAGGGCATGGTAGGCAGGCCTGCTGCAGCTTCTCTTCCTCCCTCACTCCAGCCTTGCCACCTCTCAACCCCTTCTCCTCCCATTGCTCCCATCACCCTCCATCCCTTACAGTAACACCTCCTACTCTGCTGCCCTCTCCTGCCCTCCCATCCCCTCTACTCTTTCTTGCTCCTCCCCTGCCGCCTCCTCTCCACAACCTACACAGGCAGCGCCCACCACCCCACAGATGCATTCACCTGCGCCCAAAGCCAGCGTCGTCGTCCTCATCGCTGTCTCCCAGCTCGTAGTTAAAAGCGCCCCGCCTCCCTGATCACACGGGGTCACACACAGAGGAGGCCTATACCAGGCATTGTGGCTTGAGCGAGCAGCACCCTACTTCTCGACAGGAATGGGCTTGCATGCTGCAAAGCAGAGTAAAGACTTATCATTGTCAAGCCACACCTCAGCATGTTATGGCATTGGCCAACATGGAAGCCAAGGAGGAGGGCAGTGTGCAAGCCCCTACTTGATGACAGGATTGAAGGCAAGTGAGGGGGTGCATGGCGCTAGCCCTCACCTGTCAGCAAGGCCTGGCGGCTGGGTGCTGGGCCCTCCTCCTCAACATAGTCCTCCATGTACCTGAGCACATGGGGCCAGGAGGTGGTTGGGCACATGGGCATGCGGTTATCAAGTGCAGCGGGACTGACTGTTTAGGGCACCACCAGCTGCAAGTGTGAGTGCTGGATGGACAAGATAAGGAAGCCCTATCTTGACAAAGTGTTGACAGGTGCCTGGTTCAATTCCTGACACTACCACCACCTGCACCATCCAAATCGTGAGGCCAGCCAAAGCGACTCCTCGGCTTTTTCGAACATTGCCCATCAGCACATGCAGCGGCCCTGGTGGGTAGCAGAGCGGACGTCCAGGCTGACAAGAGCCCAGACTCACCCGTACATGCCTGTGTCTTCCTTCACTCCAGCAAAGGCCACACCACGCGGCCGCCCCGTGCCCCCTGCACCTCCCCCGCCCCCCAGCCCCTGCTTGCTGCTCGCTGCAGCCGCAGCAGCCTGGAGCGCCTGCTGGGATGTCTCCTGGCGCTGCCGCTTGGCTGCTCTGAAGTCTTCGGCCCCAGCAAATGGGTCGTAGCCAAGGCCGTGCTGATCTTGCTGCATGCAGAGGGTGGATGTCACAGGGGCAGTAGGGAGGGGTGGAGAAGAGCTCGTGAGGCCTGCCTGATATGTGGTTTACACACAAATATACACACACATATATATACATATACATGTATGACCTGTGGGTGAACTAAATGTTACAACTATGGTCTGGCATACATCCACAGTCCCTGACATGCCAGATGGATCAGCTTCCTGCCTTCTCTACCTACGAGCAGCAGTGGCAACAAGGGCAAGTGGCTGGCAAAGTGGCCTCACAGGCTATGAAGCTGCAGCGCCAGAAGAGCCCGGGCCCTGGTGGAAGCAGGGCTGGCTTAACCAGGCTCAATGGGCCCTGAGGCTGGCCTTACGGCAGGTCTAGCTAATGGGGAAGGGCCAGGTATACATGCTGTTGGTGCTACATGGAGACAAGGCCTGCTCTATAGGGGCCGGGACAGGCCTAGGGGCTGTCATGAAGGTAGTGCCAGCTCGCCCCTCAGCCCCTGCACCTGCTAGTACCCACCTGCCCTCCACAATGCCCAAATTGCACACCAGTCTGCCCTGCTCTCCCCAGCCTGCCTGCCCACCAGCCTGCTCCCAGCCTCCCACCTTGGGCTCCAGTACATAGATGGGCGTGTTGTCCAAGCTAACCCCAGCCACTGACCCCCAGCGGCTGCCGCGCCCTGCCACCGCCGCTATGCCACGCTGAGCGGCGGTGGCTGGGACATGGCCTGCTGACCCTGGTCCTGATTCCGCGGCTGATGGGAGCGAGGCAGGGTTCTGGGAGGGGGCAGCAGCACCCACCCCACGCCCTGGCCGCCACCCCATCTTCTGCAACAGGCGCACCCCTGAGGCAAGGCAACGGCACACAGCGCCCCTGAGGCAAGGCGGCAGCACAGAGCTACCCCTGAAGGTGACAGCACACAGTCTATGCCACACAGCAAGCTCACTATGCTCAATGGCTGGTGCAGGCTTCATGTCCGTGCGCTACAATCCACAAAGTATATATTGGTTCACTTCAGCTGCACACAGGTAGTTGGCATGTACAGTTGAAGATGCCTGCCGCAGGGGCCTTAGCCAGCTACACTGACCCCAGTCAGCCATGCCGAGCTGAACCTGACAGTGTGATGGGTGTGAGGGGGCGGCCTTCTTCTGGGCTGGGAGCACACTGCTGTGGCCAGCGGCACTGAGCACCCTTGGAGCAGGAGCCCACAGGCAGCAGGCAGCAGCCATCAGCCAGTAGGCAGCAGCACTGAGCACCTTCGAAGGCATCAGGCAGCTGGGCACAGCACTGGGCAGGCCCTGGGAGCCGCGGCGCACCCACCCACACTGCTGGTCACCGGCACCACCAGCTCCTCCATCACTCCTCCTGGAATGAGTGAGGGGCGGGCCGCGGCCTCCTGCTGGGCAAAGCTGCGCGCTGCCTCCGCTGCGCTGGCGCCAAACGTGTCATACTCAGGCTGCAATGGACAGACAGAGCAGGGAGGGGGCAAGCCAGCTATGATGTCAGCAGCTGCTGTGGCGGTGATAGGGGCAGCAGCAGGAGGAGCAGAAGCGAGGCTGGCCAGAGCAGCCTGCAACCCGGGTGGCACCCCACTTCTATCTGCCCTCTTATTGCAACCCACGCCTGCCCCTGCTACCTTGCCCCTACCCCCGACTCCAAGCCCATGGCCCTGGCCCGCAGCCCCTGGGCCCGGCCCCGAGCTATGGCCCCTGGCCCTGGCCCCCAGCCCCTGGCCCCCAGCCCCTGGCCCCCTGACCTGGACCTGCAGGGTGACCTTGACCCGCTCCTCCTTCTCATCCTCGTCCAGGTAGTCCTCCACAGCCTGGGTGGGGACGGCAGCTCTGGCGCCACGACTGGAGCGGAAGGCAGTGGGCTGCCAACCCTCCTGTGCGCCACACAGCCAGCAGCTGGCAGGGAGTGGCTCCCCTGCCACCTACCTCCTAGCCCCAGCCGCACCAGAGTGGCTCACTCCCTGCTGCACCACCCATGGTCACACATCAGCTGGCAGCAAGCCACCTAGATGCCCAGATGTATGCCAGGACACGACAGCCTTCCTGTCCGTTGCCATGGATGCAGTAAGCGCAGCTTCACTTCCAAAAGGCGCTGGCTGGCCCTGAGCATTGCTACCTGTCTTGTTGCTACCTCATTCTGCTCCTAGCTTATTTGCTTGTCCCACCTGCCCACACTCTAATAGTTGCCACTATGTCAATCACCACCCGCCCATGCTGTGCTGCTGCCTTGCTGCCAAGGGGCTGGGGCTGTGCCAGCAGGGGTACCTTGCTGCCAACAGTGTTGAAATAGCCAGCACTGAAGCCACCGGTGAATGCGCCATGGAAGCGCTGCATGGCACAGCCAGATCCAAAAATTAGTTTGGTGCAATGCCAAGTGCACATACATGAACAGCGGAGTGTCGAGGGAGCTGAGCACATCTAAGAGAACAGAAGGCAATGATCAAGTACATTGCAAATGGTGAAGCATTGCTCGTATCCATGGCACCAGTACACCAGTGATGGCATGGGTTGTGTGCAACTAAGGTAAAAGCATGCTGCAATGCTGTGCACTGGGAGGTTGTAGCACATAGGAGGCAACCAACAAACCAGCCACATTACAAGCACACCAGCTGTTATGTATGCTGCCAGACTGCCTGGTCTAACCTGCGACCTGCCTTTCGCCCCTGTTCATCAGTCGGTTCCTGGGCCCACACGGGGGCATTCCGCACAACTGCGAGGTCCTGCACGGGCTTATGGCGCGCACTGTCATTGTCGAGCTCATCCTCGATAGGCGTGCCATAGAAATGGTACACGGCATCCTGCGCCATCCGACGCCGTGCTTAGAGCGGGACGCGGTTGCGATTGAGCGGCAGCAGTGTGACACTGTAACTTGCTTGCGTGCTCATGCCGCATTGTGAACACAGCGCAGGCTTGTGAAAATTTCAGATTTTCATTCAGATTTTCAATGAAAATTTTCATCTGAAAATCTGAACGTATTCACTGCACATCTGAAAGTGCCGGGTGCTGCCCCCGGTCAGATCGCAGCGCGATGGCAGCAACAAGCGAACATCAGCCACCAGGCAACCAGCGACTCGCCCCAGTGCAGACAGCCCGGGCTCTAGTCGCTGCTATGAGAAAGAGCCCGGCGCTGCCTCTCCCACGGGTGTTGCAGAGCCCAGTGATTGGCTTGGCTGGCGCCAGCGCGCTGCAGCCACAGCGGAAAAAGCGAAAGGCTGAAAATGCCACTACAGGAGCCACAGATGGCGGTTCCACGGACAGCCCGCGCGGACGGCCTGTCAGCCAGTGGGTGGAGGCACACTGGGAGCAAAGGGTCGGTGCCCAAGTGGCCTGCAAGCACTGCCCGGGTTACGTGAGGTCCGGCAAGAATGTCTCAAGGCTGAAGCAACACTTGCTTCAGTGCCCAGGATTTCTCAGCAGCTCAGCAGCTGCAGATGCCGCCAAGCAGGACACTGATGTTAGCACAGCTGTGGCCCGTCTTCAGCAGCAGCGGGCCACACAGCAGGAGCAACAGCAACAGCAACAGCCTGAGGTGTTAGACATCCAAGTGGAGTTCAACGAATTCTTCATGCGCTTCCTGGTTGACAACAACCTACCCTTTCATCTCGTAGAGAACCCAACAACCAAGGCTTTTTTCAACAGGTTCATCCCTCACTTGAAGCTGCCCTCCCGCTACGAGGTAAGAGAGTGTTTAGTCTAGGGCACCCGGGCAGCTCAAGACCATGGTAGGCTGCATGGTCGACCCCTTTGAGCCGCATGGCAGACCACTGCTGTGCCTTGCCATGTGCAGCTGAGCGGGCCGCTCCTCCTTGCTCTGTATGTCGCGGCCGTGATGGACGTCAAACAGCGGGTGGCTGAGGCCTCATTCGTGGCCCTCACCATGGACGGTTGGGCCAAGTCCTTGGGGGCTGCGCACCTGTTGGGTGTCTGTGGTGTGCTAGCTGGTCGGGTGTCCGTCTTCTTGGACGTGATCAACACAGCTGGCCACAGTGCCACATCAGAGCTCATGCTTGCAGAGATGTTGGGCGTCATTGAGAAGCATGACCTGGTGCGCACACACGCATCATGCAACACACACACATGCAATCACGTGTGATCTTGTGTATGCATGCTTTGCAAGCCTCCTCTCATCTCATGGTTATGCTTTGCAGGCAGGCAAGGTGTGCGCAGGTGTGGAGGTTGCTGGAGGAGAGGCTACCTCGCGTGTTGTGCATGGGCTGCCATGCCCACATTATCAACCTCTACTTCACCAGTGAGCTATGACAATGCCATCAGCTCACCACCTTCCAGCACTCCACCACCTTCCAGTCCTAGCTGCCCTTCCACCTTCCACCTTCCCCCTTCCAGTCCCTGTCCATGAGTTGGCAAGGCTTCCTAGCTCAGACTCGTTGTTGCTGCTGTGGCTGTTGCTGGCTTGCCGTTTTGCAGAGATCATGCAACTGCATGCCTTCAAGGAGCACATCAACCATGCCAAGGAGGTTGTGCAGTACTTCACACACACTTTCTTGGACGAGGCCATGGAGTTGGAGCAGCTGTGGAGTGATCGCATGGAGTATGGGCACCATGACGCGCTCTACCTGGCTGCTGCCCTGGACCCCAACTTCCGTGACAGACACGATGCCTTGACAACGGACCAGTTGAGGGCAGCTGAAGACCTTGCAGCGCGGCTGGCCAGTGCTGACGGCCGTGGCAATGATTCGGCCGCAGACAAGGTGGGCAGGAGATAGGACATGGGCATACGCATGGGCACAGGCATGGGCACTACCTCTACTACACAACCTTCTACTGCTGCACTATGGCTAGGCTGCTGCCATCATTCTGCCATTTCCTGCCTTGCGCCTGCAATGTTGTTAGGCACGGTACGAGTTCCACACCTGGTGCGGTGGGGACTACATGACAAGAATGAAGCTGTCACCCCGCTACTTCTCCCCTCTCTTGCTGCGTGACGTCGTGAGGTGGTGGGGATGGTACGGGAAGGAGACCCCAGTGCTACTGGAGGTAGCACAACGGGTGTTCTGCACCCCAGCCACGTCAGCCGGTGTGGAACGCCTTTTTAGTGTTTTCAAGCTACTTTGGAGCGACAAGCGCAGCCGCCTGCTCATGGGGCGCATGTGGGCCATGGCCTATGTGTACTTCAACACGCGGGCGCTGAAGCGTGATGAGCAGCCCTTTGCTCCCACAGCTGCAGAGGAGGAGCAGTGGGAGGAGTGGATGGCTAGCCAGCCCTTGAGGGCTCCAGTGGCCTAGTGTCGGGCGCAGAAATTGCATGACATTTGCTGCTACAGGGTGCTGGAATGATTGCACTCGACAAGGTGGTAGTGGGGGTAGGAGTGGGTGGAGGATGGGAGTGGGGATGTGATAGTGGAGGATAAGGCTTTGTATGGCATGGCAGACACTTGACAAGGTGGTAGTGGGGGTGGGAGTGGGTGGAGTGGGAGTGGGGATGTGATAGTGGAGGATGAGGCTTTTCATGGCATGGCAGACACGTGCATGAGGCTTGGGTGCTGGCATGATTGCACATGACAGTGGAGGAGTACGAGGTTTTATGCTAAGTTGGTATAGTAGGGTCTAGGCGCAGCTGTGAGCCTCCAAACTGACATCTGCTTGTTACAGGGGGTGTGTAGGCCTTCACACAAGCCGCGTGCAAAAGGGGAGGCTGGAAAACCAGCGGCAACCGCTCAATTTCACTGGCGTGAAACTCTTTCACATTTTCACATGAAACACTTTCATTTTCATTGAAAATTGAAAATCTGAAAATCTGAAGATTCACAAGCCTGACACAGCGGTTGCGAGACCGGCACCTCCCTGGAGGTCAACCTGAAGCACATCACTGTCACCCTGGCCACCTGGGATGCGGTGTGGGAGGTGTACCTGGACCCCAAGTGGGCACGGCAGCGGCTGAGGCTGTACGGAGCCCAGGACCGGGCGCTGGAGCAGTTCTTCAAGAAGGTAAGGGTGGGTGGGTGGGCTTCCAGCCTGGAGCCAGCAGCGTGACCAGCTAGCGCGGGGCATGTTGTGGTGCCCGGTAGTGGCCCCACGCAAGCCCCCACAGGCCTCATGCAGCAGCCAGGAAGCCACACAGCCAGCAGCCCCAGAGCCAAGGCCCAGCGCTCCCCCGCCAGCCAAGCGCAACAAGCGCACCAAGGCTGAGCAGGCAGCTGAGCCTACCCAGCCGACCAACGGCAAAGGCAAGACCAAGGGCAAGGCTGCCTAAGTCAAGGCAGCACCATAGCCAGGCAGGTGGCTGGACAGGGACTGCAATGCAGCGCTGAACATGCGGCGCATTGGGGAGATCAGGTGGCGCCCACTGGAGCTGTGCTGGTGGCCAGAGCAGGCAGCTCTGCCAGCCAAGGGCAAGGAGTGACCTGACCTGGGCTACAAGCGGCTGCAAGACCGGCCACCCAAGGCCTAGCAGCAGCAGCGGCAGTGGCAGCAGTCTGCTGGTGCACAGTAGTGTGTGCCCCTCTCTTGAGCTGTCATCAGCTCACAATTAGTGCATGCAGGTCATATAGCCCTGTCACAGGGGTCAGGCAATGGTGTAGGTGGTAGGCGCCCATGCCATGTGCATGTCCCATGTGCATAGGAACACAACTCCACACTGCCCCTTACCACCATTCTGAGTTGTCCTCAGTGATCCCTAGTGGTCCCTAGTGGTCCAACTCAAATGGAGGCCCTAGTGAGGGACAAGGGGCTTGCTTTGTGCACACCTGGTCACACCTGAGGTCCTGTCTCTATTGTACTGTCCAGTCAGGGTCATCGTGTGCCAGTCCTGTGCTCTCACTACCTGCTTGGGCTACCTTGTTATTCAGGCAGCGCGCAGTGCACACGAGTGAGTGTGGGGACAATACCAGGTGGGTGACGCAGCAGTAGCAGCAGCAGGGCAGCAGCAGCATAGCAGCAGCAGCACCTTGGCAGCAGCAGCAGCAGCAGGGCAGCAGCAGCAGCAGGGCAGCAGCAGCAGCAGCAGCAGCAGTAGCAGCAGCAGCAGCAGGAGAAGGGTTCCAGACAGACTAATAGTGCCAGTTCCTGGTTTCCTGGTTTGGGCAGTACCAGCGCCAGCGCCAGCTTCGTGATAGACCCTGCCATGCCGTGTGCCAGAACCTGGAAGTGAACCTAAACCGGTCTGTAGGGACAGAAAGTGCATAGAGGCTCAGCATGCTCATGTACGTTTAGCATGTGTGCTTCCAGTGGGATGGGGAGGGTGGTTGGCAGCCACAATTGCTGACGTCAAACCACCACGCTACGCGCACAGCATACTTCGTGATATGTACAAATGCTCCGTCTCATGTACCGCCCAACAGGAAGGAAAGTGTGATGTATGTGAGAGGGATCAGGTTGAAAGGATTATTCACACTCAGGGCATGCACAGAATGCTTGTATACGATGGCACATGGCATGATGCCTGGTACTCGCACCTGATGGCTGTTAAGCATTCAGGGGATGAGCCCTAGCAGCCAGCCACATACGGTGCCTTCTGGCGCATGTGAGCCACTTCACAACTCAGCTTTCACAGGACCAGAATGCGTGACCAATAGCGCAATGCAGGCAGGCCACGGACATAGATGGTGCATGCTGACACCTGTCAACCACTGAGCATGGTGTTGACATTCCTCAGCTCTACAATGCGTGACATGAAGCTCCACGGGACTATAAAAGGGGCTGGGTGTGCTCTCATACGTGACCAATTCCCTGGGGTGCCAATCTTCAAGCAAAAGGCAAGGCAGGACTTGGATTGTGGCGATAGCGGGTTGTCGCGTACGGGTACTTACTGGCATCGTTAGCCGCCTTTGCATGGTGCCAGTGTTCATCAACGGTTCCACCCTGTACCAGCTCCCGTGACATGAGGTGTCATGCTGGGTCCGAGATTTTTCACGGGCCTGTCACCCGAGAGACCCACGCACAAACCCTGATTTGCTACAGCCCATTATCATGCATTCGGGCGTGCAGCTAGCGCCGCGCTCGCTTGTCGTCTCGCTTGACATTGGCACACATGGCTCAGGGTTTGCCTTCGCGACCAGGACTACTGCGGGGGGCCACACGCCCGTCAAGCTGCATGAGGCTTGGCCCGCGCAGCCCGCTCCTTATCCTAAAACACGCTCCGCGATCCTATACGACGGCCGGTGAGCAGTTGCCGGCCAATCGCTGCTCCACAATGGGAGCCCCGCCGTCTGCGCGCTCATAAGCCCACCTGGTGCTGTGCAGGTCGCCCATTGCTTGGGGCTACTCCGCAATCTGCAAGCTGTGCGACTTGCAGGACGCTGGCCACGACATCAGCAGGTACCACCTGGTCAAGGACTTCAAGCTGGCCCTGCAGGACGCTGACCAGGCAGCCGCCCTGCCCCCAGGCCTGAGGCCAGAGACGGTGAGCGGAGGGCAGTGATAGCGAGAAGGTGCTGGCTCTGCCCCTGGCTGTGGTAGGTGATGCGAGCGGTGAGCCCCAGGTATGATGGCCACCACCCTCCTGCCCAGGTCATGGCTGACTTCCTGACCTTCCTGCGCAAGTACACCCTGGAGCAGCTGTCAGGGGAGGTGGGCGCTGCTGCAGCACGGCTGGAGAACATCCAGTGGTGAGGACTGGGCCAGGCTGGGCGGCAGCCAATTTACACACCTAAGATGCTGACAGCTAATAGGTTATCCAAGTCTTGGGGTGTTCATAAGCAAGTAGCTGTCCAATGTCCAGCGACAGCCTGACTCTATACGCCTTCTGGGCTGAAGTAGGTTGCCATGGCCACCCCCCTGCCACCGTTTCCCACCTTGCCAGGCCTCCTAATATTCTATCAGGCTGGTGCCTGATCCCGTGCCTGCTGCTCACTTGCTGAGAGAGAATGCAATGTGTGGCTGGCCCTGATGATACCCTACCCTTCCCTTCCCCCTGCTGCTTCAACCCACCCTGCCCTGAGGCCCTCCTAGCCCTGACTCACACCCTGCCCCCTCACAGCCCTGCCTGGTGCCTGCCCTGCCTGCCCGGTGCAGGTGCCTGACTGTGCCCGCCATGTGGAGTGAGGGCAGCAAGGCCCTGATGCGCACCGCTGCCCTGAGGGCCGGCCTCATCCGCACCGCCAACAGCGACGCCCTGACCATCATCCTGGAGCCTGAGGCGGCAGCACTGCATGCCCTGGATAAGCAGGCTCCACCCCTAGTGGCAGGTGGGAGGAAAGCCTCATACAGGCTGGCACAACTGGTGTGGAGCTAGCTAGATGGGCCCTCTGCCTGCTGTACTGATGTTCATGTACCTCTTGGTGCTGTGCATGGAGGTGACACAAGGACTAGCCATTGCCTGCTCACAAGTTGTCTGCACCGCTGAGTAGCTGTCAACATGCCTGGGTGGTGGGCATGACGTGGCGACGGTGATGGTGTGCAGGTGCTCCTCCCCACCTGGCTGTGTTGGCAGCATGGCCCACTCCCCTACCCTGGCTGATCATGTGCTGCAGGCATGTCGGTGATGGTGCTGGATGTGGGTGGCGGTACGGCTGACGCCACGGTGCACAACTGCCAGGCGCTGGGCGGCCAGGCGGTGCTGTCAGAGGCCACCTGCGCTGAGGGGGCGCTGTGCGGCAGCGTGTTTGTGGACGCTGAGTTCAAGTGCGTGCGCAACACTCACTGCTGACCAACAACCTGACTCAGGCCCATCCGCTTCCCTGCCTGCTGGAACTGCTCTTCTGCCTGCGCTACTACTGCCTGCCCTCATCGCACCACACCTGCTTGTGCTGCTTTCCTCCCCTGCCTGCTGGAGCTGATACCCTGCCTGTGCTGTACCTGCACCTCCTTGTGTTGCTTGCCTTGGCAGCAGCTGGTGTGTTGACCTTGACCCACTGCCAGCCCACTGTGACCCACATGTTGCAGGGCATACTATCGAGCAACAGTGGGTGCTATCGCGTTTGATGCCTGGTCCTCCCAGTACCCTGCCAGCCTGCAGCAGGTCATGGACAAGTGGGTGGGCTGGCCAGCCATGCTGCAGGGCAGGACACCAGATCAGGCACCAAGCAGCGCAGGGCTGGCGCAGGGCCACACAGTACTGGCTGGTGGCTGTGATCCTTGTTTGGCAGCTGTGGAAGGGTGGGGTCTAGTCATAGCCGTGCTCAGGGCTGTGGCTGCAGCTGACACCCTCCTGCCCACCCTGCACCACACAGCCGGGGTGCAGCTGCTGCCAGTGTACCCTCCTCCTCTGTGCAGGTGGGAGGCCGTGAAGTGCAGCTTTGCCAGCGACCACATGGACAGCCTGAGCCAGAGCCTGGGCCAGCTGGGGCTGCAGGCCGGTAGCCTTGAGTCAGGCCCTGCCATGAGGTGTGGGCAGCAAGCACAACCCTACAGCCATACAGAGAGGTTCCGGCAGCTGGTGCATGGTAACCAGCCCATGGATGTACCTTGCACATACTGTGCCCCTGGCTTGCCTGTGGCTGGTTGGCACACTCAACACAACTCAAATCAACACAGAACTGTTGCTGTTGCTGCTGCTCAACACCTACACTGTGCCTGGTGCACTGCTTCCCTGCCCTGCAGGGTTCCCATCCCTCCTGAGCTGGCCCGGCTGATGACACAGGAGCAGAGGGCCGCACTGCAGCGTCAGCAGCAGGGCCAGACCACTGAGGTGCTGCTGAGCAGCACAGTGCTGCGCCAGCTGTTCCAGGGGCCGGTGGAGGCGGTGTGCCGCTTGGCAGTCAGCCAGCTCAGGGCCGCCACCTCACTGGGCGCATCAGGGCCATGCTCCATGGTCAGTGCATGGAATTGGGGCCAGCTGTTCAGCGGCTTGTGATTGTACTCTTAGTTGGATAGCTGGCACTCACAACAACACAACAACTCACAACAACACAACAACTCCAGCGTTGCTACTCACCTGCTTGCGGAAGGGCCCTTCTGCGTGCTGCTGTGTGGCCCTGTTGCGGGTATAGGTCAGTGAAGGGTATAGGTCAGTGAAAGGCAGTGAGGTCCTTGCTGTGCCTGCTCCTTGCTCAGGTGCTGCTAGTGGGCGGGTTTGCCCGCAGCCCCTACCTGCAGGCCAGAGTCAGGGCGGCGGTGGTGGCCACTGGGCTTACCAGGCAGCTGGTAGTGCCCCCTGCCCCGCATGCAGCAGTGCTTGGAGGTGAGTGAAAGAGGTACTGCGGCGACCAGTCCCTGATGTGAGCTGGGTGGTTTTGCCATGACCTGTGCCATTCGATGCAGGCGCTGTGGTATATGGGTTCAGCCCTGCACGTATCCATGCCCGCCGCAGCCGCATGATGTATGGTGGGTGCACCACATGCCCATAGCTTGCCAGCTGGGCACCTTGCACAACACATGCCTGATAGCACACCACCATTGCCACCACCTACAGGCGTGCGGTGCAGCACACCCTATGTTGAAGGGGCCCCGGGCAAGTTCATGCATGAGGAGCTGAAGGTCTGGTACACCAATAGCATGCTGCAAGTGTACTGCAAGAAGAACGATCTGGTGAGGGGCAGCAATCTGCTTGTTGTCCAGAGTGCAGTGTGGTTCCCCATTCCCCCACTGCTGCCCCTCACAACTGCACAACAACACCATCTTTTCTGCAGATCGCCCACAACCAAGAGGTAGTCCACACATTCTCGCCCTGTTACCAATCACACACTACTGTTACCAGCCGGATGTATGCCACTGACGATAACAACACCAAGTGAGTGGCAGTAATGCAGTCTCGCTACTGGAGGTGGGGGGTGGCACTAGCAGCAGGGTGTCCACCTCATTGCTGCTGGCACTCTTGGTGCTGGTGGTGCTGTCTTGTGTCTGCTCTATAGATTCTGTGTCATATTACATTGTAGGTATGTGGAGGATAGTGACGTGAACATGAAGAAGCTGGGCGAGCTCACAGTTACCGTGCCACCCCATGCCCCTGGAGCTAATCGAAGTATTCGCGTCAGGTTTAAGTTTGGTCAATCTGCCATTGCGGCCAGCGCCTGGGACGAGGCCACACACACAGTGGCAGACACCAGCATCGTCTTTGCACATTCTTAAGCATTCTGATACGGGTCTGTGCTCCAGAAAACCTCCCTTGCCATCTAGTGCATAGCTGAGTGCAACCCTGCAACACTCGCAGAAAAGATCGCATTATAGGTGCCACCTAAGGGTACTTTTTTTTTGATGGAAGGCTGCAGTTGCTCATAAGCAAGCCAACGCTGTTGAAAAAAAAAATCAACTCCAAGTGGCAGGCGAGATTCGAGCGTTGGCCTGTCGTGCCGTTTTGAGAGGCAACCAGTACTGGTTGAGGTCCAGTACTGGTTGCTAACCAGTACTGGACCTCAACCAGTACTGGTTGGCATCCAGTACTGGTTGCCATCCAGTACTGGTTGTCAGCTTTGGCAGAGTTAGGGCATGGAGATATCAAAGTTTCCGCGTATCACATTCAAGCCTTCCCAATAGTACTACTTGCATCGCTGGTCTTAGCGCTTCGCTGGAAGCTCCCCAACGGCTGTCTACGTCGATGTGCGATGTGCGATGTCCAGTCGATGTGCGCTACAATGTGCGCTTGTGATGGGTTGACAACTCTCAATACGGCCTAGTCTTTCTGACGTGCGATGTCTAGTCGATGTGCGCCATCATGTGCGCTTGTAATGGGTTAACATCTCTCTATAATGTCAAGTCCTATGGATGAAGCGAGGAATGCTTACAGTAAAGTGGATGATAGCCGAAGGGTTAGGGCTAAGGCTCGAGTACAGGGCTGGAGCCTAGGTTAGGTACAATATAGGCACAGATTACAACAAGAGGACAACACGATATAACACATTGCATGTGCTATCACTCACTAAGCAATGTCATTGAGATTACTATGTACGTGTGTTTGTTACCACTATCACTACCACTATCACTATACCATTAAACAGTACACAGCTTCGCACGCTATGCAACATGCAATGTATCATTTACCAAGACACTCCATCCGTCCTCTATCTCACTCCCTTATAATGCAAGACGACCTCAATGTAATGAAGGTAGTCGTTTAAGCAGTGTTACCAAATACGATAGCCCGCACAATGCGATTTTGCGTATTCCCGACAATACGGTACGGTTGGGTACGTGTTCGTCGAACTGCGAGAGGTCACCGGTTCAAACCCTTCCGAAAACTGCTATTTTTTTGCCTGCTGCTGGTAGTAAAGTATGGTAGTCACCCAAGCTCTATCGCAAACTGGCCTGCTCCATGCGCTTGAGCGCAAACCACACCTTGCTGATGACGGGCTGGCTGCACACATGCACACGTTATATACTGAGCCCGCTCAGCCCGCATGGGTGCCAGCTGATTGTCCAAGCGTTGCAGTGCCTGCATACATGCCACATTAATCCATGTTAGGGTAATGCGGATGAGAATAGGATGAGCATGGTAGTGGTGGCATGATGGCTTAGCAGCTGGCTGTCATAGCAGCTGGCTGTCATAGCTGTGCATGGTGCTGTCATAGCTGTCATAGCTGTGCATGGCTTGGCAGCTGCCATATGGAGCCATCACCTTGGGGACAAGCACCGTTCGCATGTGTTCGCAACTAGGGGGTGTGTAGGTACCAGGGTACACAGCCACCAGCCTGCAGAACTGAGCAAGGCCGTCACCTCTGAGGATGTGAAGAGGCACACCCCATTCCCGGGTCATGAGGTCAGTTAGCTGCAAACACATGCACACATGCACACGTTAAAATGTGCTTGCCATGTGACATAGATGCTGGTGGTGGTGGTGGTGATTATACTGATAATGCTAATGATGCTGATGATGTGCACGATGGTATTCAAGTAGCAAGTAGCTAGATGACGAGCACATGATGACGTGCAAGTAGCAATAGCAGGTGCAAGCTGCCAGTGCAAGTACAAGTGCAAGTACAAGTGCAAGTGGCAAGTGCAAGTCAAGATACCCACCGTGTCATCAATCATCTCCTTGGTCACCTCCTCTTGCGACGCGTTGCGTAAAGCACGCTGGCGCGTTGGGGAGGGCTGCATGTCATCTTCGCCGCGACGCTTGTGGGTAGACGATGCGGTTGAGGCTGCAGCTGCGCTGTGCTGCCGCACTAGCTGGACCATCTCTGGGTCGGGGGCCGGACATTTCTTGACATCGGTTGTAGAGCCGCTGATGTGCTGTGCGACGCGCGTTACGCTCGTAATGCTGGCTTTCCAGGGGCAGCGCTTGCAAGTGACTTGATATGCCGACTTGCTAGGTGACTCCTCCCTATGTACCGTTTCCCATACTGCTGCGTGATAGGCGCTGAGGCGTCGCATCACGCAGCGCGCAACTAGCTCATAGAGCCCGGAGAGGTCGTATCGTATCGTCATGCGCATGTACGCTCTTTTTCAGCCAAAAATTCAGAATTCGAGAATACGAGGAATACGGCCGTATTTTGGCCGTATTTGGTAACACTGCGTTTAAGCTCCAGCCCCTGCACTGAACGTTGCACGAACCAGCACAGGTTGCAGGAACCAGTACTGGTCACTCGAACCAGTAGTGGTCACTCAAACCAGTACTGGTCGCACCAACCAGTACTGGTCCATGAACCAGTACTGGTCACTCGAACCAGTACTGGTCACTCGAACCAGTACTGATCGCACCAACCAGTACTGGTCCACGAACCAGTACTGGTCACTCGAACCAGTACTGGTCACTCGAACCAGTACTGGTCACTCGAACCAGTACTGGTCGCACCAACCAGTACTGGTCCACGAACCAGTACTGGTCCACGAACCAGTACTGGTCACTCGAACCAGTACTGGTCACTCGAACCAGTACTGGTCGCACCAACCAGTACTGGTCCAAGAACCAGTACTGGTCCACGAACCAGTACTGGTCACTCGAACCAGTACTGGTCACTCGAACCAGTACTGGTCGCACCAACCAGTACTGGTCCACGAACCAGTACTGGTCACTCGAACCAGTACTGGTCACTCGAACCAGTACTGGTCGCACCAACCAGTACTGGTCCACAAACCAGTACTGGTCCACGAACCAGTACTGGTCACTCGAACCAGTACTGGTCACTCGAACCAGTACTGATCGCACCAACCAGTACTGGTCCACGAACCAGTACTGGTCACTCGAACCAGTACTGGTCACTCGAACCAGTACTGGTCACTCGAACCAGTACTGGTCGCACCAACCAGTACTGGTCCACAAACCAGTACTGGTCCACGAACCAGTACTGGTCACTCGAACCAGTACTGGTCACTCGAACCAGTACTGGTCGCACCAACCAGTACTGGTCCACAAACCAGTACTGGTCCACGAACCAGTACTGGTCACTCGAACCAGTACTGGTCACTCGAACCCCCCCTTGCTTGCTGCTGCTGCTGCTGCCCCCCTACCTTGATTGCAGGTCTGATGATTGTAGGTCTGATGAACACCTCTCCTCCACTTTTCCTACACAACCACCCCCTTTCCAGCAGCAGTCATCAAGCAGCCAAAAGGTAGGTAGGTGCCATAGTGCCTCTACTATCTGCTGCTGCAGCCCCCCTGCCCCCCTGCTGCTGCTGCTGCAGCCCCCCTGCCCCCCTACTGCTGCTGCTGCCCCCCTGCTGCTGCTGCTGCGCCCCCCTGCTGCTGCTGCTGCTGCTGTTGTAACCCTGCTGCTGATTGGGGGGGCACCAGCGCTGGTTGCGCCTACTATCTGCTGCCTACTGTCTGATGCTGCAACCCCCCTGCCCCCCTGCTGTTACTGCCCCCCAGTTGCTGCCGCTGCTGCCCCCCTGGTCAGCCAGCCAGTACTGGTCTCAGCCAGCCAACCAGTACTGGTCAGCCAGCCAGTACTGGTCACAGCCAGCCAGCCAGTACTGGTCAGCCAGCCAGTACTGGTCTCAGCCAGCCAACCAGTACTGGTCAGCCAGCCAGTACTGGTCTTAGCCAGCCAACCAGTACTGGTCTCAGCCAGCCAACCAGTACTGGTCAACCAGCCAGTACTGGTCACAGCCAGCCAGCCAGTACTGGTCAGTCAGCCAGTACTGGTCAGCCAGCCAGTACTGGTCTCAGCCAGCCAGCCAGTACTGGTCACAGCCAGCCAGCCAGTACTGGTCAGCCAGCCAGTACTGGTCACAGCCAGCCAACCAGTACTGGTCAGCCAGCCAGTACTGGTCTCAGCCAGCCAGCCAGTACTGGTCAGCCAGCCAGTACTGGTCATGGTCAGCCAGCCAGTACTGGTCAGCCAGCCAGTACTGGTCAGCCAGCCAGTACTATTCACAGCCAGCCAGCCAGTACTGGTCACAGCCAGCCAGCTAGACTCTGTGTCACTTTGCAGGGGCTGGAGCATGGACGAGTACCTTCATTACGTCAAGGTCGTTGGACCTTATCTAAAAGACTTAGGACAACCAGCACATGAGATTGTGGAGGTTGTTAGTTGACGCTACATAGCTTGATGGTTGTGTGGCGCTGTGTGCTATGTAACATTGTGATAACCAGGAGTGGGTCATAGCATGTGCATGTGGTTATAGAATGTTGTCCTCATGGTGATATGTACTCAGTATACCTTGCAACATCTGCAGCTCAGTATCACGTGTAAGTACATCCAACGGCTCTAGCCCAACGTGTAATAATCTCCAGCTTGGTAACCGTTTCACTCACGATAAATAAGGCCGACGCGAGGGTGTTTTTTGCATCGGATGGACATTCCGCTCCGATAGAACGATAGAGCGTTGAGTTTAAGGGGGACCTCGCTCTTGAATGAAGTCCTAAC
>JASKMD010000457.1:0-16573 GCA_030144725.1 Haematococcus lacustris
TGGCTGGCTGTGACCTGTACTGGCTGGCTGACCAGTACTGGCTGGCTGGCTGTGACCAGTACTGGCTGGCTGACCAGTACTGGCTGGCTGGGTGTGACCAGTACTGGCTGGCTGACCAGTACTGGCTGGCTGGCTGTGACCAGTACTGGTTGGCTGGCTGTGACCAGTACTGGCTGGCTGACCAGTACTGGCTGGCTGGCTGTGACCAGTACTGGCTGGCTGACCAGTACTGGCTGGCTGGCTGTGACCAGTACTGGCTGGCTGACCAGTACTGGCTGGCTGGCTGTGACCAGTACTGGCTGGCTGACCAGTACTGGCTGGCTGGCTGTGACCAGTACTGGCTGGCTGACCAGTACTGGCTGGCTGGCTGTGACCAGTACTGGCTGGCTGACCAGTACTGGCTGGCTGGGTGTGACCAATACTGGCTGGCTGACCAGTACTGGCTGGCTGGCTGTGACCAGTACTGGCTGGCTGACCAGTACTGGCTGGATGGCTGTGACCAGTACTGGCTGGCTGACCAGTACTGGCTGGCTGGCTGTGACCAGTACTGGCTGGCTGACCAGTACTGGCTGGCTGGCTGTGACCAGTACTGGCTGGCTGACCAGTACTGGCTGCTGGCTGTGACCAGTACTGGCTGGCTGACCAGTACTGGCTGGCTGACCAGTACTGGCTGGCTGACCAGTACTGGCTGGCTGACCAGTACTGGCTGGCTGACCAGTACTGGCTGGCTGGCTGTGACCAGTACTGGCTGGCTGACCAGTACTGGCTGGCTGACCAGTACTGGCTGGCTGACCAGTACTGGCTGGCTGGCTGTGACCAGTACTGGCTGGCTGACCAGTACTGGCTGGCTGGCTGTGACCAGTACTGGCTGGCTGACCAGTACTGGCTGGCTGGCTGTGACCAGTACTGGCTGGCTGACCAGTACTGGCTGGCTGGGGTGACCATACTGGCTGGCTGACCAGTACTGGCTGGCTGGCTGTGACCAGTACTGGCTGGCTGACCAGTACTGGCTGGATGGCTGTGACCAGTACTGGCTGGCTGACCAGTACTGGCTGGCTGGCTGTGACCAGTACTGGCTGGCTGACCAGTACTGGCTGGCTGGGTGTGACCAGTACTGGCTGGCTGACCAGTACTGGCTGCTGGCTGTGACCAGTACTGGCTGGCTGACCAGTACTGGCTGGCTGACCAGTACTGGCTGGCTGACCAGTACTGGCTGGCTGACCAGTACTGGCTGGCTGGCTGTGACCAGTACTGGCTGGCTGACCAGTACTGGCTGGCTGACCAGTATTGGCTGGCTGACCAGTACTGGCTGCTGGCTGTGACCAGTACTGGCTGCTGGCTGTGACCAGTACTGGCTGGCTGACCAGTACTGGCTGGCTGGCTGACCAGTACTGGCTGGCTGGCTGTGACCAGTACTGGCTGGCTGACCAGTACTGGCTGGCTGGCTGTGACCAGTACTGGCTGGCTGACCAGTACTGGCTGGCTGACCAGTACTGGCTGGCTGGCTGTGACCAGTACTGGCTGGCTGACCAGTATTGGCTGCTGGCTGTGACGAGTACTGGCTGGCTGACCAGTACTGGCTGGCTGGCTGTGACCAGTACTGGCTGGCTGGCTGTGACCAGTACTGGCTGGCTGACCAGTACTGGCTGGCTGGCTGTGACCAGTACTGGCTGGCTGACCAGTACTGGCTGGCTGGCTGTGACCAGTACTGGCTGGCTGACCAGTACTGGCTGGCTGGCTGTGACCAGTACTGGCTGGCTGGCTGTGACCAGTACTGGCTGGCTGACCAGTACTGGCTGGCTGGCTGTGACCAGTACTGGCTGGCTGTGACCAGTACTGGCTGCTGGCTGTGACCAGTACTGGCTGGCTGACCAGTACTGGCTGGCTGGCCAGTACTGGCTGGCTGGCTGTGACCAGTACTGGCTGCTGGCTGTGACCAGTACTGGCTGGCTGACCAGTACTGGCTGGCTGGCTGACCAGTACTGGCTGGCTGGCTGTGACCAGTACTGGTTGGCTGACCAGTACTGGCTGGCTGGCTGTGACCAGTACTGGCTGGCTGACCAGTACTGGCTGGCTGACCAGTACTGGCTGGATGGCTGTGACCAGTACTGGCTGGCTGACCAGTACTGGCTGCTGGCTGTGATCAGTACTGGCTGGCTGACCAGTACTGGCTGGCTGGCTGTGACCAGTACTGGCTGGCTGACCAGTACTGGCTGGCTGGGTGTGACCAGTACTGGCTGGCTGACCAGTACTGGCTGGCTGGCTGGCTGTGACCAGTACTGGCTGGCTGGCTGTGACCTGCAGCAGGGGGGCAGGGGGGCAGCAGCAGCCGCAACAGGAGTAGGGGGGCAGCAGCAGCAGCAGGGTGGCAGCAGCAGCAGCAGGAGCAGGGGGGCAGCAGCAGCAGCAACAGGGGGGCAGTAACAGCAGGGGGGCAGGGGGGCAGGGGGGCTGCAGCAGCAGACAGTAGGCAGCAGATAGTAGGCGCAACCAGCGCTGGTGCCCCCCCATTCAGCAGCAGGGTTACAGCAGCAGCAGCAGCAGCAGGGGGGCAGGAGGGCAGCAGCAGCAGTGGGTGGGCAGCAGCAGCAGTAGGGGGGCAGGGGGGCTGCAGCAGCAGGGGGGCAGGGGGGCTGCAGCAGCAGCAGGGGGGCAGGGGTGCTACAGCAGCAGATAGTAGGGGCACTATAGCACCTACCTACCTTTTGGCTGCTTGATGACTGCTGCTGGAATGGGGGTGGTTGTGTAGGGAAAGTGGAGGAGATGTGTTCATCAGACCTGCAATCATCAGACCTGCAATCAAGGTAGGGGGGCAGCAGAAGCAGCAGCAGCCGTATGGGGGGCAGCAGCAGCAGCAGCAGCCGCAGGGGGGCTGCAGCAGTAGCAGCAGCAGCAGTAGGGGGCATGGGGGCAGCAGCGGCAGCAGCAGCAGGGTAGGGGGGCAGCAGCAACAGTAGGGGGGCAGCAACAGCAAGGGGGGCAGCAGCAGCGGATAGTAGGGGCACTATAGCACCTACCTACCTTTTGGCTGCTTGCTATGACTGCTGCTGGGAAGGGGGTGGGAGTGGAGGATTGAAGGCGGGGAGGGAGGGTAGATGTGGAAGGCGGGAGGCAGGGAGGCGGGAGGCGGGGAGGCGGGAGGCAGGGAGGCGGGAGGCGGGGAGGCGGAAGGCTCAGTTGGGTTTAAATGGGCGGGGTGGCTTGAAGGCGGGGTGGGTTGGGTTAGGGGCATGGGTTGGGTTGTGTAGGGGCCTGGGTTGGGTTGTGTAGGGGCATGGGTTGGGGGCATGGGCGGGGGTCGGGGCGGGAGAGGGAGCGGGGGCCGGGGAGGATAAATTGGGAGGGGGTGGTTGTGTAGGGAAAGTGGAGGGGAGGTGCCCATCAGACCTGCAACCAAGGGGCGTGCACGTGAGGTAGGGTGACCAGGCTGTGCACTGTGTTAGCTATCACCGCGGCCTCACCTTTGTGGTCCTCCTGGCCTCCTACCTGCTCACCCCTGGCAACATATCCCATGCGCCAGTGGGTTGGGACTGTGGTGGGGTGTGTAGTAGTGTGTAGGGAAGGGAAGGTGGGGTGAGGAGGGGGCTGCGATGCCACGTCAATCAAAGGGTGGGAGAGGGGAAGGTTAGGCTTGACAAGCATGGGAGAGAGGGAGAGGGGGAAGGGAGGGGGGGGGGGGTGGTGGTGGTAGTGGCAAGAGGGTGGATGGGGTGGGCTTTCTCTTGGTTGCTGGGATGTCAGGGGAGAGGTGACGGGGAGGGTGGAAGTGGGGGTGGGGAGAGGTGGATGTGGAGGGACGACCAGCTTGGCGATGGTGGTGGGCGTGGGAAAGGGGAGGAAAAGGGAAGGGTGTGATGATCAATCCTGCAGCGGGACAAGCCCCTTCCTTGGGCGGGAGGGCATTAATAGTCTCATGTGTAGGCGCGCAAGACCTGCGGCAACGGTGTGACGATTTGTCAACAGAAGCAAACATTGGACATGGGTACTGGATGCACTCACCAATAGAGTAGGGAGATGTAGAGCTGGCAGATGGAGGGGCAGGTGTAGCAGCCCTCCATTACAACCCACCATCCTTTGTCCTCACCTCAGTAGGAAGTGCAGGGTGGGAGAGTAGGGCACGGGCTGGGCTGGGCTGGGCTGGGCGTGAAGGTGAGGGTGAGGGTGGGGGGTGAAGGAGTGATCATCAGACCTGCAACAAACACGGTGCGTGCTAGTGGTTAGGCTGGGTGATAATGGACACTGAAAGGCAAGGGCGACCCACTCACCGCTAACGCCGTGCTGCTCCATGCTGCGCCATGTTGGCTCCCTGTTGGCTCTTACCTTGGAGTGGAGTTGGCTCTTACCTTTTGGAGTGGTGTTGTTAGTGGTGGGGGTGGAAGAGCCAGGGTAGGGTTGAGCGTTAAGGGTGGGGTGGGCTCTCTTCTGTCTGCTGGGGTAAGGGAGGGGGCTGGGATGCCAGGGGGGAGGTGACGGGGAGGGGGGAAGCAGGGGTTGGGGAGAGGTGAAAGTGGTGAAACTGCCAGGGTGAGGGTGAGGGTGAGGTTGAGGGAGGGGGGGAATGTAATGTCAAACTGGGAGGGGGTGGTTGTATAGTGTAGAGGGAAGGGGAGGTGCCCATTACACCTGCAATCAGCCAGGGGGGAGGGAAAGGAGAGGAAGGGAGGGAGGAAGGGAGGGAGGGAGGGAGGGAGTAGGTCGGGAGGGAGGGAGGGAGGCTGCGAGGTAGGCTGCAAGGTACGGTAGGCTGCGAGGTAGGCTGCAAGGTACGGTAGGGAGTATGTCAAGGCATGTGCGACGACGGACTTGGAGGTGGTGGTGGCAAAGGGAAGAGGTAAGACCATTAATCCTACAGCAGCACAAAAGGCACGCCAGTGGTTAAGCTAAGTAGAGGGAGCCACATACCTGCACAGGGATAGCCACTCACCTTGACAACTTCGCATGGTTTGCATGGATGACGGCTTGCTCGTAGTGTGTCGCTGCGTTGCTAGGCTGGCTACGTTGGCTTCTTGCGTGGCTGCGTGGCTGCGACTTTGCGAGGTTGTGTAGCTGTGTCGCGATGCTGGTGAAGTGGCTGGACTGCGGGGCTGAGCTAGCTACGTAAATACGTGGCTGTACGCCTAGCTTCGAGGTTGGCTGCGTTATGGAAATGGAAATGGAAATGGCTGCAACGCTAGCTGAAACTACCTTGTGTGTCTGAGCTAGCTAGCTAGCTGCGATGTGGCTGGGAGCGAGCTGAGCTTCGGGCATGACTGCGAGGCTGCGAGGCTGGTTGCAAGGCGCCTGGCTACCTAGATGCGGGACGCGAATTAGGGGCAGTGTGGCTGCAAGGCTGCGAGGCTGAGTTTCTAGGCTGCTTATCCTCAAGGCTGGCACTAGCTGCGGCTACGTTCCTAGCATGACTAGGATCGTCGCTAGTTGACTACGCCGCGTACTGGGCGGATGTTAGTTTTTCATATTTCATGTCTAACATGCAAGCCGATCTGCAGTTCGTGCCGCCCTTCACGCCCTCAATTCGGTAGCCCCTGCCCTCAGTTCGGTAGCCAGGCTAGGTAGCCAGGCGGCCACTGAGCCACATCGCAGCCACGCAACATCGCCACATCGCAGCCAGGCAGCCACATTCGGCCAGGCAGCCACATCTCACGTAGCGGCCAGCCTCCTAGCCAGTGTCGCAACCTGGAGATCTCAGCCAACTCCGTAGCCACGCGTTGCGCGATAACACACGGGCATTACCTCGCCACGCTTTGCGCGTAGCCAATGCGTTGCGAGGTAATGCACCGTTTCACATGCAGCGACCCATCTTTTTGCCTTTGACATGTACCCACCATCTCCGAGCCCATCTTCCCTGCCCCTTGTGCATCAAACTCGGTGAGTGCATCTTGTACCCACCATTCATTGCTCCTCCTTTGACAACCTGTCACCTCCTTGCCGCAGGTCCACATCCCTTCCCCTTTCAGTCCCCTTCCTCCCCCCCTCCCCCGCACCTCCCTCCCTTACCCTCTCTCCCTCCCCTCCCCCGCTTTCGTCACCCCGTACCCTCTCCATTGCAGCCCGTCCCACTACAAGGGTAAGACCAAGGTAAGAGCCAACGAGGATGAAGCATGGAGGAGCATGGAGGATCAGGGAGCAAGCGGTGAGTGACCCCGCTCCTGAACCTAGCCTCCGTCATGCACCTAGCTTCCTTAGATGTTTTGCTAGCCTCACTGTAAGTACGCTCCTTGCTTGCTGCAGGTCTGACGCCTATACTCCTGCCCCCTGCCTCCTTCACCCTTCCCTACCCTATGCCACCAATCCCACTTCTACTTCTCCCCAACCCCCGCTTCCCCTCTCCCCGTCACCTCTCCCCCACCCACCCTCTTCCCACCACCACCACCACCCCCTCCCTTCCCCCTCTCCCTCCCACTCCCGTCCATGCTTCTCAACCCCCTTCCCCTCTCGCACCCTTCATTTGACGTGGCATCGCAGCCCCCACCTCAACCACCCCTGTCCCTCCACCCCTCCCCCACACCACCACCTCGAATAACACCACGCAACCTCCCGCATCACAAAGGTAAGACCAAGGTAAGAGCCAACAGGGAGCCAACATGGTGCGGCATGGAGCAAAATGGCGTTAACGGTGAGTGGTTCGGCCTTGCCTCTCAGTGTCCATTATCACCCAGCCTAACCACTACCACACACTGTGTTCGCTGCAGGGCTGATGGTAAATCGTAATACCCAACCTTTCCCCTTCTCCTTTCTCTTCCCCCCATCCCCCACCCCACCCCACCCCACCCTCCTACTCCACCCTCCTTTCCTACTTCCCCCCCTCCCCCTCGCCTTCTACCCCCTGACATCGCAGCCATCTGCCATCCCTTCCCTACCCTTCCCATCAGCCAAGAGCATACCTTCACCAACATACCTTGGCACCGTGGCATCACTACCACCCCCTTCCCACCCCCCTCCACACACAAGCTCCCTCTTCCCCCTTCTTCCCTACCCTTTCGCTCCCTGGTTGCTGGTGCCTACCGGTAAGTGGCCAACACGCAGCGCCCAACCTGATCTCCCTACCTCACGTGCATGCCCCTTGGCTGCAGGTCTGATGGGCAACTCCCTTGATACACAATCCATCAACACATTCCCCCCTCCCCCGCCCCTGCCCCCGACCCCGTCCCCCCCCTACCCCCGCCCCCGCTCCCTCCCCTGCCCCTACCCCCGCCCAGCCTTCCTTTCCCTTACACAACCACCCCCTCCCAGTTCATCGACACGCTTCCCCCATCCCCGCCCCCGCCCCCGCTCCCGCTCCTCCCCCCGCCCACACACAAGCTCCCCCTTTCGCTCCTTGCTCCCTGCCCCTCCCCTTCTCTATCCCCCGTATACAGATCATCAACACTATTGCCCTCCCTTGTCCCTACCCCCGTCCCCGCCTAGCCCAGCCCCCCGACCACCACCTCCAACGACACCATCACACTCACCTGGAGATACAGCTGTGTACCCCACCACTGCTCCCCTCCCCACCCCCTCCCCTCCCCATTGCAACCCTCGCTCCCTCCCACCCTCCTCCCACGCTGCACTGCCCCCTCTCACATGAGGGGTGGCAAGGAGCAGCAACCCTCCCCAACCAGGCGCAGTGCGAAGGCGAGAGGCAAGTAATGAGCAGCATGCAGGCAGTAGGTCTCTCCACTCTGCTGCCGGCGCCACTCAATAGCGTGCTCTTGCTGCTGCTAATGTGCTTGCTGATCCAAACCTAGCTCTTGCCTGCTTTCAGTGAGAGCATGAAACGTGTACCGTGGCCCCTCTGCCCGCATTGCTAGGTGAGTGCCACTCCACCCCAACCAACCCTGCCCACACCAACCCGCCCCTGCTGCTGCTGCTGCTGCTGCTGCTGCCCCCCTGCCCCCCAGCTGCTGCTGCTGCCCCCCTGCCCCCTGCTGCTGCTGCTGCCCCCCTGCTGCTGCTGCTGCCCCCCTGCTGCTGCTGCAGCTGCTGCTGCTGCCCCCCAGCCCCTGCTGCTGCTGCTGCCCCCCTACTGCTGCTGCTGCTGCTGCCCCCTGGCGGCTTCTGCCCCCCTACTGCTGCTGCTGCCCCCCTGCCCCCCTGCTGCTGTTGCTGCCCCCATGCTGCTGCTGCTGCTGCTGCTGCTGCCCCCCTGCCCCCTGCTGCTGCTGCCGCTGTCGAACCAGCGCTGGTCGGTCAGCCAGCCAGTACTGGTCACAGTCAGCCAGCCAGTACTGGTCACAGCCAGCAGCCAGTACTGGTCCGCCAGCCAGCCAGTACTGGTCACAGCCAGCCAGCCAGTACTGGTCAGCCAGCCAGTACTGGTCACAGCCAGCAGCCAGTACTGGTCAGCCAGCCAGTACTGGTCACACCCAGCCAGCCAGTACTGGTCAGCCAGCCAGTACTGGTCAGCCAGCCAGTACTGGTCAGCCAGCCAGTACTGGTCAGCCAGCCAGTACTGGTCACAGCCAGCAGCCAGTACTGGTCAGCCAGCCAGTACTGGTCACACCCAGCCAGCCAGTACTGGTCAGCCAGCCAGTACTGGTCACAGCCAGCCAGCCAGTACTGGTCAGCCAGCCAGTACTGGTCACAGCCAGCAGCCAGTACTGGTCAGCCAGCCAGTACTGGTCACAGCCAGCCAGCCAGTACTGGTCAGCCAGCCAGTACTGGTCACAGCCAGCCAGCCAGTACTGGTCAGCCAGCCAGTACTGGTCACAGCCAGCCAGCCAGTACTGGTCAGCCAGCCAGTACTGGTCACAGCCAGCCAGCCAGTACTGGTCAGCCAGCCAGTACTGGTCACACCCAGCCAGCCAGTACTGGTCAGCCAGCCAGTACTGGTCACAGCCAGCCAGCCAGTACTGGTCAGCCAACCAGTACTGGTCACAGCCAGCCAGCCAGTACTGGTCAGCCAGCCAGTACTGGTCACAGCCAGCCAGCCAGTACTGGTCAGCCAGCCAGTACTGGTCAGCCAGCCAGTACTGGTCAGCCAGCCAGTACTGGTCACAGCCAGCCAGCCAGTACTGGTCAGCCAGCCAGTACTGGTCACAGCCAGCCAGCCAGTACTGGTCAGCCAGCCAGTACTGGTCACAGCCAGCCAGCCAGTACTGGTCAGCCAGCCAGTACTGGTCACAGCCAGCCAGCCAGTACTGGTCAGCCAGCCAGTACTGGTCAGCCAGCCAGTACTGGTCACAGCCAGCCAGTACTGGTCACAGCCAGCCAGTACTGGTCACAGCCAGCCAGCCAGACTCTGTGTCACTTTGCAGGGGCTGGAGCATGGACGAGTACCTTCATTACGTCAAGGTCGTTGGACCTTATGTAAAAGAGGGCATTAAATTAGGACAACCAGCACATGAGATTGTGGAGGGTGTTAGTTGACGCTACATAGCTTGATGGTTGCGTGGCGCTGTGTGCTTTGTAACATTGTGATAACCAGGAGTGGGTCATAGCATGTGCATGTGGTTATAGAATGTTGTCCTCATGGTGATATATACTCAGTATACCTTGCAACATCTGCAGCTCAGTATCAAGTGTAAGTACATCCAACGGCTCTAGCCCAACGTGTAATAATCTCCAGCTTGTTAACCGTTTCCGAGCAAGCCCCTTCCTTCAGCCCTTTACCCAGCCCTTCAACACTTGAGGGGGTCACACAGCCACCCATCCCTCTCGTTGCTGCTGCCCCCCCTGCCCCCCTGCTGCTGTTGCTGCTGATCCCCTGCTGCTGCTGCTGCTGCTGCCCCAATACCCCCCTGCTGCTGCTGCTGCTGCTGCCCCCCCTGCCCCCTGCTGCTGCTGCTGCTGCTGCCCCCCTGCCCCCCTGCTGCTGCTGCCGCTGCTGCCCCCCTGCCCCCCTGCTGCTGCTGCTGCTGCTGCCCCCCTGCCCCCCTGCTGCTGCTGCTGCTGCTGCCCCCCTTCCTCCTGCTGCTGCTGCTGCTGCTGCCCCCTTCCCCCCTGCTGATGCTGCTGATGCTGCCCCCCTGCCCCCCTGCTGCTGCTGCTGCCCCCCTGCCCCCCTGCTGCTGCTGCTGATGCTGCCCCCCTGCCCCGCTGCTGCTGCTGCTGCTGCTGCTGGCCCCCTTCCCCAAGCTCCTGCGGTCAGCCAGTACTGGTTGGGGGCCAGCCAGTACTGGTTGGGGGCCAGCCAGTACTGGTTGGGGGCCAGCCAGTACTGGTTAGGGGTGGACCAGTACTGGTTGGGGGTGGACCAGTACTGGTTGGGGGTGGACCACTACTGGTTGGAGGTGGACCAGTATTGGTTGCGGGGTGGACCAGTACTGGTTGGGGGTGGACCAGTACTGGTTGGAGGTGGACCAGTATTGGTTGCGGGGCGGCCAGTACTGGTTGGGGGTGGACCAGTACTGGTTGGGGGTGGACCAGTACTAGTTGGGGGTGGACCAGTACTGGTTGGGGGTGGACCAGTACTGGTTAGGGGTGGACCAGTACTGGTTGGGGGTGGACCAGTACTGGTTGGGGGTGGACCAGTACTGGTTGGGGGTGGACCAGTACTGGTTGGATGTGGACCAGTACTGGTTGGGGGTGGACCAGTACTGGTTGGGGGTGGACCAGTACTGGTTGGATGTGGACCAGTACTGGTTGGGGGTGGACCAGTACTGGTTGGGGGGTGGACCAGTACTGGTTGGGAGAGGACCAGTACTGGTTGGATGTGGACCAGTACTGGTTGGGGGTGGACCAGTACTGGTTGGGAAAGGACCAGTACTGGTTGGGGGTGAACCAGTACTGGTTGGGGGTGAACCAGTACTGGTTTCGGGGTGAACCAGTACTGGTTGGGGGTGAACCAGTACTGGTTGGTGGTGAACCAGTACTGGGGGGGGGGTGAACCAGTACTGGTTGGGGGTGAACCAGTACTGGTTGGGGGTGAACCAGTACTGGGGGGGGGTGGACCAGTACTGGTTTTCTCGTATCTCCTCAGCCCGATTTTTCCTCGATTTTAGGTTTACACCCCCATTCTTAGAACCGCTAAAAAATACAATCTATCAAGCCACTTTGTCAAAAAATTCAACTTTTCTCATGAACTTTTCTGCGAGTGACTAGTAGCTCCTGTTGGCGCTGTCTTGTTGTCGCTGATTGTTCTGATCGTTTTCTAATTCCTTGTCGTAGGTTCTGTCATTGTCCGCGAAGAGGTGCGCCAAGAGGCTTTTGCGCCAAGCTGTTGCGCGGTAGGAAGTGTTCTTGATTCCTACTACCGTGTTGCTGCATTGCTGCCTTTCGCACTTGCTTGTCGCGGGATGTCTGGCAATGTTGTTGCTCGCTTCCATCGGGGCTTACCGAGCTGGCAGCAGGCCTACAGCAATGCTTCAGACATTTGCAAGGCGCTGGTATTCCTGCAGTTGAGGGCAGCCAGCCTAGATATTGTTGTGATTGGTGTTGGGGCAAGTGAAGTCAATCCAGCTGACGATTGTGGATGTGGAATGAGAGCACGCTAGTTTGGGTGGCTCTGATGGGTCAAGCAAGAAGTGCCTATCGGCAGCCACTCAGGGACCCACAAAGGGACTGTATGATCACCCACAATAAGCTCGCCATTTCTAGAATATGGTTTTGCTGCTGCCCCCAATGCAGCCTTTACTCACCCTTAGTGTTGCACTCTTGCCACACCGTGTCCTGCCTTTTGTTGCCTTCCCTGACCATGCATCGCAGGACCTACGGCGACATGGAGCCACAGCTGAGACCTCGGTGGGTGATGAGGAAGGGGATGACATTGTGCAAAGGGTGGGGCAAGCCGCCGTCTGACGCCATATGTCATCATAATTTTAGGTGTCGGTGTTGCTTTGATAGCTTTACTGTAACGTGCCTTTGCACGGCCAGCGTAATCCTCTTAGTGCGGCTAAAGAGCTTTGGGCGATGTCTAAGCTCCCGGGAGTCGAACCCGGCCTTGACACCGGTCACCGCACTTTGAGAGTTACACTGGCGCATGGGGGCATTGTATGGTTGTCATTTAATGGCATATCAGCCAGGCGCATTGCCACGTAACATTCCCCCCCACCTGGTCCTCTCTGGACGCAGTTGTCCTCAACTGTAGGATTGTGCCTATAGGTGACTGCCCCGCCTCGGCAACCCACGATTGTGCCGAGACTCGCGCCTCAACGCTCGGTGTCAAGAATGCCATGTTTTTGCTTTTTTGCATTTCGTACTCATTCATCTTTTTCTCTTTCAGTCTGTAATGAGCCTATGGAACCGGCAGCGGTCCATGCTCATCAATGTACTGCTGCAGGGCCTCGTCGCAGTTCACCAAATTCTTTTGAGGCTCCCAGGTGTCATGCTCCTCAGAGTAGCCCACCCATCGAACCAGAAACTCCAAAGCTTGCTTCACATTCTTGCTTGGCTTGCGCCCTTTCCCATTCCCCCGGCCTCTCACTTTCACCAGCTTGTGTTGCAACAACTTTTCCACCTCGTAAACTAGCTCGCCGTCAAGCCACTGTACAGGCGGAGGTGCTGCCATGTTTGGCGCTTGAGTGCCGAGGTAGGGTTTCACCAGGGAGACATGGAACACGTTGTGCATGCGGGTCCATCGGTGCGGTAGCTGGATTTGCACCGCAACCAACCCGATCATGCGTAGCACCACGAAGGGGCCGACATATCGGGGTTTTAGCTTGCGCACCCCCACCTCATCCTTTCGTTTTCTCATGTTGACAGTGCTCAGCATTACCAGCTGTTCTGGTTTGTCTTTGCCTATAGCATACGTGATGCACTCATTCAAGTCAGTCCATAGGAGTCCGGCAGAAGTGCGGGCACACTGTGTGGCTATGGTAGCCTTCAAGCCCTTCACAAACAAGTCACATAGCACCGCTGCGGGCAGAGCGTCTGCACGCATGACCTCCAGCCTGAAATCTACGGCATACTCGAGCACGGTCTGATCTGTGCGTTGCTTGACACTACCATGCACTAAACGCGTCATGGCAATGTGCTTTGCATCATGCATGTTGTAACCGATGAGCTCCTTGAGGCTATCTACCACCTCTTGCTCTGTGAGCTGCTTGCCTAGGCTCATAGCTTGGCTTACTTGGAGGTTCAGCACACGTCGTAGCTCATCAGAGACCATCAAGATGATCGTTGCCGCTGGGGCCTGATTGGAAGCACGAGCAAACTGCTGGCAGTCAGTCAAGAAGAGGTCTAAGTCCCTACCATCAAACAAGCACTTCAAGCCCCACTTCTTGATTGCTGGCAGGGTCACTTTGACATTGCTCTGTGGCCCATGGGTCGGCAACACTGCAGATGCTATTCGAGACGTACTCACTGGGTCGGGAAACGACCTCGCTAGGGTCACAAAATGCGCTGCTGCGTTGGTGAACGCGGCCATGGTCGTCATCCGGTCCTGGCCCGGAGCTGCTGCCACCGCTGCTGCTGCTGCTGCTGCTGCAATGCGCTCAGCCAACTCGCCCACATTTGCCTCACTGGCTGGCTGGCCTGCACTGTTCGGCCCAACATTTTGCTGCGATTGAGACACGCCTAGTGCCCCAACATTCGGGACAGCCTGTGCTAATCGCGACACCAATTGTTGAGAAGCAGGCGCATGGGCCGTTGGCAGTGCCACAGAAACATTGACAGGGCTCATGGCCGCTGGGATCCCAGAACCAAACGAAAACCCAGCACCTAGCCATTGCTCGCTTGTAGCGGCATTATTGGAAACAGCCTCAGCTACTGGCCTATTTGGAGCAGCCAGAAAGGTCGTTCTCAGCTGTGCGAATTGCTGCTGCAATTGCTGAGGATTATTCTGCTGGCTTGCAACCGATTGATCGGTCTGGGTACGCATAGCAGTCTGTTCTGGATCTGGAAGCAAACGGGCACCCAGCAGGAAACAGAGCATGTTGCGAAACTCTTGCTTTGTATTGCAGATCAAAAGCTGGCTTTGTTGCTCACGAGTCAAACAGTCTAAGGCTGCGCTAATCTGTTGTGCCTCACTAGGTGAAAACAACAGGTGATCCATGCTAGGCAACAGCGGTGTACTAATCTGGCAGCGCTAGATCACATACCCATTTTGAAAGTCGACTCGTACCACCCTCGGAGCTGCTCGCGATACTGCTGCAAGACAAACTCTTGGTCTTCGTTCCACGGAAATTCAACTTTTCCCCGGCAGGTCTCCTGCCAACCTTTCCAAGCAGATAGTGAGAACAAGCGCGGTTGCTCTCTATAAGCGGTCTCGACTACAACTCCCTCGAACAGACGCGCTTCTGCGCACTCAGCGTGGTCGGAAACCAATGTAACGTGCCTTTGCACGGCCAGCGTAATCCTCTTAGTGCGGCTAAAGAGCTTTGGGCGATGTCTAAGCTCCCGGGAGTCGAACCCGGCCTTGACACCGGTCACCGCACTTTGAGAGTTACACTGGCGCATGGGGGCATTATATGGTTGTCCTTTAATGGCATATCAGCCAGGCGCATTGCCACGTAACATAGGGCTTTGCAGTGCTCCACAACGGGATGCACATGCCTTTGCATCCCCGGCTCTATGAGCATGCACAGCTGCTTCTTACCTGCTGCAGGGATCCAGGTTGAGTGGTCACAGACTGCATGTGCATGTGCCCAATGCATGACCCCCGCACCAAGGGGTGAGTGTGTGAGGCCCTCCATCACAAAGCCCTTTGTAGCCATGCCCATGTTCGATCAGAAGAGGGATGACAAGCATTGGGACGATGAGTGCCTCACCCTTCTGTGCTCATTTGCACCAGACAGCGTGATGCAGCTGTGCACCTTGGGCAAGAAGCTGAGCGTGAAGATGTTAAACGAGTATTGCAAGGCAGTGGGGTTGTGTGTGCCAGCCAACACCTTGCGTGCTGACCTACGATACATGGTGCTGCAGCATTTAAATGAGCAGGCAGAGTGCGACTGAGCTGGCTGTGTAAGATGACGTTGAGAAAACTGGGCTCCATGCGTAAAGTGTACCGCAGTGTACCGCAGCGGAGAACTCCGCATCCTGCGTTGTGGGTGTTGTGAAGCAGCATTACAAAGGCCCATTGCGCAGAGCGAAACCGTTCGCGTGCCTGGCAGACTGCCGGTCACCGTAGGGTGCCAGCAGCTCGGGCGCGCAGGCGCAAGCGCAACGCAAAGATAAGGCGTTCCGCGTTAAAATGACAACTCAACTCTCACCAGGCACGCCGCAAAGTCAAATGTCCCTTACGTGGTGGTTCAATGGGAGGGGTAGCCTGCTGGGCCTGCTCACCCCCCAAACCCCTCCCCATCTCAGGGCTGCAATGAAGTCATGCATGCCATAAGTACGAGCAGGCCGCTGTTAGCTAATGGGCACCGAGGTGGTTCGGGTTGCTGCCAAGGGCGGCCTTGGCAGCAAAGGAGCAGAATTTGCACTTGCGTCTGTCGCTAGCGCAACCATCGCCATTTGCGCCAAAATGCCTCTGATACCAGACCGGTGTGCTGATGCTGGGCTGGTCGGTCCGGCTGCGCTTTCTGAGTGGCCCAGTGACGCCGGGGATTTGCTGGCGAAGTGTCTGCATCTGAAGACGCTGAGTGGCGCGTGGTGACCCCAGCTCCATGACAGTCGATGTGCGCTCGTCGCGACGCACTAATTCTGCTGCGGGGCTTGAAGGTCACTGGGTGCTTCACACATACGGGTGGCGGTTGGATCCGGATTTGACCCGTATTACTTACGGATATACATACGTACGGGTTACCACCCGTATATCCGTAACTTACCCCGTATAGTCACAGCCCTGGTTGGCCGGCTGGATTCCTAGAAATTTTTCCTGAGCCTAGAAACCTAGAAATAGAATTCTAGGTTGGCCGGTCGCGCCTTAGCAGTGAGGGGGCTGGGAGGGGGTGGGGTGGGGGGGTGGGAGGGCGGGGCTAGGGTTGGGAGGGGGTAGGAGGAGGTAGGAAGGCTATGCTGGGCTGGGGAGGGGGTGGGGGTGCAAGGGCGTGCAAGGGGGTGCGAGGGGGCACGGTCCGGGCGGTCGGAGTAGGCTAGTCATTCCTGCAAGGCAAAGTCGGGTCACGCCAATGTCATTTGGAGCAGGCCTGATCATCTAATTGCCATGCTTTCTTCTCTAGCAGCTGTGACGTTGAGTATGGAACAGAGTTACTAGTCGAAAGTCTGGAAACTCACAATGGTCAGCTCACAACATGCCATTTTGTGGATGGGGATCTCCGTTCCTGAGCGAGAGACGCACGTTTCCCGCGTATGCAACAATGTCGAGTAGTAACTTGCCCAACGATGGCCCTCCAACACCGCCTGCACCAATAAGAGGCTCGCGGAGCGAGCCTGGCGGGCTGAAATGTGATTGTACTTCCGGCTCGATGCCAAGCGCAGTTCGCTCATTGGTTCCTCTACTCACCACTAGACCAATCGACAATGAGCAGCTGAGGTGTGTCCGCGCTCGCTCGCGCCGGCATCGACTCTGATGCAAGGAATAACTCGCCGCTTGCCAGTAGATGCAGAGTAATTCGCAGGTGCCAATGCAACAAACGCTACCGAAATCGGTGCACTTTGTAGCGAGTACTTGCATGAAGATTACCAACCCCATGTTGGGGACTCCTGAGGTTCCCCCCCCTAGGTAATAATAACAATAGCTATATTAGCCAGCCAACCATATTAGCTAATAATATCCTTGTCGCGCCTTTGTTAGCTTCCTAGCGCGATAGCT
>JASKMD010000459.1:0-22004 GCA_030144725.1 Haematococcus lacustris
GTTGACCACCTTTAAATGCTGGTTGGCTCTTAGCTAGTTGGTTTGAATGACCAGGCCTTGCTAGTTGGATGTAACATGTTCTAGTGACCAGGCCTTGCTACGTGGCTCGCTGCGTGGCGCATATAAAAGGCAAATGGCGAAAGAAAAAAAAGGAGGACATAATTAGATGGGACATAATTAGATGCGTAGGGAGCGACCGGCCAACCTTGGATTCTACTTCTAAACTCTGACGCATGCCAATGACGCCTGCCAATGCCGACGGAGGGATCTCTCTCACTTGGGACCGGCTGAGTATAGGTTAGCCAAAGGGGGCCATCCACTGCGAGGTCAATACTCCGGCTGACACTGCATGCCATCAGCCTCCATGCAGCCAATAATCCAGCCCCTGCCTCAACCCCAACATGAGCCCAGCCCCAGCCCCAGCCCCCACCCCAGCCCCCCCGGCTGCCCCAGCCCCAGCCCTCGCCCCCATGTCAGCCTCGTCCCCCTGCCTTGGTCCCCACTCCTCCCCTCATCCTAGCCCTCGCCACCACCTCAGCCCTCATCACAGCCCCCACCCCAGCCCCCCCGGCTGCCCCAGCCCCAGACCCAGCCCCAGACCCAGACCCCATGCCAGCCCCTGCCCTAGCACCGTGCACGTGCAAGTGTGGGTCATCGGTGGTGCTTAGAGCTGAGCACACATGAGGTAGAGCTTTGCAGTGCTCCACAACGGGATGCACATGCCTTTGCATCATACATCCCCGGCTCTATGAGCATGCACAACTGCTTCTTTCCTGTTGCAGGAATCCAGGTTGAGTGGTCACAGACTGCATGTGCATGTGCCCAATGCATGACCCCCGCACCAAGGGGTGTGTGTATGAGGCCCTCCATCACAAAGCCCTTTGTGGCCATGCCCATGTTCGATCAGAAGAGGGATGAAAAGCATTGGGACGATGAGTGCCTCACCCTTCTGTGCTCATTTGCACCAGACAGCGTAAAGCAGCTGTGCATCTTGGGCAAGAAGCTGGGCGTGAAGATACTGAACGAGTATATGCAAGGCAGTGGGGTTGTATGTGCCAACCGGCACCTTGCGTGATGACCTACGGTTCATGGTACTGGAGCATGGTACTGGAGGAATGAGCAGGCAGAGTGCGACTGAGCTGTACTATGACTGAACTGTGTAAGACGACGTTATGAAAATTGGACCGCAGTGTACAGTAGAGGAGAACTCTGCATCTTGCGTTGTGGGTGTTGTGAAGCAGCACTTGAAAGGCCCGTTGCGAAACCGTTCGCGTGCCTGGCAGACTGGCGGTCACCGTGGGTGCCAGCAGCTCGGGCGCGCAGGCGCAAGCGAGACGCAAAGATAAGGCATTTCGCGTTGAAATGACAACTCAACTCTCACCAGGCACGCAGAGTCAAATGTCCCTTACGTGGTTCAATGGGAGGGGTAGCCAACAGCGGCTTGGGGGGTGGAGAAGGTTCGGTTTGAGGGGGTTCGGTTTCGGTTTGAGGGGGTTCGGTTTCGGTTTCGGTTTGAGGAGGTTTCGGTTTCGGTTTGAGAAGGTTCGGTTTGACTAAGTGTAACTCGCCGTCAAATGCGGCATGTCTCACGGCATTGCTTACAACAACCGTCTTGGCTGTTGGCAGTCGGCGATTGTCCAAATTGAGTCACGGCGATTTGAGTGCCACACGCACAGTACGTAGTCAGCCACAGCGGCAACATGTATCTGGCGGCGCTACTCTGGCAACTGCCTTTCCGTGTCTGCCTGGTCTGCGTCCTCGACCTCCGGCCCCCTGGGCCCCGCGCCGCCCTTCTGCTTCCGCGTGATGCCGCTGACTATGTCATCAATGCGGAGCAACATTTGCGCGGACTCCACCGCCGTCTTGATAGTCTGGGTCTGCGCGTACACAGGCGCACACGACACCATCGCAGCGCGCTTCGGCGCCAACAGTGCTACTGCGGGTTGTGACGCCGGCTGTAAATGCAAGGATGGTCGGGATGCAGTGCCCGCTACGGACCCGCAGCTTCGGCCCGGGCATTCCGTTCAAGCCGGCACTACACACCAACACTCGCTGCCATCGCAGCCGACACCGCCATCGCTGCTGCTGCGTCGCGGTAGACTGCCATCCGTGCTGCTATTTAGCCCCTGCTCGCACCTTGACTGCCAACGGCTCCCAAATGCCCAGAACCCGCATGTCTGTGATTTCACCAGTGTCGCCGTTTATGCCGTAGCTGCAGCCCGGCTCCTCAGCGTGCTGCAGACACGAAGGTACACAGACAGGTGGCTGGTGTGGATCACCGGCAGGCAGGCGGCCACTAAATCATGCATGGAGGAGAGTAGGCAGGCAGGCAAGCAGGGTAGGCGAGCTGGCAAGTGGTGAGTGTGTGGGTGGGCACTTAGACAGAGCGGTGAAAAGTGACCAGACAGCTCATGGCCTGTCACAGCTAGGTTGAGAGAGCTCAGGGCAGGTAGCCGGCACCCAGGTGGCTTGCACATGATGGGTTAGAGTGAGGGTGTGTGAGTTGAGGTCAGGGCCGGTGGGCTCAAGCCATGATGAGCAAGGCAAGGTGTGTGTGTCGAGGTCACCTTGGCACGCAGCTTGGTGAGGGTGCGGATAACGTTAGCGCCACAGTTCTGGGCAAGGGTCCGCGGGATGACCTCCATGGCAGCGCCCACTGCCTTGTAGGGCCAGGTCTCCACCCCCTCCTGTGCATCCCATGACATGAAGGGTCGGGGTCAGGCCGGGGTCGGGGTCGGGGACAGCGTCAGGGCCAGGGTCAAGATCAGGGTCAGGGTCAGGGCCAGGGTCAAGATCAGGGCCAGGGTCAAGATCAGGGTCAGGGTCAGGGTCAGGGTCAGGGTCAGGGTCAGGGTCAGGGTCAGGGTCAGGGTCAGGGTCAGGGTCAGGGTCAGGGTCAGGGTCAGGGTCAGGGTCAGGGTCAGGGTCAGGGTCAGGGCCAGGGTCAAGATCAGGGTCAGGGTCAGGGTCAAGATCAGGGTCAGGATCAGGATCAGTGTCAGGGCTAGGGCTTGGGTCAGGGTCAGAGTCAGGGTCAGGGCCAGGGTGGCCAGGCCTCACCAGCTTACTAGCAGCCTCTGCCAGGCTGCGGCTGATGGACATCTCACATGCTCCTCCGCCAGGCACCAGCCGTGGATCCATGCAGATGTTGCGGGCGACCCCCATGGCGTCCACCAGGTTCCGCTCCACCTGCAGTCAGGCCAGGTCACCTTGCTTGGCCCTGTGCCTCCCAGCCCTGGATGTAGGCCATGCTGTCACCCCACCAGCCTGATCAGGCTGCTGCCAATCCAGGTGGTGGTGACCGGACCCACAGGCAGACACCCATTGCTGTGTTTCCAGGTTCGGCCAGGCAGACAAGCTGTTGCACCTAAGCAGCTTAATAGCTGATGATGTACAAGAGAAAGAAGCAATCAGGATACAAGAGCCTCATGGGCTGCGGCCAGGCAGGTTGCAAGGCCAGAGTCAGAACACAGCACCCAGGCAGTCAGTTGACAGGGCCAGGGAGCAAGAAGGGCTGAATCACAAGTGCACCCAGCTGCGGCCAGGGCTGGGCGGTGCTGAGGCAGACCAGGGTCAGGGTCACGGCCAAGCTCAGGGTCAGGGTCAGAATTAGCCAGAATTAACCACATTTGGGCAGCTGGCAGTGGTGCCCACCTCATTTAGCAGGTCTTTCGATGCGCCCCGCAGCAGGATGGTGCAAGCCTTGGGTGCTTTGCAGTCTACCACAAAGGTGAAGAACTCGTCACCAATTTTGACTACCTCAAACAGGCCCGCCCCGGTCCCAATGTCACTCTCACGGATCTCTTCTGTCCTGTGCAGGACAAAAAGGAGTGACCAGCAAGGCCAGAAGTGACGGAGCCAAACTGGGATGAGCCCACAGGGGCCCACACCCAGTAGGTGCAGTCAAACTGGGCAAAGCGCAAAAGACCACTCCGACCTTACCCGCCCGCCCACCCGCTCCCCTGCTTGGCTGATCTGCTCGCCCGCCCGCCCGCCCGCCCGCCCGCCCGCCCGCCCGCCCGCCCGCCCGCCTGCCTGCCTGCCTGCTGACCTGTGCACGATAGTGGCTCCGCACGCCCTGGCAATGCGATTGTTGTCTGTCTTGCGCAGCCGCCTGATGGCGCTGATGCCGGCTTTAGTAAGGAAATGGGCGGCCAGGTCTGACAGGCCCTTCTCCGTCACGACCACGTCGGGCTTAAAGGCTGCAATCTCCTCACACATGCGCTGCACTGCCTCCTCCTCAGCCTTCAGCAGAGCAGCCCTGTAACACAGCCAGGGGCAGCAGCTGTGGCTGGCAGCAGCTAAGCCAGCAGCAGCACGCCAGCACTGGCCAGCACCAACACCCAGAACTGGCTGCGCTGAAAGGCAGCCGCAGTGCTGGCTGCTGCATATAAAGCATGGTGCCAGGAGCAAGGCACTTTGCAGCAGAGGCAGCTAGTAGCAGCTGAGGTGGCAGGGGTAGGGCCTGCGATTCCGAAACGCGATGGTGAGCCTCCCAGTGCCCCTGTGGGCGGCGGTAGTAATGCAGCAAAGCTTGCATGTGAGGGTGAACCTCCCAGTGCCCCATGCTGCTGCTGCCACTGCTGCTGCTGCTGCTGAACAAGTCAACCCCTGGCTGTTGCTGCTGGGCACCCTGCCACCTCTCACCAGTCCTCCTCCTTGCTGATCTCCACGTTGGTCTGGTTCTCGCCCTTCTTGTACTCCAGCGGGCAGTCAAGCAGCAAGATGCGCGGGTTGTGGATCTTACGCCGCATGCGCCCAGGGGCGACCACATCCTTGTTGAACATCACACCTATTCATGCATGCAGCATGCAACATGGGGAACCACACCACGCATGGAGGTGAGACCTCACACCCCTGCTTTACGTGGAGGAGGGGTAGGAGGCACCCTATGGCTTGGGGGCTGCTGCCCATAGCCTGCTTGAGGGCAGCAGGCTGGGTGGGAGGCAGTGCCCGTGCCCGTGCCCGTGCAAGGCTGGTGTGGGCGGCCTGAGTATTGCCTGGGCTCGTGCAGCATGCAGCCTGCAGCCTTATGCCTGAGTCTGCTGCCTCTCACCTTTAAGCACCTTGCAGTCGTCTATGGCCCCACCAGGGATCTTCTCCACCTGTCCAGCCAGGGCAGCCAGGGCAGTGGCCACAGCACTCAGGTCAATCGGACATGAACATCACACACATGACATTGCACATCACACATCTTGACCATCAGCAAGGGTTGCAAGCGTAATCGCATACATGCAGCCAAATACAATATGTGGGGTTGAGAAGTATCATCAACTGCTCACCTGACCGCCCACCCAATTGCCCACCAACTGCCCACGAACTGCCCACCCAACTTGCTGGCCTTCATGCCATCCTACCCCTGACCCACTCCACAGCTGGCTCCCTCTGCAGCCTCCCCACCGGGCTGGTTAGCCCACCGGGCTGGCCTCAGCAGCTGGGCCCCTCTACAGCAGGCCCTGACCCCTTGCTGACCTTGGCATAGTTCTTGATGTCAATCTCCTGGCGGCCCACTCCCAGGTCCTGAGCCACACACTGCACTGCGTCCAGGGCCAGCTCCTGCACCACACATTGGTCACACAGATCTCAGCCAGCGGGGTGAGTGGAGGCAGGTGCGCCAGACCAGGCAGGGGCCAGCCCAGGCAGTGGGGCAAACTGCAGGTCAGTCTGGGCACTATTGGTGCTGCACATGGCTGGCCCTGTGGAGAATGCAGTAGGGGATGATGAGCGGAGTGGTGGTGAGTAGGTGGTGAGTGGAGGTGGGTGCGCCAGGCCATGCGCTGCGCTACACCACAGAATGCAGACCAGGCCCTACAGCAGCAGCTGTGCCAGGCAGGTTGGGTTAGACTGGTTGGGGCAGCAGCAACAACATTGATGAGGGTGTCAACAGGCAGCCTAGCCGGTGGCTCAGACAGCAGCAGCAGCAGCAGCAGCAGCAGCAGCAGTGGCGGCGGCGGCAGCAGCAGAAGGAGCCTCTACCCACAAGGTGCGGCCAGGCTGATGGTGAAAGGCCAGGTACCCAGATGGATGTGCATGTGGCAGCAGAGGCTTCAGTAGACAAAAGGAGAATGCTGAGGTCCAAGAGGGTCACGTTGCACAATGGAGGAAGTGTTATGCCCAAGCCCTAACCCTGCCCTTCATCTTCCCCTGCTTTACCCCACCACGCCACCCACCCCGACTCCAACCCACCCCTTACCGGCAGCAGGGTCCCGATGGTGCGTGTGAACTTGGTGGCCACGCAGCTGCTGACCACCTTGAGCATCTCCTCACGGTTGCTGGTGTCAATGGCAAACGACATCCCTTCCACAGTGCGCACCTGAACAGGCCATGAGACAGACAGGAAATCAAGGCAGGCAGGCAGGCAGGCAACCAGGCAGGCACAAAGACAGGCATATGAGTAGGCAGGCATACAGACAGGTAGATGAGACAGCATGAGTACTGGCAGGCAAGCAGGTGGGTGGGCGGGCGGGATCGCGGACAGCCGAGGGTTGTCCCATGCCCTGCAGCTGAGCACACACTGTATTGCTGTCAGCCCAGCCCTGCGGCTCTGCCAGCCCCACTGGCTCGCCCTATGCTTGCTGGCCATAGCCCCTTGCAAGCGTCACGCTGTGGCACCCACTGGTATGGACCTGGCCCTACTCCACCATGGCGCTGGCCCCACCCCTGGCCCTGACCCGCCCTGCCCCTAACAATAGCCCCAGCCCTGCCCCCAGCCACAACCCCATCCCGTGCCACAGCCCAGCCCCAGCCCTGCCCCTGCCCCTGCCCCTGCCCCTGCCCCTGCCCCTGCCCCTCCCCCTGCCCCTGCCCCTGCCCCTGCCCCTGCCCCTGCCCCTGCCCCTGCCCCTGCCCCTGCCCCTGCCCCTGCCCCTGCCCCTGCCCCTGCCCCTGCCCCTGCCCCTGCCCCTGCCCCTAGCCCTGCCCTCCTGCCCTGCCTCCAGCCCTGACTGTGGCCCTGCCCTGCCCTGCCGTAAGCCGTGCTCACCGCATCCTCCAGAGCTGCAGCGTAGCCCTTGACAATCACTGTGGGGTGCAGGTTCTTCTCCAGGAAGGGCTCCGCCATGTGCAGCAGCTCACCCGCTGCAGGCAGGCAGGGAGGGCAGAGGCACAGCTCGGCAGCAGTGACAGCAAATGCAGCAGAGCCAGACATGGAGGCAGCAGTGCCAGAGATGGCAGAAACCACATGGAGCAGTGGGAGTGAAGCAGGAGCAAGGTCAGCCACAGTGCTGTAGTGCTGTGTACACAGCGATGCCCTTAGGTGTGGATCAATGGTGCTGAAAGCATTGGATGTGATAGCAGCAGGAGCAGTACCATAGCAGTGATAGGGCAAGCTGATGGCGGCAGACAGGCTGCGCACCCCAAGGAGTCATGATGGCATGTGTTCCTCCTGCCGCCTCTGCTACTCCTGCTGCTGAAGCCCTAGACCTAAGGCCTCAGCGTTGGGCCTAAGGCAGAAGGCCTTGTTCTGACCCCTGTCTCCCCTCTACCTGCCAACCAGCCAGCCAGCTGGGCAGCTGCAGTACTGGCCCTATCCACCCATTCCATACATCCACTCAGCGTGATGCAGCCATGTTTAGCACAGCCACCTGCTGTGACTAGGGGTGTGAGGGGGCTTGGCAAGTGAGGCCCACACCTTGCTTGCTCATGCAGCAGCAGCATGGCGGCCAAGGCTATGCACCCTGTGCCACTGTGCAGGTGTGGCAGCCCCTTGCAATTGGGCTGCTTTGTGAACAATGGATTCATGATACAGTGATAAGGGGTGAGAGAGACCGGCTAGGTGGGTGGCCCAGGTGGCAGACTGGGCGAGTTCATCAGGTGGCTGGGACTTGGCTGCCTGGCCTGACCTGGCACCTTAACTCATACCATGTTCGCACATGCTGACCTTTTCACGGTGCACATACCCCCCACCCTCCCACCCTTCTGCCCCAGCCCTTACCATTGCGCCCGCCCCTGCATGACCCTTAACAGGGTCAAGCAAGCAAGCATCACCGCTGTTCATTCACTCACTCTGGCTGCCCTACAGTACACTGCCCTCCCTGCCCTTCATTACCATGCCCTTGCCCACTGTGCCTCACCCTGGCCCTGCCTCAGCCTCACCAAGAATGATCACTGAGGTGGTGCCATCGCCCACTTCCTCGTCCTGCGTCCTGCTCAGCTGGATCATGGACTGCGTGAAAAACGCAAACAGTCAGATAACCATCCGTTTGCACATGCATCACGGTTGCCGCACACATTCGAGTTTCCAATCATGCTGGCATCCAGCTGATATGCACTCGCTGTAAGCTGCAGCGCCACATATCCAGCTCTGTGTGCTGGCATGCGGGCACACCTTTGCGGCTGGGTGCACCACATCAATTTCTCGCAGGATGGCATGGCCATCATTAGTAAGCACGACACCTGCTTTGTACATTGCCAGAGCTGTGTTATGCAGGGGTTCTTGCACGCTGATTGTTGCAACCCAGACTCTGCCTGTCTTCCGCTGTCACCTCCATTGGGATCCATGAGCATTTTCATCATTGATCTGGGTCCTAGCGTTGTGCGAATGATGTCGGCAACGGCCTGCTCATTCACGATGGGCACGCCTCATTTGCAAATCAAAAGGTAACTGAGGAAAGCCGGCGACCAACCTTTGCTGCCGCAATGTTGCCCAACTGGGCTTTCCTGCCCTGTTCACGCTTCGTGTTAGCATTTAGCACTGTAACCGGGAGCTGCATTCTTGTAGACGCTGTGCAAGTTCCGCTAATGATCTAAGGAAGATGCAGCACCCGAGCCACGGCGATGCCGGATCAGATCAAGGAGTCAATGGCAACTCAGCTCGCTCCGGTGTGCCGGTGTCAAGTCAAATTAGCCATGGTCGCTCATGTGGTTTCCTAGTTGCCGGTCGAATTCAAATGTTTGGCTCAGCTGCATAGGCCCAGGACCAACCAACAGTGTCACTTATTATCTCGCTGTACGTTGAAGCGATTGATAGTCACGTGAGTGGGCCCTACTCGACCAAATGCACAACCATTACTAGCTAACGTTGTGTTCGTAATAGTATTACAGCTTTGTGTTATGGACGCAGCTAATCCTTCAGTGAGTGCCGACCAAGCTTGCCAGCCGTGCAGAATACAAGATTGATGAAGCTCAGTGACTCATTTCGTGCAGAGCCGCCACCAGTTCTACTGGCGGTAGCTGTGGGCGAACATATAATTGAACGATCATTGTTGTGTACACAGCCCCCTTTGTCCCTCACTAGGGCCTCCATTTGAGCCGGATCAGAAGTACCTGCTAGGTGCCACTAGCAGCCACTAGCAGCCACTAACTAGATCCGACTCAAACAGTGTTATTGGGCTGTGTGGAGTAAACCCAGTGCACATGGCACATGAGCCGCCTACCACCTGCACTATTGCCTGACCCGAGGGCTATGATGTAGAGTTGGCATGACCTGCATGCACTAATTGTAAGCTGATGACAGCTCAACAAAGGGGGCACACATTACTGTGCCACAGCAGGCTGCTGCTGCTGCTGCTGCTGCTGGGCCTTGGGAGGCTTGTCTCGCAGCCGCTTGTAGCCCAGGCCAGGGTATTCCTTGCCCTTGGCTGGCAGAGCTCCCTGGTCTGGCCAGTAGCACAGCTCCAGCGGGCGCCACCTGCTCTCCCCAATGCGTTGCATGTTCAATGCTGCATTGCAGTCCCTGTCCAGCCACCTGCCTGGCTGCGGGGCTGGCTTGGCTTTGGCAGCCTTGCCTTTGCCTTTGCCCTCAGTGGGCTCAGCTGCCTCTGGCTCAGCCTTGGTGCGCTTGGATGGAGGGGGAGTGCTGGGCCCTGGCTCTGAGGCTGCTGGCTGTGTGCAGTCCACGACCGCAAGCCTTCTGCCCGGCTGTTACAGGTGTTTCACTGCACGTCGCACCCACTGCTTGCTCAGCAGTGCCGCTACTGGGGTCAGGTGTTTACATGTATCATGTTCACTTAGCCTGCAACCCGCACACATCTCCTCTTCGCATCCCGCCTTGCACATTCGACACGCCGCGCTGCACCTCACGCACAGTGGGCTGCTCGCGCAACCCCCGCTGCCTGGCCCCGCTAGGCGCTAGGCCGCGTCCCTACAGCCTCACTTATCCGCCGCCTCGTCGTTAGGGATGAAGTTGTGCGCCTTCAGGACGTCAATGGCTTCCTTCACCTTGGCGATCAGGCTCTCTTGGGACTCCAGCAGGATCAGCAGGTCCGCGTTGTCCATCTCCAGCAGCATACCCGTGATCTTGCCTGCCAGCTCAGGCTTCACCTGGCCCTCCACCAAGGGGTACAGCCGCTCGCCCAGCATCTGCTTCTGCTGCTCCGGCTCCGCAGCCGCCAGCACCGCCAGGTCAATGGGGGCAGTGGGGTCCACAATGGGCAGTGCCTCGGCTGCAGCAGGTGGGGTGGCTGCGGGAGGGGCAGCAGGCGGTGGGGGAGGCGGGGCGGATGGCTTGGGGCCGCGACCGCCTGCAGCAGCCGCTCCACCACGGCCTGCTCCACGACCGCCCCTGCCCTGGAAGCCCTGGGTAGGGGCAGGGTAGCCAGAGCCGGTGTCACCGCCCGGGCCAGGGTAGGGGCCCCTGTTTCCACGGCCTGCGCCGCGTCCGCGGCCACCCATGGGAGGCGGTGGGCCTTGCATCATCATGCCAGGAGGTGGGCCATACGGGTTGGGCATGGGAGGGCCGTAGGGTGGAGGGCCGTAGGGAGGGGGCGGCATGCCACGGCCACCACGGCCGCCAGGGCCTGGCATGCCATGTGGGCCAGGGTAAGCTGGGCCAGGGTAGGGGCGAGTCAGGGTGCCAGGGGCAGGGTAGTAGGGCATGGGGATGGCACCGTAAGGGGGCATGCCAGGCATGACCGGGGGGCCGGGGGGGCGCATCATAGCATTGCGCTGCGTCATCTCACGCTCCAGCTGGGCTCTGCGGATTTCCTTGCGTTGGGCCAGGGTGACATACAGGGGCTTGCCGCACACCATGTGGTTGGACTTTTCATTCACGGCACGAGCAGCCTCCTCTGCGGAACTGAAGCACACGAAGCCAAAGCCCTTGCTCTTGCCCTTGTCATCAACCATGACCTGCACAGGGTGGCATGGCACAGGCATGGGATGTGGATGAAGGCATGGAGGTAAGGCACATGCCCATGGTGCCAGGGTGAGCAGAAGGATTGGGTGGAGAAGGATTGGGTGGAGGGCGGCTGCCTGGGGTTCAGTGCACAGCGCAGCCATCAAGTACAGGGAAGGGAGTGCCAAGGGCTCATCGCGGTGCCAGATAGGCAGGCAGGGAGTAGCAGGGTAGGGGCCCGCAGGTGGTAGGGTGGGAGCGGGGCCCATAGGGCAAGCCATGGCAGCAGGGCAGGGCAGCAGGGAAAGACTAGGTCATTAAACCTCGTCTAGTCTGCGTTTCTGGATTAAGCATCCAGGAAACAGCAGATAGCTCCCTCCCCACCTCCTTTGGCACAACCAAGCTTGCTTCAGGTCAGCTACAAGCACCTGCTGTCCCTCACTTTGACAGCCTGGCGACCCTGAGGTACCCAGCTGCTGCTGCTGACTGCCTATCTTGGTTTGTGGTAGTGCCCGCCTGGGCTGCTTGTTTGTTTTGTTCGGCAAGATTGTTTTGATCTACAAGCACATAAGCTGGGACACACCCCTTCAAAGCCGCTGGAGCATGTACTCCGCGATGAGTACAGACGAGGGACACAGACAAACAGCTTCTTCACCATGTCAACTGCACCTAGGCAGTGCCTGACTCACCTTCTGCCAAGCAGATGCCCACACTGTATGTAATGCACACTGACACAGATCCGAAGAGGAGGGTGGCCATCATGGTGTACGGGCTAACGACAGCAAGTAACCCCTTAGCACTTGTCATAGCAGCCATTCGTACACACCACCTTGGCAGCTCACAGAGATGGGCCACCAGCTGGTGTGGGTCTAGTCGAACAGAGTTGCACTGCATGGCGTTGACCTCATGCTGTGCACAAATGGATGGCGCCACAAGATGGCTGCCAGTGGTCAGCCATTGATTACCATGTGCTTTTAAAATCTGTGGGGACCAGTCTATATGACCATGTCTGCCAGCTTGACAAAGGCGACACAAGGGACGCCATGCACAAGATCAACCTCCACAAGAAGATGGCTGACGAGGCAAGTAGGCAGATGGCTGACAAGAAGATGGCTGACAAGATGGCAAGTAGGCAGATGGCTGACAAGAAGATGGCTGACGAGGCAAGTAGGCAGATGGCTGACAAGAGGATGGCTGACAAGATGGCAAGTAGGCAGATGGCTGACAAGAAGATGGCTGACGAGGCAAGTAGGCAGATGGCTGACAAGAAGATGGCTGACAAGATGGCAAGTAGGCAGATGGCTGACAAGAAGATGGCTGACGAGGCAAGTAGGCAGTGTACCTTAACCAGATGACTGACTAGCCTATACTGCTTTATGTGTACATGATGTTGCTACGAATGAAGATCACAAGCAAGCGGCTTTACCTGTTGTTGATTGTCATCATGGAAAGCCCATCAATAAATCATACTGTGCTGCACATCCTTGAAGAGCAACATCGTACTTTGATATGCATCACATGCCGTGGGCATGCCCTCAATTTTGTGGCCAACACCAGCAAGAAGACTGACACACACGTTGAAGTTGGCTGCGTGTTATGGCAGGTGAGGTTGGATACGAAGGTGGTGTATAGAGTGCATAGGGGAAAGCAAACATGACCCAGTAAGCCAGCAGCGACCCAGCAAGTGAACCAGCTGCAGGCAGCAAGAGTGAGCCGCGCTGTTGGTGTGACCAAGGTTGGTGATGATATGCAGTGATGCCATTGGACCATCCGTCATCCCGTCACCAAAAAGAGTGAAAGCAAACATAGCCAAGAGTGAAGGAAAGTAGTATTTTACCGCGGTCTCTGTAAACTCTTTGAAGTTCTGTCTCCCCAGCTCGCTCCCGGGCCATTTCTTATGTCCAATCCCTCTGAACCCCAAACTATGTCATATGATTTCATGAAACTGTCATGACTCATGATACTGTGGACCTGCATCAGCATAATGTCGATGGCTGCCCCTGACCTGCAGGCAGGGCATACCTTGGCGGAGTTGATGTTGCCGCAGGATGCAAACTCCTCACGCAGCCGCTTGTCATCCACCTCGTCAGCAAGGTTGCGCACATACAGGTTCATGTTGGCAGACTCCTGCTCACGCTTCCTGCGCACCTGAGGTGGGTTGGCGAGTAGGGAGGCGGGAGCAGAGGTGGGAAGGAAAACAGGGAGGCAGGAGAAGAGGTGGGAAGGAAAACAGGGAGGCAGGAGAAGAGGTGGTCAGGCAAATAGGGAGGTAGGAGAAGAGGTGGGAAGGCAAGTAGGTAGGCAGGAAAAGAGGTGAGAGGTGAAATGGGTTTGCGGGTGCGTTGGAAACAGGTTGTGTCTTGATCTTGTCAGCCAGTTCACTGTTGCGTCCAAGTGGAGAGCTTGCTGCAAGTCTAGGGGTACTGCTCGCTTCATGATGAGGGATGAGGAGGGAGAGAGAGAGGATGGGAGACTTGGTGGGATTGCCCAATTCAGGCCATGAGCGCTGCTCATGCAGACCATGCCACTACAAATCCAATGCGCGCTGTCACTTCATAAGTCAGCTGCGTTTCCAGCTAGAGGCATCTGGTGCACCCACCGCATCAAACCTGGCCTTCAGCACCGCACTGCGCTCCGTCTTCTTCTGCGCCCTGCCCGCGTACAGGTTCTTGCCCTTGAACTCCTTGCCCTGAGCACACCACCCAAAGCACCCTTTCTCTGCTGCATCATTGCCATGCCAACAACGCATGGCCACCAGCCAGGTCAAGCAGCCTGGCTCCTTTGGCAGGAGTAGTGGCTTTGAGAGTAGGGTACCGATGGGTTAGATTGGATGGGTCAGGTGGAATAAGGTCGGATGAGGCGGGGTGTTGACCTATTCCCTAGCCCTGACAGTCCCCACGCACCTGCAGTGCCTCCACCGCCTTGGCTGCCGCCTCCGTCTCCTTGTAGTTGACAAAGCCAAAGCCCTTGCTGTTGCCCTTGTCATCCTACAGCAGCCAGCCAGCCAGGCAGCTGAGCAGCCAGTCGGCCAGCAGCCAACCAGCAGGTCAAGTACAACCGCCTCAGGCAAGGTCACCCACAACTGTATGATTATAGGTGGGATTCCTTACCTAGTATGCAGCAGTGTTTTTTTTTTAACGCTATATATAGCGATCGCTATAAAAAGCGACATTTCAGAGGGCTCCGTGCGCTATGGATTGGACCCCTTGCGGACTGTGCTTAGCGCATCGCGTTATAAAAAGTGGACTTTGTACTGCAGCCGCAGCTCGGCTAAGAGCCGCAATTTGGATAAGCGCCGCAATCCCGATGGCTGATGGCCGTGCCCGCCGAGGGTGTAGCGATGGTGCCTACTTACAAGCCAGGGCACACGGCAGCAACGGCAGCAACAGGACAGCTGGCTCATTGGCGATCGCCCACTGTGGCTTTCAAACCAAGGGCTCGATGCCTCAAACCAGTACAAGGCGCGCTGCGAACGCTGCAACAAGAGCTTCAACTGCAACTTGCATACCATCAAGACCCCTTCTTTGTCGAGGACCTTATGCATGAGGTGGCCCTGACGGCCAACAAGATCACTGCCATGTACTCAGGCCCCTCCCCCTTCTCTGCACTGGACTTTCCTGAGCTGACAGCCTTCACCAATGTGGCAGGACCTGGCAGCTGCCTGGTGTACAACAGCTCTGGCCATTTGGCATTGCAGCCGCATGGGAGTGGCAGTATGACAGTGCAATCAGATGAGGCTGACAGTGACAGTGAGGATGAGGAGGAGGTAGGCAGCAGGCAGGCAGCAGCAGACATGGAGACAATGTTTGGTGAGAATGAGGAGGAGGAGGAAGGCAGTGAGCGAGGCAGTGTGCCGGTACAGCTGTACGCCATCCCCCCAAAAGGGCGCCGGGCTGCTTCAGTGCCAGCCAGTGACTTCCAGCAGCATGTCGACAGTGCCAAGCAGGAGCTGGCAGCAACAGCAGATGCTGTAGTACGTGACCTACACAGCCGCTTCCTCCCACCGGAGCATGCCAGAGGACTGGCTGTTGTGTACGCCCACTACTGGGACAAGCAGCCCAGCGATGAAGACTTTTTTGAGCGCCTGGCCATTGTCAAGGCCCGGTACTGCATGGACGCGACCCTGGGCTAACGGCCAACTGGCGCCAGCCTTGTTGGACCAGCAAAAGCTATCTGCCCAGCAATCAGCATTTGTGGAAGTCATGCGCTGCCAAGCTGAACACCGTGTGGAGCTAAGCTCAGCAGCAGCCAACCCAGCCAAGGAGACCACCAAGCTGTGGCGCTACCTGGCTGGCCAACCCATCACCAAGGCTGACATCTTGGAGTAAATCAAGCTGGCAGAGCTTGCTCTGGTCATGACAGGCTCAGTGGAGGAGGAGCGCATGTTCTCAGCCATGGCTTACCTCAAAGATGACACCCGCAACAGGCTGCAAGAGTGCCACTTGAATGTATGCGCCCGTGTCTTCAGCAGCAATCAATTTGATTTGGACACATTCCCAGATGAGCGTGCCATTAGCAAGTGGCTGGATAACGCTGCTGTGCGTGGGCGCTACCGCATTTGATTGGGCATATTGCTTTAATTTGACATTTTTGTTGTGCGCTATGGGGCCCAATAGGGTCGCGCTATGAACATGACAGTCCCAATCTGAGCCATGACACTTTGTGCTATGAAATTGGAAAGAGGCCAAATGAAAAAAAAAACACTGGTATGCAGCCCTCACACTGCCACTGCCAACCTCATCCACCACCACCTTTCTTCACGGCCTCCTGCCCCTGTCACCCAGTACAAACCCCACCTAGCCCCCACCTAGCACCCACCTAACCCCACCTAGCACCCAGTACAAACCCCACCTACAGCAGCGGCCCACCTTCATGATGACGCAGCTGGAGGTCTCTCCAAACTCCGCCATCAGGGTGGCCAGCTCCTCGTCCGTGACCTCTGGCGACAGGTTCTTGATGTAGACGTTGGTGTATTGCTCGCGGCCAGTAGGGCGATCGTTGCGCTTTTGGAAGATGCCCACATACACAATCTTGTCCTCAATCATCATGCCGTTGACCTGCACATGGTCAGCACCACGCAGGCACCATGAGCTGCACAACTGTAGCTGGGTACTTGCGCGTAGTGGTTTGACGATGCAGTGCCGGCTGGCATTGCAGCCTGCTTGCACAATGAGTGCAACAGTGGCTCTGCATGGCTCTGCATGGCTCTGCTGCTCTGCTGCTGCTCCTGTCTAGTGAGGCTGGCTGGAACCCGTCTGCGTCATTTGAATCGCAGCCTAGCCACCTCCTGCTCCAGCCGGGGTTGGGTGTCACCTGGAGCTGCTGGACATCAGCCTGGCTGCACCGCGTCAGGCTGCACTGTGATGCTGCGCTCCTCGCCTGGCTGTGCTGCCCACCTTGGTGATGGCCAGCTGGGCAGCCTCCTCTGTCTCAAAGTGCACAAAGCCGTAGCCGCGGGACTGGCCGTTGCCATCAGTGGCCACCTTACAGGAGAGGATGTGGCCAAAGGCCTGGAAGGTGTCGTGCAGTGCCTTGTTGTCAATGGACTTGTCCAGGTTCTGCAGCGCAACCAAGGGCAGCCTGCGATGACACACACCACAGCTGACCTGTGGCTGAGCCAACCTGCAGCACAGTTAACCTGCGGCACAGCCAGTCCCTGAGCTGCAGCAAGGCAGGGTATCTGCTGCTGCCGGTGCTGCTGCAGCTGCTGGCCTCCTGCTAAGCCACATGCACAGCTGGCGGGCATTGCCACAGCCCTGCCTTGATGAAAATGTTGCCCAGGCCTGACTTGCGGAAGGAAGGGTCACGGTGAGACCACATGATGCGGATAGGTTTGCCATTCAACGGCGTATAGTTCAGCTCCTCCAAGGCACGCCCGGCTGCACACCAGTGACAGCACCATGCCTGTATGCGCTGCGGAGAGCGGGACAGGGCTAGTGATAACCACTGAAACATGATCTGGAGCTTGGGCCGTAGTTGCCACCCTCTAGGTGCATATGGCACTGGGCCGCTTCCTCGGAGGCATTGCGCCACTAGGCTCATACCATGGCTGCCAAAGCATGGAGGATCGAGTAGTCAAGGTCACACATGAAAGAGGGCGTGAGCCCCTGTCCACCCATGTCAAGTCAATGGACCTCATGGCCCAAGTAAGCATTAGGTGTGGCTGATGGCAGTCAATGATGTGCTACTGTGGTTCTGCCATGCCTGCTGCTCTACACTCTGCCGGCCTTGTGATCCAGGCCCATGCTCTTAGCCAAGCCTGCCACACCCAACAAGGTTGGCCAGGGGCGAGAGTGCTGACGGTATGCAGCATTGCATAGAGCACACAGTAGCCGACCAGTTGTCCTGTCGGCTGAGCTGCCAGTGCTGCCTCCTCTGACTGTAGTTCAGTAGCTAGATCAGCAGCTGCAAGGCTTAGTGCCAAACTCAACAACCCTGACCACACCCATGATGCCTTGGGGACCAAGCTAGCCCTCATGACGCCTTGAGGACTGAGCTGGTCCCCACTCTGGCATGTGCAGGGAATAGGACACCCAAGCACCATGCTACTCTGCTGTGCTCAGAGTCCATGCTCGCTCCATGCTTTCTGAAGCCAAGGAAGCTAAGCGTGCACGCCTACTTGCCAACCTGCTAACTGCCCTAAGTGTGCAAGTGTGACACACCTGCAAGCGGGTCAATGCCTGTGTTGTAATTAACGTAAGCATAGCCCAGCGAGCGGCGAGTCACTGCGTCGCGGCAGACCTTCACAGACGCCACCGCACCCCGCTGCGCACGCAAGCCACCGTGTTGATCGGCAACGCTATCAAAGTGCTCCACTATTACAACAGGCTGAGGTGGCATGTCCGGTAAGCGTAGCATTGAGAGAGAATGTAAGCTGCGGCCGACATGACTTTCTTCGGCTTACCGAGCTGAAGAGCTCGAACAGCTGCGACTCCGTCACCTCACGCTCCAGGTCCCCGACGTACAGGGATGAGCCCGGCGGGGACAACGCGGCGGCAGTCACAATGCCTCCCTCCACCCCCGGGGCTGTAGTAGCAGCCATCCTTATTTTTTTAGTTTAGTGGGCCCTCGCAGGCCTCCTCTGGTAGTTCCTGGAACTCTAGAACCCCGACTACCCTACCCCTCCTTGACGAGGAGAAGACAGGTAAGAAGGCGAAAAGGAGGTATACCATCGTGCTCGCCACTATTGTTAACCGCTTATTTTGTAAGTCACACCATGCAAAGCTCCCTGTCCTCTGCTCGCTTCCTTCCTACTGCCTATGTTGGCTATAAGCCTTGCACACTTACGTACACGTAGTCCTGACATCATACATCACATGTTATTGACCCTGGGACTAGTATTCACGGTTTTGCTTAGTCATGGGCCGCCCAAGGCCAGATGACGGCTAGCCTAACGCTGGGTTAGAACGCGCTCTGCTAATGCTCCTGATGAGCCCATGGGTGCCGTACGTGGGTCAGCACGGGTGGCGAACGACAAGTTGACGGGTGTGTCAAGGTGGAATGCAAGTAAGCAATGACACCCTTTCCCTTATAACGAAACGAAACAGAAAGGTCAGAACTAACTCAAAAGGGGGCACACACAACAGGGACGCAGTGGGCAAGATGGGTTGCACAGTGTTGTGCATAGGCTACAGTGTAGAGCATGAAACAGGCCTGTGTGTGGCTGCAATGTGTGAGAATGGCTGTAGCCGCCTCCAGTGACCAGACATCAGCTCCATCATCCCCCCACCCCTCAACAGACACCATCACACCTCCACCTGTCCATTTTTTCACTGAGACATTGATATGGCCACTAGTGCAGGCAAATGTGCATGATAGCACTGACCGCTGTGGCTCAGCAAGTGGTAGGAGTGTTCAGTGACTGCATGCCGGCACATGCAACGCAGCACTGAGCCATGACAGGCAGGGTGAGCACAGCAAGGCAACATCAGTGTTTTGTGCCTTGGCATACAGCCAACTGACAGCAAATGCCCTGGCGTGCTTATCTGGTCAGCCGATGCATGTGTAGGTGCTTCTGTACTGTGAGCAGTGCGATTCTGTGCATCACGGCTGTGCCACTGGCGCATCTATAGCAGCAGCCTTTTCTAGATCAGGTGCAGCGACCAGTGAGCTGTGGGATTCCGGTGCGTGCATCTGCAGTTGCGGCTGCGCTAGCACGAGCGCACGGCGTTTAGATCGCTGAGCAGTGACGGCGGCGGCGCGTTCATTGGGAAGTATCTGGCTCTCAGGGGCGCAATCAGTGGCACTGGTTTTGCTTGGTCAGACGGGGATAAGCACACTTGGTTACAAGGTTGGAGGGCAGTGCTTCTGCGCCATGCGGCGGCAATCCCATTCATCATGTGCAAAACCAGGACGCACTTTCATGCGCCCCTGGAGGGATGCCGCGGTGAGCTCGGTCGCACAATATGAAGCGGCCAGGTCACACTTGGCATGCTGCGGTGAACATAGCGGTGCAAGTCAGACCGGGTGAGTGCAGATTGTGTTGCCGCTGCCGCATACTGCACGACATCTTATCCTTCTTCTCGCATCACACCATCTCCATCACCATAGTTTCGGCGGGGTTTGACTAATCACGTGTAGGAGCAGGCCCCGTCACCCTCCTTCTACCTGTCACCACGAAGTGCCGCAGGGAAGGAGCACAGTGACCCAGCTGCCTCAAGCTCCTTGCTCACACTAATTGCAGCACCCATCACAAGCTTGCTCCTGGCTGCTCATGCAGCTGAAGTTAATATTACACATGCCTGATCATGTAGAATCCCAACTACTACCCATTGCGGTAAAAATACTCGCGTTGCTGAAAATGGAATTGTTGGAACTGGTGGAATTGGCTGCTGTGATGTTGCTGGTGCTGCTGTTGGTCGACATCCTCTCCAGCGTCATAGCGTGCCCGCTTGTCTGCGTCACTCAGCACCTCGTAAGCCTCAGCCACCTGCCTGAACTTTTCCTCGCTGTCCTTCTTCTCCGCCTCACTGACCTGCACGCCATGGTGTTGGCATGGACACAAGCGCGGCTGTCAGGCGTCACACGCACGGCATGGTGGCATCACAGCACTAGGGTCATCAATGCAGCACAGAAGTGATCATGGGAACATACAGGACTGTAGTGAGGTCATGGGTGGGATGACACGCCGGACGATGAAGATGGCATAGTGTTGCAGGTGTTTGCAGCTGTGGGAAGCAGTGGGGCATGTAGCAGTGGGGCTGTGTGACTGTAAGGCATGCAACCAGCAGTGTGGAGGGAGCCAATCCGGGTAGACAGCTGGTGTCAACATGGCTTGCCCAACTGCTTCGCCTTTATCTTGCTGAAGGGTTGAGACCAGGGCAAATGCAAGCATAGTGTGCACATAGAAGGAACATGTAACATCAGCACTCATCTATCCCCCAACATAGAGTGACCTTGCCCTGGCCCCATTGTGAATGTCGTCACTATCCGTGTTAACTGGTGTCAGCAAGCCCTGCTCCCAGTGGCCATCATTGGTCCCTGAGCAGACCTGAGCACTTGCAGAGCAGTCCTGAGCACCTAAGGATGCCCATGATCCTTTAGTCTCAAGCCCAGCCCCTAGATCTTGTATTCATGTCCGCCCATCCTACCTTGTCAGGGTGATACTGCTTTGCCAGGTCACGGTAGGCCTTCTTGATCTCCCTGTCACTGGCGCTCCTGCCGACTGACAGCAGCTTGTAGTAGTCCTTGCGCGATGCAATCTTCAGCCGCCGCTCCGCATCATGCAGCAACTGCAATGCCAGCAAGGTGTCACCACACAGCTGCCACCACCAGCTGGACATGGCACCTCAGACTGCACTGTACTCCTCATGGCAAACTTGGGCATCAGAAGTAAGCGAGGGCAGGGTGGTGCAAGCGCTGGGTGACGCTCATGCAGGACCTGCCCTGCACTCTTTGTGTAGCAGTCCCTCACCACGGTCATAGCACAGCTGGCAGCGCTTTGTTGTGCAGCGCACTGGCAGATGATACACAAGCAGCAGCAGCAGCAGTAGGCGGCAGCAGCAGTAGCAGGAGGAGCAGCAGCAGGCGGCGGCAGCAACAGCAGCTATGATGCGATGTGATGATGCAGCTAACTGCCCCCGCTCCCCCTGACCAAGCCAGTCACCTGTCTGAACCTGCGGCTGCCCTGATCTTGCTGGACTGCCTCCCTGGCCTTGGTCACTGCCTCCTGGTGCTGCTCCTCCTCCATCAGGAGCCTGCAGCACAGGCCCAGGCACAGCTGCCTGGCGCACCCAGCCATGCAAGCTGTGCAGACGGCAGGCAGAGGCAACGCCTCTCACACTCACCTATTGCTTGTGCAGTCAACCTTGCATGTCATGCCTGGCTTGGACAGCAATGTTTCACTGGGACAGGCTCTAATGTCCGGATGCTCTTGTGGCTTACTTGCTGGTTGCTTTCCTGGAGGCTGCTGCACCAGTACTTGGACCCAATGCACTCTTTGCCAGCCACCGCTGCTGCTGCTGCTCTTCCTGACTTGGTCCTCGCTATCCCTGCACTGCTTAGCTGCCCTTCCGCTGTCTGCTCACTCAATCACAGCGACTGTTGCCTCCTCATGCCCAGGCTGCAGGATGAGTACGTTCTGGAATGCTTCCCGGGCATCTGACACACGTCCCAGCTGCCTGCGAGCTTTGGCATAACCCAGCCAGAGGCCCACGTTTGCTTTTCGATGATCAGGATCCAGCTGCACGGCAGCAGGGGCCATGCACAATGACAACCGGAGTGGCATTGCCCACAGCCTGAATTACAAAATGGACTTGAACAGCAGTGGCTGCAGTGCAAGCAGGGTGTTCAAAGGTCCACAAAGGTGGGCATGGAAACCCCTAGCCTCATCTTATACCAGCACCAGGGCAGCAGCACGACAGTGCTGCTGCCATGATGCTCGCAACCCCGCCCCAGCTCACTAGTGCTCTGCAACACTAGACCCAATGTTCGCCTGCTCAGTGTGTGTTGC
>JASKMD010000460.1:0-15000 GCA_030144725.1 Haematococcus lacustris
GAGGGGGGCCCCACCTGTCCTGTGATGGCTGATGCCAGGGGCGACACCAGGAAGGCCGCAGTGCTGCCGATCTCACTGGCGGACAGCTCCTTCTGTATTGGGGAGTTCTCATACGAGTACCTGCAGCAGCAGCAGTTGTGGCAGCAGCAGTGAAAGCAGCAGGGAGGGGGCCAGTAGCCTGGGGTGTTGCATGAAGGCAGCCCCAGCGGTACCAGCCTGCTAGTGGCCCCTGATACCCCTGCTGGCCCCTGCTGGCCCCTGCCCCCTGCCGCCCCTACCCACCCTGCTACCCCTGCTGACCCCTCCTGCCCCTGCCCCCTGCCGCCCCTACCCACCCTGCTGCCCAGCCGCCTCTGCTGCCGAGCCTCTGCTGCCGAGCCACCTGAGCCGCCCCTGCTGCCCCCCCCTCCCCTAGCAGGCCAGCAGGTCTCCCCCGCACCTGATCATGTCGTCAATGAACCCGATGGCGCGCGCCGCCCTGCTGCCCAGCGGCCCCGCGCTGATGCTGTTCACGCGCACCCCCCACTTGCGGCCTGCCTCATACGCTAACACACGGGTGTCGCTCTCCAGCGCCTGACAGCCGCCAGCAACAGAGCAGCAGCAGCTCTAGCGTCCTCCAAGTAACCAGCAGAAATGGCAGGAACCAAGAGCAGCAGTCGCAATGCACACCAGCACACGAAAGCAGCGGCAGCGGGCATTGCAACAGAGCAGCTGCACGTCATGCCAGTTACCAACATACGTGTAAGAGCAGTGGCAGTACTGTGATGCACACAAGAACCGAAGGAAGTAGAAACAACGGCAATGGGCATTGCCAGGGGGGCTCTACTTTGGCATGATATTGGGAGCAGGAACTGCTTCTGGTTAAGGCAACCTCCTCCCTCCTCCCCTACTCCCCCTCTTCCCCTCCCCCTCCTCCCCTCCCTTCTCCTCCCACTTCTCCTCCCCCCAACCTCTGCTCCTGCCCTCCTTCCCCCCTCCTCCCTCCCTCCCTCCCATCCTCCGTCCCTCTTTCCTCCCTGCCCTCCCCTCTTTCCCTCTCCCCCTGCCCTCCCCTCCCTCCCGGGCCTGCTCACCGCCTTGGCTGACGTCATGCCGCCCCCATAGCCAGGGATGACGACATTGGAGGCGTTGTAGGTGAGGTTGACAAACGCCCCGCCCGGGTTCATGTGTGGCCCAAAGTGCCTTACCATGGACACAAAGGAGTAGGCGGAAGCGCTCACGGCTGCTAGGTAGCCCTGCAGGGGGGGCAAACCAGAGGGAGGGGGCAGGGTGGAGGGGTGGAGGGAGAAGAGGTGGAGGGGGGGAGGGGGCAGGGGGGAGGGGGGGGCTGGCTGCATGAGATGGCGGCAGCTGGAGAAGCAGGGTTGTGGCAGTGTGACAGTGTGACAGTGTGACAGTGTGACAGTGTGAGCCTCAGCAGGACCCTGGGAGACTCAGGCAGCCCTAGGGCTGCGCAGCTGCTGACTGGCTGGAGCACCCAGGGGATGTGGGGGCGGTTGGGTGGGTTAGGGAAGGAGTTAGGCAGGGCAGGGCAGGGCAGGGCAGGGCAGGGCAGGGCAGGGCAGGGCAGGGCAGGGCAGGGCAGGGCAGGGCAGGGCAGGGCAGGGCAGGGCAGGGCAGCAGGGCAGGGCTGGGGAAAGGGTCTGGCTGAGAGGCTGAGGTGAGGGAAGGCTGCTTCACTGGCTGGGTGGCGGCAAGGCCAGGCAGGCCAGGCGAACGCTGCTGCTGGCTGGGCCGGTGGCGCTGAGGCCCGCCACTGCCACTGCCACTGCCGCTGCCACCCTGCTGCCGCCCCTCTGTCCCACCGCCACTCCCACTGCCACCTTGCTGCCCCACCAATGCTTCTCAAGCACAAGATGAGGGCGAGGAGGGAGAGCGAGGAGAGAGGCCTTGTTGGCTGGGCGAGCTCCTCTGCCGCTTTGTTGCTCCCTGCTGCTGCTGCTGCTGCTGCTGCTGCCGCTGCCATGGTCCAGGATGGTTGGGTGGCAGCAGGTGAGGTGGGAGGTCCTGCCCACACTCCTTTAGCGATTCCCATGCTGCCTTGCCACCCTGCTGCTGCCCCTGCCCCACTGCCCTGCTGCTGGCCATGCCCCACTGCTCTACTGCCCCACTGCCCCAGCCACCTTGCGAGACGTCTCCAGCAGCGGGTTCTTGACCTCAGGGCCATTGGCCAGGGAGTGCACCTGCACCACCACCCACACCTCAGCCAGTGATTGCTACAAGTATTTGCAAGCCTTGTACTTTCCAGCTGCCTGGTCTCAATTGCCTATTCAGGCCCACGCCCACCTCACCTGTTCATCCCAGTGCCTGGTCTCAATTGCCTATCCCGGCCCATGCCCAACTCACCTGTTCATCCCACTGCCTGGTCTCATTCAGGCCCATGGCTGGCGCCTAAGGCTGGGTGTGGCGGGGAGCCCCTGACCTACCTGACTGTGCCTTGGCCAGCCAGCCACCTCTTTCACAAGCATGTACCCTTGCCCCTGCCCCTGCCCCTGCCCTTGCCCCTGCCCCTGCCCTTGCCCCTGCCCTTGCCCCTGCCCCTGCCCTTGCCCCTGCCGTCTCCACCCCTGAAGCCCCTGAAGCCTCTCCAGCCCCTGCCCCGCCCCTGAAGCTCCTGAAGCCCCTCCAGCCTTTGCCCCTACCCCAGGTGGCAGGGGAGTCTTGGGCTGCTGCTGTGTGAGGATCCCAGCTGCCGTACTTTTCCTTGCAGCAGCACCCCTCTCCCCCTTCCCTCCCGACCACCAAGACATAGCCACCACCATTCTACACGTCGCCATAATCCAAGTCCAACGGCCCCTGTATGCCCGAGCGACACTACATAACTACTAACTGCCATGAGCCTGCTATCCCTTCCCACTTGACTCAGTAGACCAGCCGGGCAGCTCGCCAGCCACTCACCACCACCAGCCACCACTAACCACCACTAACCACCACTAACCACCACCACCCGCCAGCCACTCACCACCACCAGCCACCACTAACCACCACTAACCACCACTAACCACCACCACCCGCCAGCCACTCACCACCACCAGCCACCACTAACCACCACTAACCACCACTAACCACCACCACCCGCCAGCCACTCACCACCACCAGCCACCACTAACCACCACTAACCACCACTAACCACCACCACCCGCCAGCCACTCACCACCACCAGCCACCACTAACCACCACTAACCACCACTAACCACCACCACCCGCCAGCCACTCACCACCACCAGCCACCACTAACCACCACTAACCACCACTAACCACCACCACCCGCCAGCCACTCACCACCACCAGCCACCACTAAGCACCACCACTAACCACCAGCCACTCACCACCACGTCCACCTTGCCCACGTCCTTGGCCACCTTGGCAGCACACTCGCTGACTGTCCAGCCCGAGTTCCCGGCATAGCGTTTGTTTGTGGCGATCTGCAGCGTCACCAGCAACACACCCAGGGGTGGGCAGGCAGGGGGAGGGAGGAGGCAGGGTAGGGGGAGGAAGGAGGAGGGGCTGGGGTGTGGCATCTGCAGCATCTTCAGCAAGTACAGGGGTGGGCAGGCAGGGGGAGTGAGGAGTGAGGAGGGAGGGAGGGAGAGAGAGAGGAGGGGGTGGAGGGAGGGGAGGCTGAGGAAAAGGAAAGGATGGATGGAGGTAGGGAGGGAGGGAGGAGGGGCTGGGGTGTGGGGACAGAGGGAGGGGAAGCAGGGAGGAGGGGAGTAGGGAGGGACAGGGCAGGGCAGGGAGGGCAGGGAGGCCAGGTGGAGTGTGGGAAGGTGTGTGGGATGGGATGCCTGGCCAGGAATGCCAGGACTGACGCATACACAGCATGGTCAAGGACCTGGGCAGCAAACCTGAGAGCAGCAGCAGCAGCAGCAGCAGGGGCTAGGGGCAGCTAGGGGCTAGGGGCATCGAGGGGCTAGGGCCATCGAGGGGCCGAAGGGTGGGATTGCCAGCTGAGCACTCACATCCTCAGGCACATCTTCAGGGGAGTCAAACACAGCATCCATAGGGTATACATGGCTGAACTCCATCAGGCTGCCGTTGCTCAGCTTGCGGCTCTCATCCAGCTTGCCCCGACGCAGGTTTGTCTCGAAGATGTTTAGGGCCGGCACCTGGACAGGAGTCGAGCCAGGGACCCCTCTGTGCACAGACACTGTCTGTGCCAGGGGCTTGCTCACACAGCCACAGGGCTAGGCTCAGGGAGGTGACTGCTTGTAACGCACCCAGACGCCCAACGAGATTTCTGCACCGGCTTCCGCCATTTGCTTCGCCATCGCCCAACCAAAACCCTACGAGGGATGGAACATCGAGCTGGCTGCCGAACAGCGAAAAAGTGGTTGATCTACCAACGCCCACCTGGTCGTCCGCGACTCCAGCGATGAACACCTTCTTGCCTGCGAACGTAGGCGCTGTTGGATATGTGCCATGACGATAAGCTGTGCCGGCAGTCAGCACCAACGCACCGCGCAAGTCGATGCTCAGGCCCTGCGCTGTTGCAGGGGCTGCTACTGGGGCTGCAACAGCAACTGCTTGAGGGCTGCTGGCCAGCGAGCGCCGGGCAGAGGGGGCTGCCCAGGATTGCGCTGGGTAGCTCAGCGGCGTTGACGACGTCAGCTTGGGCAAAGTGCACATCCCGACCATTGGGACGATAGCCCTCCGGCTGGCAGTTCCCGCAGTAGCAGCCTGCTGCTTCAGAGTGTTGATCATCGCCATTTGTTGTGATGAGCTGGGCGCGAGGTTTGCGCTTCTCCTCCGATGTCACCCTCATCCGTGCTTGCATTGCTTGAAATGTGACAGCCATGGAGGATATGCGTCTACACTTCACGGCCCCCGAACACAGGGGTTCAATGAGAGAAGGGAGCTTCCCTTTCCACCTGCCGATGCTTGAAGAGGGGTTGAGTTCAAGAGGTAGATGAGACCGCACAGAGAAAGATCAGGCTACCAAACAGCTCAATTTGAGTAAATGGGATGCTCCCTGAATGAGAAGCCAGGGCTGGGCCAACCCAGGCCAAGGGTCAGCAAGCCCCTTGGCACTGCAAAGGCTACACGGCGTTCATTGCATGCAGGTTGCTTATCAACTGTAGTGGCCAGAAGTTTTGGCGGCAATGCACTGCCCTCGCTGGTTCCAGTTCTGCGATGACCTGGCTTGTCCTACGCATGCAAGCCAGCAAGGAAGGAAGGCTACTGATAAGATTACTGTGCATGGCTGACTTCCCTCTCAGGCTCGGAGGGGCAAGGTGGCTCAGACGGACCCTGCACTACAGCCCACGTCCCCTCTCTGTGAAGGCCACATGAGCCCATCGGCAGGGTGTTCAGCTGTACACCCAAATGCAAAGTGTTTGGCATGGCTGTGCAAGCGTGCTTGCTCAGCTCTGCCAGCCGCTGGGTCGCATGCTGCAGGGAGGTGTAGCCTGTGCCTGTTGGCATCACTGCTGCAGAAGGCGGGCACGGCGCACTACATGCCTTCCAATGTTCAGCTTTCATCATCATCATCTGCCATGCAATCATCACTGTGTGCCCCCTACTTGCACAGTCTGTGTGCCCATGGTAGGCCACTACCCCGCAGCCCACCCCCCAACCCATGCACGCATCCATGGCCCTGCAACAACGCGCCTCACGCACGGTTCCTGCTGCATGCGTAGCGTCCCAACTGTAACACCAAACAATCACAAGCTGCACGCCATTGCCAAAGCAGCCTGCTCCTCCTGCACCTGCCGCTGCTGGGAGACAGGCAGTGCACGCCTCTGCACACAGGGTGTGTTGCTGAGGCACTGGCTGCAGCACCGGGCTAGCTGGCTGCAGCACACTGGCTAGCTTGCATCCCAGCAGCTGCTGCGCCACTGGCACTGGCTGTGTCCTCGTCAGGCGGATCCTGGTTTGCTGTATCTGAGAGACAGGCGCTCATCAGCCAGCTGATCACTTGTCCAGTGGCTTGTTGCTGCCAGCCTCCAGCTGGTCCAGGATATCTCCAACCTTCATGATGTAAGGCACCCTCTTCAGCACATAGTACTCGCCATTCTCAATGAACTGACGCGGCCCTTCACTCTCACGCAGGATGCCCCACACCTGTGCAGCCAAGTCGCCAGGCAGCATCAGACCCCACCCTGAATGCTGGTGCTGCTGTGATGGTGGTGCAGGTGCAGCAAGACTGCTCCTGGGTGAAAGGCCAGCCATACCCACCACCAGGTTGTCGTCCTCAGGGTCAGTCACGCCAATGATACGCTCGGACTCCAGGCAGGGCACAAAGATTGGGTTCTCCTCTGTTCCAAAGCGATCCTCGTACATCCTTCGCAGGCGCAACAAATGTGTGTTACGCATCGTGGTGTCAGAACGCCCGGGGCCATTCGCTGACAACGAACTCACCAGGCTTCATGCCACAGCTCTTTATCTGCCAGGTTACCGCGGTATTTTCTTTCGGGCTCGTAAGATCTGCAGGGTTGAGGACATAAGCCTACATTAGGCTCGGAAACTGCCAATGCTGAACACCCGCGGCTTGCACACACTGTGGCAGAGTCTCCTTCACCACATCAGGGGTGGCTGACTCCTGGCTGGCTGCGGGGCTGCTGTGATACTGTCGTGAGCTGGTCAGGATGTCACCCAGAAATTTGGCTCCAGGGAGGACCTGGGACGCAGAGAGCGAGGCGCATCGCACAGCATAGTTCGACGACAACTCATTCGCACCCTGAGCCTTGCAGCTCCCAACCCTGCTGCCGCCAAGAATTGTGTCGACACTGATCAAGCCAGTGTGCGATGCTACACGGTATTCCGGTACGAAATAGGGTCAGCTAGCCGTCGCGAAAGGGGATCAATATGACAAATCTATGCGGTCGCTCCCAACTATAGCGCTGCGCTGCAGCCTACGCAATTGAATGCCTAAAGCCATACAACGACATTCCCGGCACTGCCATCTCGCAGAAGCTTTGCTCACCTGGGGCAACACAGCAGCAGCGCAGCTAACTGCTGATGCGCCTCTGCTCGCTGCAAGCAAAGACGGGAGCAATTGACGCGCAAACAGCTGACGAGCCATCGGAGCCTCTTATGATTAGCAGCGTCTCTAAGCTTGACGTCACAGCCCTACTCTGGCTCAACGTCGTAGCGGCATGTGAGCAAATAAGCTGTTGTTTTGCTTTTTTTGGTATGTCATTGGGGTTGGTAGGGCATGTGAGCGGCTTAGATGACCAGGCTGCCCACCACGTAGGATGTAGCTTCTAAATCAATAGTTGAGCCTCCGCTGTTCCGCCGTCTGGCTACTCTTGTGCAAAATGGGCGAAACCTTATAGAAGGTTCTGGCTTGTCACCATCCCTTGTATTGATCCACAGATTCCGCTCACCAGTCTACTGCACAACACCGTTCTGCATGCTTGCATGCCAACTTACCTACGTGACCGGCATAGGTTTGCACCCGCAAGCCGCACGCCCGGCGCGATGCAAACCATCGCCCGGCAGTGCTGGGACAACCATAGTGCGGTGTTTCAGCGGGCTTTGCCGCATCGGCGTGTTCCCTGCCAGCAGTGTGTGGTGTGCAGCGCGACTGCCACCACGGGCTGGTCAAAACCATTTCTAGACAATGTGGACGCAGCCGCAGCCCCGTCTCGTCCTGATGCAGGAGTGCATCCAGCAGCGAACCGTGTCAGCGTCGGCTCCGTGGACGCACCACATGTAGACGGCTACACCTCGTCCTTGGTTGGCGCCCACGACGAATTGTACAAGCATAGCCCAGCTTTGGAGGCATCATCGTCCGAGGATGACGGTTGGGGCGCCCCTGCTCTGACCAGCGACTGGGGCGCGAGCTCGTCGTGGGAGGAGCCTGTGCGCCCACCCACTGATCCACAACAAAGTGAAGCCCCTGGCACCACCTCAGCCCAAGTAACTCAGGCTGCAGCTCCCTGGCAAGACAATGGCTGGCAGGCCGCAGCACAGGCTCCTGACCTCACGCCAGATCAGCCGCCACCAAGCACAGCTGCTGACCAGCAGACATACTCTGCAGAGGCTGGCACCATACCACCAGCGCACACCGCAGCATGGCCCGACCTGGGCAATGGCCCTGTGGAGGGGGGCTGGGCTGAGGCTGCCCCTCCCCCGCCACCCACCCACAGCAGCTGGCAGCCCTTCAGCGCAGACAGCAGCTGGCAGCCACCCGGTGCAGGCAGCCCTGAACCTCCAGCCAGCGACCCTGCTGGCAGCAGTGGCTTTGGCCCAGTGCCAGGGGTCTCAGCTGGCGCCTTGCCAGACATCACACTGCTGTCACGCTCAGAGATGGTGAGCCGCTTGGTCAGAGCAGCTCAGTCTCAGTCTCAGTCTCAGTCACAGGCAGAGAATAACTCAGTAAGATCCAGTGTGTACCACACCAGCAGGACAAAGGTGGAAAGGAAGAGGCAGCATGGACAGCCAGGCATGTAATCAGTACAGGATGCTGGGCAAGGGGCACAGGCGGTAGGGGGCGGAGGGTCAAGTAAGCAGGCATGATCGCCTGCCGAAGTCAGGAGTCTGCAGGAATTGGGAGCCTGCAGGATTCAGGAGCCTGCAGGAGGCGCCTGCCTACCTGCAGGAGTGGCAGCTGTCAGTCTGCCCACCTGCCCATTCACCTGCCCTGCCCACCCTACCTGACCTGCTCGCCAGCCCTACCCAGCCCTGCCCTGCTGACCAGCCCTGCCCTGCTCACCTGCCCATTCGCCCACCCGCCCGCCTGCCTGTCAACCCACCCTCTGGTCCTCTGGGGTGCTCCCTGCCCTTGTGGTGCAGGAGGCTGTGCTGCCGGTAACGCCTACAGGCAAGCAGGCGTCCTTCTACCAGCCCCGCACCCTGTCAGAGTGAGCAGGTGGCAGAGCAGCAGCAGGGGCAGGGGCAGGGGCAGGGGCAGGGGCAGGGGCAGGGGCAGGGGCAGGGGCAGGGGCAGGGGCAGGGGCAGGGGCAGGGGCAGGGGCAGATGCAGGGGCAGGGCAGGGTAGGGCAGGGCAGGGCAGGGCAGGGCAGGGCAGGGCAGGGCAGGGCAGGGCAGGGCGGGTCAGGGCAGAGCAGCAAGAGTAGACTGTCAGGCAAAGCAGCTGCCCTTGGGCGAGCCATGGGTTGTGTAGTATGATGGATGCAGCAGCAGGGACAGCAGGTTAGCAACGCAATGGGGCACACCATGCTCGTGCCCTGCCACCCCTGCGCATGCTTAGTGACCCTGCCCCTCCCCCTCCGCCCATTCCCTGCCCAGCACCCCTGTCACCCTGCCCCTGTCACCCTGCCCCTGCCACCCTGCCCCTGCCTCCCTGCCCCTGCCACCCTACCCCAGTCCCAGCCCTTCGCCTGAGCCTTAGCCTCTGAGGATCAGCACTGGCTGTTATCTTTTGTGCAGCAAGGCGCACTTCTAATCACCCACCCCTGCTCCTCAAGGCGCTGTTGTGGAGGTTGCCCCTTGTGTTGGTGGTGGTTGCCCCTTGTGGTGGAGGTTGCCCCTTGTGATGCAAACCGCACCTGTTGTCCCGCCGCACCACCCACTGCCAGGCGCCTGGTCCAGATGATGACCTCCCTGGGGGCCACGGTGCTGCTGAGCAAGAGCAGCGCCCTGGCAGCCCCCGCCCTGCTGTTCCCCATCTGGAGCCCCTGGATCAGAGCAGGTGCAGCACCGGGAACCTTCCAGGAATTGAACCCCTGACCTGGCGCAATGTGGTGCCATGGATGAGTCCATGGGTGTGTGGACTGTCAGGTCGGACCATGGTTATGGAGTTATACGTTGAAGAGCAAGAAGGCCAGGAGTGAAGCAGCAACATTGCACCTATGATAGCAAAGTAACTAGAGCTATGTTTGTGGTAGCTGCAGTGAAGCTGTGATGTTGCAAGGCTGGGGGCAAGCTGTGCTGCATATGGCCATGAGGGCGTCAACCTGCACGTGGTCCATGCAGCTTGACCTGTGCCATGCTTAGCAGGGCAGCAACCAGTTTGATGCAAGCTATGCTAGCTGGGCCTGGACTACGGCACAGCAGGGTAGGAGGCAATCACCACTGGGTATTGGATCCCGAGGATTAGCGGCGCTGCCTGCCTACCTGCTCAGCCGCCCTGCCTGCCTGCCAGCCTGCCTGCTCAGCCGCCCTGCCAGCCTGCCGTTGCAGGGCTGCGCAACATGGAGGTGTACCTGCAGTCAGTCAAGTGCCTGGGGCTGTGGAGGGCCCAGGTGAGGGCGGCCACAGGGAGCCCAGCAGCCCTGCCAGGCTGGCAGCTTGCTGACGTAAGCAAGCTTGCTGACAGCCAGGTGGGCAGCATGGAGGGCAGCGTGCATGGAGGGTGGCATGGCGCATGGGAGCCTGTATGGAGCGCAGCAGCGGCAGCAGCGGCAGCAGCGGCAGCAGCGGCGGCAGCGGCGGCAGCGGCGGCAGCGGCGGCAGCGGCGGCAGCGGCGGCAGCATCGGCAGCGGCGCCAGCGGCGCCAGCGGCGGCAGCGGCGGCAGCGGCGGCAGCGGCGGCAGCATCGGCAGCGGCGCCAGCGGCGGCAGCGGCGGCAGCGGCGGCAGCGGCGGCAGCGGCCCACTGTGTGAGAGCCCCCCAGCCATGTGCACATGCGGCCCAGCAATGTGTGCTTGCTGCCAGCAAAAGTGGTTATGGTGGAGGTGGTGGTCACACAGTGTCACACCTGATGCACAGGTGCTTGAGGTGCGAGTGACAGGCGGGCCAGCGAGCCACCGGACGCGACCTTGGAGCTTTCGGCTGCCCGGTGGTGTGGCCGGGCCTCCCGGGCCGACCGTCCGGCTGCTGCTCGGCGACCCGTGGCCGGGAGGCGCGCGCGTGCAGCTCGACTTCCCCTACCAACCCAAGTACGGAGCAATTCCGTCGCAGCACACCTTGCAACTGCCCTCCTGTGTGGCTGGTCTGCTGACTTTTCTGTGTGTGTGAGGTTTGAAAATTAAAGCACCCTCAGCCTTTGCCTGCTCGCTTTCTCACTTCCTCAAGCAAACACGCCAGCCTGCCCAACGCCTTCAGACTCCTGCATAGCTGGTGCTATTGCTGACCTTCCGCGACTGCTGACCTGCAATGGCTGACCGCCCTACCTTGTCAGCATGTTCTCTGCTGCAGTGTGTCGTGGTGCTGTCCGCTGCCCCAAAGTGCTTGGCACATCTACTTACCTTGTGCCTGGCACACCTACTCACCTTGTGGCTGGCAGCACACCCATACCCTGCCCACCCATCTCATGCTGCTGGCCTCCCGCCTGCTCAGTACTGCCCCCATGCAGCCAGCTTAGTATTGCCTATCCGCTCACAGTTGCCTGACATAAGCTGCCTGCCGCTAGGTGACTCCCGCCAGCTGCCTGCCGCCTGCTGCCTGCTACTAAGTGCCTGCTGCCTACTGCGTGGCACGAGCTGACTGCTGACTGCTTTCGCCCTCCTGCTGACTGTTGACTGCTTCTGCCCTCCTGCTGACTGCTGACCGCTTCCGCCCTCCTGCTGACTGCTGACTGCTTCTGCCCTCCTGCTGACTGCTGAATGACTGCCTGCTGACACCACAGGGTCGACCTGCTGGCCCCTGGGGAACTGGTGGAGGCACTGGTCCTGGCTGAGGATGAGCGGTTCAGGCTGTTCAAGGTCAGGGCCTGCACAGGAGCAGCAGCAGCACATGCAGATGAGCAGTAGCAAAACATGCGGCGGTTATAGGGGAAGGAGCAGCAGCAGAACAGGCCAAGGGGTGGAGGGGGAGGGACTGCAGCGGGTGGGTGGGTGGGTGGGTGGCATGTGGGTGGGGAGGCAAGGCGGTGGGGCCCAGGGCCAGTGCCGGCCATGCACTAACCCCATGCAGCCCCCCATGCACACACTTGCTCAACTGCGGCTCCACTGGGGCTCGAACTCCCCACCTGCATCTAGACTTGTGTATTCGAAACTGTGTGAACATGTGGCAACACTCACTGCAGCCATAGTCGAGTCACACGCGGCCCACAGCTGGGGGCCCCGTACCCTACCAGCACCATTGAAGTTTGCCCTCTGGCCCTCTCTGGCGCCCCTGGCTGCTGTCCCTAGCTTTGCCATATCAGGCAACACTGTTTATGGACGTGTTGCTGCCGCACACTCATGCAGCACATTGTGTGGCTGTCAGGTCATCCGGGAAGTGTATTCACCTGGCCTGGGCCTGTGGCTGGCTGAATACCCTTTTGTCGACCGCTCCGCATTCCTGGATGTCAGCCTCCAAGTGGGTTGACCACCATCATCATCACCTTCACCATCACCACCACCATCACCATCATCACCAATATCATCATCATCATCATCAGCAGCAGCAGCAGCAGCAGCAGCAGCAGCACGCTTATCATGGTATCACAACTATCATGGTAATCAAGGTAGATGGTTCAATTCATGCGGGACCATCACCACCGTCTTCAAAGCCCAGGGCCAGTCAGAGGTGCAGCTAGTTGCCCAGTGCCATATCATGTCGTAGTATAATAGTAATGGCTTCCTCTATAGATAGTCATCTTTTAGAGGTGCAGCAAGCAGTAGTGATGTGAAGGTGCAGCTAGCAGCACCTAGAAAGCATGGTGGGGGATGGTTAGGGAGGCATAGGGCAGCAGATGGAGGGATCCTTGGGCAGCTCACACACTACATCCCAAGGTGAACTGCTGTGTGTGAGAGGTGAACTGCTTTGTGCGAGAGGTGAACTGCTGTGTGTGAGAGGTGAACTGCTTTGTGTGAGAGGCAGGGGAGGAGGGCGTGAGGGGTAGGTGGGGTGGGGTGAGGGGTTGAGGGCAAGCCACGTTGCACGCGTCCTGGCCTTGCGGCACTGCACTTCTCCTCCCCTTCCCCTTCTGCACATCACACTAAGGATTGTTCGGTGTGATGGACAGAGGAGGGTGTGAGGGTGGTGTGAAGCTATATGCGACCAAGGCCTTGTGGCACCGCCACCCCTCCTCCCCTCCCCTCACCCTCTTGCACCACATGCTTGCAGGTTGAGCGGGCTCGCAATGCCACATGGGAGCAACCAGCAGCCCCTGCACCGCCTGCTCCAGACACCCTAGATGGGCTTGGCTGGGACGGCAGCATGGCGCATGATATGCCCTACAGCCCTGGCCCGCCCTACAGCAGCCCGCCCCACAGCCCTGGCTTGCCCTACAGCCCTGGTCCACCCTATAGCAGGCAGCCCTACAGCCCTGGGCCGCCCCACAACCCTGGGTCACCTTACAACAGCCAGCACACCTATCCAATGGCAGACAGCCACCCTAGCAGCAGCCACCTTGGCAGCGGCCAGCCCGTTGGATGGAACACAGCATGGGAGCCGCAGACAGCTGACCCCGGCTTTGGTCTCCCCCAGGCGGAGGTTGTGGTTGATGAGTGGCAGCAGGGCACGCAGGCAGACAGCTCTCAGGCACAGCCTGATGCACAATGGAAAGCTGCGGCTGAGCCGCCATGGGGCCAGCAGCAGCAGCAGCAGCAGCCGGGGTGGCAGCAGCAGGGGTGGCAGCAGCAGCAGCCACCGCAGCAGGGGTGGCAGCAGCAGGCGGCAGCGCCAGTGGGAGCCAGGCAGCGTCATGGTGCAAAGCAGCATGACGCTGGTGTGGCAGGTGGCGGAGATGGGGCCATAGATCACGCAATTCCGCGAGGTGCTGGGCGAGGCCGAGGTAGAGCAGCGCTGCAAGACAATGGGCTATGAGGTGAGGATGTTTGATGGTGGGAGCAGGCCGCGCCCCAGGCGATAGCTCCTCCCTTGATTCACGCCGGTGAATACCGACGTAGTCTTCTTCTTCTCTTCTTCTTGTCCGTTTGAGACAGATCGCTGCTCGGCTTTCTCAGCTGGTCTCCTCAGCTGCGTGAGTGATAGGTCAGGATGTCGCCGTCTCTAGGTCAGGGCAGGAGGAGTGTTTGGTGTGATGGAGGAGGTGGCGGTGCTTTCAGTCGGTTTGTATCATCGTCGTTGTTGTATATAGGTTGCATGGACGCATGTGGATTTGGTACGTCATGTTGCGATGCAGCGCTGGATCACATACCGCGTCACGGTTTATGCGATGCAGAAACATGGACATTCAATAGTGCAGTGTTGGCAAACATATCCTGTAAATGGTAGCACGACTGAGATGCGGAGTGGAACCGTCTTGCATCTTGACGTATACCCTAGCATACAATTGCATACGAGAATGGTATAACTGTCGAACGCAGCAGATAGCTGGCAAAGACGTGACACGCACATGTCAAACATTGCCAAGACTCCATGCACATCAATAGCGCAATCTGGACAAGTCACGGTGCTGACATGGACCACTTGCAGCTGCCTTATGCCATGCACAGCGCAACTGCTGTGAGGTCCGAGCATGGCTCGTTTGTGTTCAACAATACATGCTCCCTATTGCTACTTTGCAGAACCGGTGCTCCGTCGCGAGAGAGGTTACATGGCTACATCCCTCGTCTCGATGCCACCACCAACCCAGCAACTGCGCAGCATTGCAAGCGCGCCAGTCCCAGCTATATGCCGAAAATTGACTACGCCAGCAGCATGCCAAACATCGACTACAGTCCGTTACGCAAACGCGAGCTAGGAGCACATCCGACCCGAAGCCGGCACTAGCATGTATAGTACTCCAAAAGAAGCACGGGCAGCACCTTAAGGGCTGGGACGGGGCAAGGGAGCAAGAGGAGCAGCTCAGCCTTTCTTTCACTTCTTGGCCTTCTTGGAAGCGGCAGCCTTGGCGGGTGCGGGTGCGGGCTTGGCAGGTGCAGGGGCAGGCTTGACTGGGGCAGCCTCCAGGTGTAGACCCTGCAGCAGCACCAGTGGCGGATATGATGCTGCTCGTGCTGCTGATGATGAATAGGGGTGCTGATGACAGAACTCTTCCAGCACGCTCATCACCCCTAGGTGGCTGCTTGGCCTCAATGGAACAGTCATCGATGCAGATATGCATGGCACAGCTGCAGATATGCATGCACTTGGGCAGGCTAGAACCATGTTATCCATCGTGCTGGCAGCTTGACCCCATCCGTGGCATGAGCACAGGCAAGAGCAGCAGCCTGCAGAGCATGTAAGACTCCCCTGCTACCAGTGAAGTACCAGTCGA
>JASKMD010000460.1:20000-41917 GCA_030144725.1 Haematococcus lacustris
CTCATAGCCATTTCGCACCACCGGCCACTTGAACTGAGTTCTTTTTCTCTGCACGACACACTGTTGACAGCACCCTGTACCATCTGTTGCTCAGGACCCTGGTCAGAGGTGAGCCGTCTTGCTGTTGGGGCACACTGGGACAGGAGACATACGGTCGTGCTTTTCAGTGGCATCAGCTGTGGGGTTGCAACACAGCGTCCACCAGGGATGGGACGGTAAATGCCTTGCTGCTGCTGGCCTTGCTGCTGCCCCTGCTGCTGCTCCTGCTGCTGCTGGGCGGCCTCTACCAGCGAGGCAGGGGTGTGGCAGCAGATGCAATTAATGGCTTCAGAATCATGCGGTGTGGATGATAACGATAGTGAGGCGTGGCAGCCAGATCTCAGGCAGCTGCGAGGGCCTTGGCTCAGCCACGGTTCACCTGCGCCACCGCCTTGCCACCGCTGGCTGAGTCCGGGTGGCCTGAGGCGCGTGCGGCACCTATTGCACCCAATGCTTCCCCGCTTGCCAGCAAATGACGGCCAAGGATGGGGCTCGACTTGGAGGATATGTGGTGTAGCATGGGATTGTCTGCATTTAGGACAAGGGCCTGTGATACGAATGTCGATGGTAGGGAGCGCCATGCAGTACATGGCAGTGCAGCCAGTCTGGCAGGGAGGGTACACTTTTACCATGCAGCGCACTACTTTGGGCCGACACACACCTACTTGCGTGGCAGATCAACTTCCTGGCAAAACACGTAACTGTCCTCTGTTCACCCCCATTCCTCCACCCCAGCCATTTCCTATCAACCTTGCACCCAACCCCACGCACACTGTCCACTCTGTTGTTTACCTCCCAGCTATTTCTTCTCACTCCTTACACCATCCTATACATATATATAGTGACAGCCACTACAGTCGCACCAGGTAGTGGGCACCTTCAGCGTACCGGGACACGGTGACGCATTGGTGCTTACATTCTTGATACCTGCTGGTCCACTGCTCGAGTCCCGAGGAAACATCTAACTAGCCTCACTCGCCTCACTGTAAAATAGGCACGGGGATCAGTCCCACTCATCCCCTGCATATAGATAGCCGTGGTAGCAGCGCCGCACGTGCTACCTAAATGGTAGGCGAGGACACCTCATCTATTCCTCACACTTGCATGCACTAGGTCACAAGCAAGTATCCTGCTGCTGAGCTACTAGCTGCTCGTCCCAGCATCACACATTTTGCACAGTGATGGCTGTCATGGCTGTGACAGGAGTGTGTGGATTAGCCCTAATGGATGCAGTGAGCATGGTCTATGGCGATGGCTTCCAGCTGCTGGACTGCAAGCTGCACGGCATGCTTCATACATGTGAGCTGGCCATGGTCCGACACATGATGTCCACATCATGAAGACGATGACAAAACGGGTCTCATTGTGTTCGTCATATTTTGTGGTGTGCTACCGTGGCAATGTGTGCCACCGTGCCACTAGCATACCAAGTGCCAAATGCCTCTGTAGCCACTGTGCCCATACGAGAGATGTTAGGCAGGTCAGGCTAACACTCAGCTCTCTCTCTCACAGCGGTAGGTCATGCAACACACCCTGGCACTCGGACATGACGGCGGGCGACACCAGCACCTCACCAGGGCCTGCTTGCTGCAAGAGATCGTGTACCTGTCGTAGTGCGCGGCTGCTGTACAGCGGCCGGCCGGTGCTGCTGGTCGCGATCTTGCATTCTGGACCGGGTGCCTCCGCCACCGCTGCCCGTAGTCGCATGCCCCGCAGCATGGAGGCCGCAAAGACGTGAGGGCTTTCAACTCCACGTGAAGGCTCGCGGGCTGTGCGTATGTATTGCAGCAGCCGCGGCAAACGCGCACCTGATCGGTCCTGTGAGGCGCGGGCTGGGTGGCCGAGCCCTGGTCGATCCTGCGAGGCACGGGCGGACTGCCCAAGTGGTCGACGCTGCTCATTAACCGCCGGCCAGGTGTTCCCAACCTCCTCGCATAGCTCGTGTCGCAACAGCTGCAGAGCCCAGTTCATGTCCAACAGGCGCTGCCGCACGGTGAGGGCTAGCGCGACAGCGGTGTGAGCGCTGCCACAGCCCAGCAACAGTTGCGTGGGCTGCGTGGAGGACGGCAACGCGACCAGCTGGTCTTGCTCGCTGCTCATTCGCCTGCCCTGCGTTGACATCCTGCGGGCCCGGGGCTGGCCAGAACACCGGTGCAGGTCCATGGCCTGTTGTTGCGTCGCAGCGTTGAACAGGTCGACAAGCTGCACTACACTGCCCAACCTAGGCGTCATAGTCGGCCGCCCATCCGTAGCAGAAGGCCGGTCGCTGTCCAGTCTTTCAGCTGTCAAGTGCGCGCTGCCAGCGGCAGGAAGCAAGCCAACAACGCTGCGCCGCGATGGCCGCGGAGGTCGAGTGGCTGGGATTGAGATGCCGCACAACGCGGATAGCTCGTCCTCAAGGACTATCACTTGACCGTTGGCCACTCCCATTGCGGTATCGTGCACCAGCTGCTGCACAGCGCGCAAGGTGGACAACATGAGAGGCAAGTCCCACGCCATCAATGTCCCAGCCCCAGCCAGCTGCAGCCCAACCACGTATGCCCCGCATCCCTGACCGCTGATCAATGGTCGCGGGATTGGCGCTGCCCACACTCCCGGCATCACACATTCACTCTTCCGCAGCTGGTATGGCAGCGCAGCCAGCCGGGCAGTCAGCTGCTTTGGTAGCATGGCGATGAGTTGCGTGGCCGGCTGCGGTCCTGCGCCCGGCCCGTTACCAGCCTGTTGCTGGTCGGCGAGCTCCGTCAGTCTGTGGTAGCCCCAGTGAAAAAGCTGGCACTCTGGTGGCAGCCCTCCCGCAGCCTCGGTGGACTGGGCGCCGCTAGCGAGGGCGCTGGCGCAATCGGCGCTGAGGAGTACTTGTCCGCCTTGAGCCGCGTTAGCAACCGCGGCGGAGATGTTTCGCAGCGGCCCGGAGTAGACTTGACGCGCCATGGTCCGGTTGTACGAGGTGTGCGCGGAGTTGGCCAGGCCGCAGTGCATGCCCATGCGCACCCGCAGCCCGCGCCACACGAGCACCGCGCCCGGGGTCCGGGCGGCAGTAGCTGGCATGCAGGGTTGCCATTTCCCGGCCCAGACTCCACCGAGGGTGTCAGCAGCAGAAGCAGGGGTTGAAGAAGAGACGGTGGTCGAACTGACTTGCGTAGGCCGAGGCAGGGCTGTGCACTGGACCTGGGGTGCTCCTCGCGGCTCCATGCCCAGTTGAACCTGAGCCTGTGTAACTCCTCCTTTCATCACTGTCTTGTGTTGCAGTTCCCTTGTAAAACTTGCGTAGGCGAGGCGAGGGACAGCGGTGTATGACCCGCTCCTGGCTGCACCAGGCTGCGAGGTGCCGGGCAGTAGGCGCCACGATGAGTTGGAGGCTGGGCGCGCTGGGCTGCCGTCTGCGGAGATGGAGGTGTCGGTCGCCGGCCTCGAACCCTTGAGCAGCGCTTTGATACGCGAGGCAGGAGCCGGAGGGTCGTCCGGGAAGCGCACCTTGCGAAAGGTGGGTGAGGCCTTGATGCTGGCTCGATGTATTGGCCAGGTTGTGAGGCTGGGTTGTGGTTGCTGATCCTCCTGCGTCGATGGTGCCGCGTGACGTTCCAACGATGCTTGGGTAGGGGCCGGAGGAAGGCTTGCAGTGGCTGTCTGTGACTCTGGCTTGGTTGGGGAAGGAGCTGGCAGGCTGTCTTCGGAAGCCAAGATCAGGTGGACCTCTGGCGGCAGGGAGATGGTAGGTAGGTCTATACATGCACCAAAACCTCCAGTCCTGTTTAGGCCTGTCGTTGGGCTGGTGGGAAGTGACTGGGCAAGTCTCTCAGCGCCAGGGACAGGGCCACTCACGGGTGAAGTGCCTGCTGCTGCATCGCTTACTGCTGTGCTGTTCGCCTCCTTGCCGCCCACTGCTGGGCCTCCCACCACAAGTTCGTTGTCAGTGTGCAGTGCCAGCTGATGCTCCTCACGGGTATTGACGTCGTTCCTGGCCGTTGCTGCATTCAACTCGCCCAGGGCATGAGCTACCTCTCGTGCGCTTGAGTGCAACACGGAGACCACACAGACACCTGTGGCTGCTGACTGCTGTAGACCATCGATTGATGGCAGTGGCTGGCTGCGCGAAGGGAGATGAGCGGTTGGCGAGGTAGCCTCCGACAAGCTGGGACGAGCGGAGCGCCCGGCAGCCGCCTCGACAATGATTGATTTGGGTCGCTGCGTTCCCGACCTAGAGAGCTGGGGCTTTTGCAAGGGAGCGAGGGCCGCGGTAGCTCTCACATCCAGGTCGGTCGGGCCACTGTCGCACGCGAGTTGCTCTGATTGAAGGGATGAAGAGCGTCTGGGGCTCTGAGCAAAGGCACCAGACCCCGATGCCGAAGGCAGCCAGCGCGACAGCATGCTGGTCAGAAGCACACTGGACTTTTGGCTGGGTAGCGAGGTGAAACTGCGGCTTCCCTGCGCCTGCCCGGCATGTCGCAAAGCACTGGAGGGCTCCAACACACGGGACGCGTCGATAGTGGGGCCGGGGCTGCTGGGCTTGGGCCGTGTGGGGGGTCGCAGCTTCCGCTGCGGGGCCAGCCACAGCACCGACGCTGACGGCGCTGCCAGTAGCTCGGCGGGCCAATCAAGGAGCAGCAGCGCCTGCTGGACTGCGGCGGCGAAGCGCAGGGCGGGAGCGGGGCTTGGGAACGCGATGACGAAGCTGTCGCCCTCCCATACAGACTCGTAGCCGTCGTTGTCAGCGGCCAGGGTGCGTAGGCACGCGTTGTGCAGCTTTAGGGCGGTGTCCATCACCTCCGGCGCCAGCTGATCCCACAGGGTGGTAGAGCTGCACGGTCCAGCAGCAGGCAGCAGGAGCAGCATGTGAGCCTCGACAATAAGGTCCCACTTAGCACTAAAGACTGTCACGTGACAAGGGCGTAGCACTAGCCTACTATCATGATACCTTTGAACTACCAATCCTTGAACCTCGAGCGCATTGCTTCACACACCTCAACACACACTCTGCCAGCCTTGCCTAGGTTGCTCAGCCACTTTATTGCACGCAGCTTGGGTGATGTGAGTTGTCACACTGGTTGTAGTGTGAGATGTGTGCCACGTGGCATCTGCCTCATCCCTGTGCTGGGTGCCCGGCACTCACTCCTGGATGTCAGTGACCAGCAGGCAGGTGAGGGGCCCCACACCCGGTGCCTGGCGCCAGGTCCTTTGGTTCACCCAGAGCTGCTTGAGGTACGGTCTGCATCCAGTCAGCAACCGGCACGTCGGCAGCAGCAGTGTTAGGGTGGAACTCCTGTGCAGTGGAAGGCTAGGGTTGGTTCAGGACTTGGCACCTACATATTGTGCAAACTGGGTTGGCTACCTGAATTTCCAACTGGATTGGCTAGCTTTACTACCAGGAGCATGGTTTGTTCTGGGTTTGTTCAGATGAGATAGGGGCAGGGGAGTGTAGGGGTAGGAGCAGGGTTTGGCTGTGAGCAGTGAGCAGTCTCTCCCCTGCTCAGCAATGAGGGGGAGGTCAGCGTGCCTTCGTTGCGGCAGCACCGATGATATGACCATGCAGCTTATGCATGGGAGCTACAGATAGGGCAGGCCGAAATACACAAGGGCGCAAAGCCAGCACAGACAGACGGGCTAGCAGTGTGCGTGTCTGGGCCGGTGCTACACCGCAGGTGGCGCTATACCCCGCTGCCTGACCATGCCTGTCAGTCATACGTTTGCCTTTTTTGCCTTCTGGGTACCTTGTGGGCACACCTGGCACCAGGCCAACCGTAGGGTCATGGCACCCACCTGGCCAACAGGGCGATGATGATGGCCAGCACCACACTGCCCAGCCCCACAGCAATCGCTATGATGCCAGGCGTGCTGACGATTGGGTTGGTGGGCTGAGAGGTGCCTGCTCCTAGCTGGGGTGGGCTGGGGGGCGGAGGAGGCGAGGGTGGAGGCGGTTGGTACAGTTGCCGATTCAGGCTGGCGAAGTACCAGGACCGGAACAGGTCGTAGTTCGTGCCAAACAGGGCGTCAAAGTTGGTGACAGCTGCAGTCACGGCGTCAGAGATGATCTGCTGGGGGTCCTTGTCCTGAGTGGCCTCGAAGGCCATGGTGGTGGCCATGCTGACAAACGAGCTGGCGCTGGGGATTCGAACCTGCATGCAGCACAAGGGCACGGCTGGCACCAACACGACCTTCAAGAGCACTAAGCCCAGCAACAGGGTGCTTGGACCTTGCCAGGGGCTGGCCGTACCCTACTCCACTGTACTCTGTGTTCTAATTTCTTAAGCTGGTTTCCCGTATCCGCCTGACTCTCAGTTTCACTTTCTGATGGGTACCTTCACAAGTCGGTTGGAATCCACCCGAGCTTGGTGTGACACTCACAATTGGCCCCACCCTACCCCCCTATACTTTAAGTTCTATTGCTTTAAGGTTGCTTCCCTTCCGCTCAGTTCCCCTAACTGTCTTTACTTTTGGAGTTCGCCTGATGCTCAGTTTGCCTTTATGACCTTCTGGTTACCTTCAGAAGTTTGCTGGTATGCACCCAAGCCCTGCTTCCTCGGTGTGGCGACCAGCACCCTTGTGCCACCTGTGCCGCACCCTTGTGCCCTGCCCCACAACCCCGTGCTGCACACCTCTCTAAACCTTCTTGCCTGCCCCTCATCAAGCAAGGGGCCTCCATGAAAGGGATGTAGCCTAGCCACGCTGTGCCACTGGCTGCCCTGACCCCTGACTCCTGTACCTCATCTCTGCAGTGATGCTGCCAACCTTACGCGTCGCCAGCTCCCTCCCCGCACTGCACCTTGTGGCCCGCCCGACTGCCCTGCCCCTGCCCGCTGCCCCTTGCTTGCCCCGACCGACTGCCCTGCCCCTGCCCGCTGCCCCTTGCTCGCCCCGCCCACCTGCACGTGCATGTTAGGGTGCTGCAGGGAGGCCTGGTGGGTGGCTAGGAAGCGTGCTGCATCGTCTGCATGGTACCCCGCTGCTGCCCAGCGCCCCACATCCAGCTGGGAGACACGCGTGGGCATGTTCTCTGCAACAGCAAGCCAGCCAGCCAAACAGTCAGTGAGCCAGTCAGCCAGCCAGTCAGGCAGGGCAGGGCAGGGAAGAGCAGGGCTGACTGCTGTTGAGTCTTCAAACTCTGACTGGCTCGTGCGTGTAGGTATGATGCAGTATTGACGGCAAGCTGAATCCGTACACTCATGCTGCCGGCGGCGATTGTTTCGAGCGGCCTGGCTGAGAGACTTGACTAGGGTTAGCAGTCAGCTCCTGAGCAGCCTGCGCTGCTGAGCAGTTGAGTCTAGGGCATAGGGCATGATTGGACCAGAGTTTGGGGCATGGCAGCAGGTGGGACACCATGGGCTGGGAATGGTCTCACAGCCCAAGATTGAGATTGCATGGGCCTGGGCCTAAGCATCCCATCAGGCCTTCCCATCAAGGCCTAAACCTGATGAGATGGTCCAAGGATGTAGGGGCTGGAGAGCGTGGCGGGTGAGGGTAAGGGATGAGGGAGGCAGAACGGGCACAGTCAGAGGGCGAAGAGGGGTGCCGATTGTTGAGTGGGTTAGTGTTAGTTGCAGTTAGGGTTAGATGCAGGGTAGTTAGGTCCCATGGGGCTGTGTGGGACTCGGGCTGCTGCCAGTTAGGATCCCTCCCCTCCCATCATGGCAATCATCACCATCACTGCATGACATACGTCGATGTGCAGCATGAAAACGGGATGTGTCATACGTAAAGTACAAACTATCAGACAACAAAAGCAGCAGGACGATATGGCAATGGCACTGGCAAGGGCAGGATCAGGATCAGGGGCTCAGGTGGTTAAGGTGGTCGGGTGAGACCCACCAGTGTTAGGGTTCAGCACCAGCGTGTCCATCACCCCCGGAGACGCCAGCTGCAGCAGTCGACAGCGCAGTGTGGCAGGCAGCTGTGGCAGCAGGCAGCTGTGGCATGGGCAGGGACCAGCTGTGGCTTGTGCCGTGCGGGGGGCGTGTGTGCGTGCGGTTGGCATGCCTTAGAACCAACCTTACCAACAATACATCGTCTGGTGCTGCAGGGGACTTGAGCTGTTGAGCTGTGCTTGCATTCCTGGCACTGGTCAGGCGCTGGGGTGGTGGAGTGGTGAAGTGAGTAGTGGTGTGTGAGTGCATTGTGGGGTGAGAGGAGCGGTGTGGTGTGGTGGTCAGGCTCATCAGGCAAGGCCTGTAGCCCTGAGTTGGGCAGGGCCGCAGGCCTTGCTGAGTTGGGGCAGGGCGGCAGGGGTTGGGGCAGGGGTCATTAACGTAAGGGCAAGTCAGGTGTTCTGGTGGGTTGGTCTGGTAGGGTAGGGGCAGGGCTTCGTTAGTGGCGGTTGGCGGTGGTTGGTTTTAGGGGCCAGTTTTAGGGTGTGGTGGAGGCACTCACGTAGCTGAGCACGCTGTAGGAGAAGAATCGCAGCTCCGGAGCACTTTGGGCGTTGATGGTGGCCAGTGTGGCCTCAAAGCCTGGCGAGTGGTTCACCAGCATCATGCTGCCATTAGGCTGCAGGTACCTGAACAGATCAGGGTGAGGCTACAACAGCGTCAAGGAACACGCACCAGGCTCAGCGTGGAGGCCACAACCAATGGCTTGGCACCAAGCTCGGCGGGCAGCTGCCCCTGTCAGGGCTGTATCAGGGGCATTCACAAACACGCACCTAGTTTGATGGGGAGGCCCCACAGCACCCATACCCACAGCACCCCTAGTTTGGCATCAAGCTTGTCAGACGTTACAGGTCAGAACAGGGTTGCTTCAGGGGCCAGGGTGTTGCACTGACCCTGGCCAGCCCAGGCAAGGGCGCCCTGGCCAGATGTTTGATACTGACATGTACATATAGATGATGTATATGTGCAGCATGGTGCATGGATACTGCATGGTTATCGACAAACAGATGCTTATTCAACCGCTTGCTGGCGGTGACTGAGACACCTGGCCGTCATGGCTGCCATACCTGGCTGCAACACCGATGATGCGTTGTCCATCACTAAAAGCTCAATCTCACCCTTCTCACTGGCCCATCCATAACCTCTAAAGCAGTTGAGTCAAATCTCTCCTCCCCTCCCCGACTGCCCTCACTGCCCACACTCCTGACGCAGGTACCTCACTCTCCTCATACTTCTTATTTTGCCCTGACTTAGCCCAGCTGGCAGGGGCTGGCAGGTCCAGGCTCGTCTGGTCTGGTTGCTCCACTTTGGGCACATCACACATCACACATCCCGGGAAACACCACTCACTGGGTGCTGTATGGGCAGCGCTGTGAGGTGCAGGGTACCAGGCTGTTGCTGGGTCGGTCCAACACCCAGTCGGAGCCCGGCACCAGGGCGGCTCCGAGGTTGCCTCGGGCTGCACCTACTCGGCTAGCATGGCTGACATGCGACACATACTGCAGCCGCAGGGCAGGCAGGGCAGGCAGGTGGGTGGGTCCGCCGCCACGGGGCAGCAGGCAGGCAGGTGGGTGGGTCCGCCACAGGGCATCAGGCAGGCAGGTGGGTGGGTCCGCCACGGGGCAGCAGGCAGGCAGGCCCAGTTTCTGTCAGGTGCATGCTCGTCTGGTCTGGTTGCTCCACCTCTCTTACTGCTGCTGGGTCTGCTGCACAGCCCTCTAGCACAGGCCATGTGACCAACAGGCAACCCCGAGTGGTTTCCCTGACCTTGAAGGTGGTGCCATAGCTGATGGTCATGAAGCAAGCGTCTGTCACGAACTGGGCCACTGGCAGGCTGCAGTCCTGTGCGGTGCTGATGAAGGGCGAACTCAGCCGGTGCAGCGCCTGCAAAGGGATGAGGAGGTCATGATGGTGAAGGAGGCCAGGGGTTCAGCAAGGCGTGCTGCACAGTGCTATGGCTGTATGTCTTGCACTATGCTGTGGCAGATGATGGCAGTGCAACGACAGCGGCAGTGAAGCGCGACGGCAGCGTCATGGCAGCGCGACGACAGCGGGAGTGAGGCGCTTCGGCAGCGTCATGGCAGCAACTGGCAGCGCCACGGCAATGCGATGGCAGGGCAGCGGCTGTGCAGTGGTTGGTGGACATGGCAAGCTATTGCGGCAAACATGGTGCAGCGCTGGACCTGGCAGGCAGGGGAGCATGGCGAGGGTGTTGCTGAACATGTTGCTCGCAGCGTACCTTGATGATGTTCAGTGTCTCAATCATGGCTGGGGTGCCCATCAACTGCATCAGGCTCTCAGGGTCGATCAGCCAGCCCTGACTGGCGCCCAGCGTCTGCGTCATGGATGCTAGGATGAGCCTGCAGGTTGCACAAGGCGCAGCCCACCTGGCCGTGTCAGCCAACACCTCGACCAGCCAGTGTTTGCCAGTAATGGCCAGTAATAGCCAACATCAGCCAGTAATAGCCAGCATAGCCAATAAGCGCCAGAGGTGTTCATTCATAGCCACCCTCACACCCTTTCTCAGGTTGCTGCCAGGCTGCTGTCCACGGATCTGAGTGATCTGAGTAAAGGGTATGGAGGGTGATTGTGCAGTCTCTGTGGCTAGACCCTGCCGCTGGTCCGCCATTAGGCTGCCCAGGTCAGGCCAGGCTGCACCCACTTGACCAGGTTGGTGCCTAGCAGGGCGCATGGGCCCCAGTTGCCGCAGAAGCCCCACTTGCCCTCCGTCCCGTTCAGTTCGCTGGCGGTTTGCACCAACTGGTGCCAGGTGCGCGGCACTGTCTTGTTGTACTTGGCCAACAAGTCCTCCCGGTAGTGGAGCTGGTAGGAGTAGGCGGACAGGGGCAGGGCCACGATCTGCGGGGTGTGGACGTGCAGGGGCAGGGCCACCCACTGGTGACAATGGAGGAGGTCTTTTGCAGCCTGATAACCACGTCGTCATCAACACCGGCATTGGGCTATGTCATGCAAGAAACAACCTACGGCTGAGGCAGAGAGGGGTGAGTGTGGGGGCTGTGGGCTGCAGAGGGTTGTGTGAACTTTCCGTACAGGCAAGGGTGAGGAAGGGGTGTGACCAGCTGATGGTGTGAGGGCCATGCGTGCTCTGCGTGCATCTGATAGAACCTGCCAGACAGGAGCTGGACAACATGCAGGGCTGCTGCTGCTGCTGCTGCTAGTTCCACTGCTGCTGCTTTTGCTGCTGCAAGTTCCCCTGCTGCTGCTGCTGCTGCAAGTTCCACTGCTGCTGCTGCAATTCCCCTGCTGCTGCTGGTTCTAATGTTCCTACTGCTCCTGCTTCTACTGATTCCACTGCTACCGCCGCTACTCTCCCTGCTGCAGCGTCTGATCCACTTGTAGCTTCATTGCATCTGCTAGTGTTGTCGCTGCAGCTGCTGCTCCTGCCCCTGTCGCTGCTGTGTGATCTAACCCTCTTGTGACTACTCCTGCTGTAGATAGGATCTAGCTGCTGCTGGGCTGCTGCTGCTAATGCTACTGCTGCTTCCTGCTGATGATTATGATTTTACTGACTCTACTGCTGTTGCTGCGGCTACTCCACTGGCTGTTCCTGCTAGTGCTGTCGCTGCCGTGTGCTGCTCCTATTTATCCTGCTAGTGCTGTCGGTGCCGTGTGCTGCTCCTATGTATCCTGCAGGTGCTGTCATTGCTACACCACCTGCCGGCCTGTTCCCCTGCTGCCGCTACTCTCGCTGCTGCTGTAGCTGCTCCACTCGTGGCTTTGGCTGCTGCGCTTGGCAGCCCTTCCCCCTGCTGCTGACCTGCCGGCCATAGATCAGTCCAGCTTCCCGAATCTGCGTGAAAAGGTCGGTCCACTGCAACCGGTTGTCCAAGCTGACCAGCTGGCTCAGGTCAGCAAAGGCTTGCGAGGCAAGGCCGTCGCCAAGTGCGGAGGGGTTGACCAGCCAGGCCTCATGCGTCAGGTTCAGCACCGCCGGGCTGCTGATGCTCCGCAGCTGCACCTGCAGCAGGCAGGGGGGCCGCGACCATGTGACTGTCAATGGCTGACAATGGGTGGGCAGCACAAGGCAGCGACAGCGATAGTAGGGGCAGGGGTGCTGTCCCAGTAGCAACAGCAAGGGTGAAGGAGTTGAAGTGGAAGTGGTAGAGATGGCAGGGGTGGGGCGGGCGACCTGACATGGCCTGGACTTGAAGCGATAGAGGCGGCAGTGGTAGGGAAGCCTAGGTGCCCTGTTCATGGGACATGAAACATAAAAATCGTGCATAAGACGTGGCTGAAAGACATGGAGCATGGAAACTAGGCACGACACATGGCTGAATGACATGGAACATGCAAGTATGGCTGAATGGCATGGAACATGGAAACATGGCTGAATGGACACTAGGCACAGATCATGGCTATAAGCTGGCTGCTGGTCGGGTCTGGCTGGTCTTGGGAACTGAGCCGTTCTAAACGTGAAGGAGAAGAGGAGCATAGGAGCAGCGAGAAGGGGGGAGAGAGGAAGAAGCCCTCCAAGGAAGAGAGAAGGTTTCTAATCCAGCCTCACACAGTGTGCTGCCAGGCTGAGTGCATGGCAAATATTTAGCCCTGCCAGGTGTCCTGGCCCAACCATGTAGCTTCCACGCTGGGCTGCCTGCCCTCCACTGCACTGCCTGCTTGCCTGTGTGCTGCCTGCCCATCACTGTGCCGCTTACTCACCGCTGCTTGCTCTGGCAGTGTGCTGACCGCGTCAAAGTGGATGGACACCCCGGTGGTGTTCTGGTACACTGAGGCTAGGGGAGCGTAGTAGTCTGCTGAGTAGCTGTTGCACAGGAGGCGCATTGCTCCCTGGGGCACACACACCACAGGCACCTCATGCAGCACTGGCCATGGGGCAGCTACAGCCACACCTGCCAGCAACTGTGCCGCCATGCAGGGCTGCCTGGAGGTTACTGGCGTGTTTCATCATGTTGCAACCTAGAGGGACATTGGAGCCAAGGCGCTCTTCCTTGTGAGCTGCTCCTGGCTGCAGAGAGAGGCGTGCAGCTGGCTGGGGTTGCAGTGTGGCCCCCTGTCACATTGCCGCTACTTGCTGCTGTGTGGCTCTCTGTACATCTCTTTTGTCTTCATCTGGGTGCGTGGTTGAACTGGGCTGCAGTGATCGTGATGCATGCGATGATTGCCATGCTGTGGGTGTGCATTTTTCACCAGAAATGTCGATATCTCATTCGCAGGCCAACCTGTGCGCCTGACTCCGGCTGGACACAGTACTGCAGAAGACGCAGCATTTCATCGCGGGGCCCTATGTTTAAGTCGGTGCCTAAGGAATGTCCAAGGCTGGAGCAACTGTGAGCACAGAGGGACGGAAGACCACGCACAGCATCGAACGCAATGCAAGCTCAAACGTTACAGCCGGTGAATTCGTACCTGGCCGCGACCGTGCCAAAGTTGCGGGATATGCACGCCTCCTGTGTGGATGCCGCGAGGTCATTTGTAGAACTGAGGGGTGATGAAAGGATAGCCCGGCTTGTTGTGCTCGCTCCAGTGCCCGGCGCGGCCCAGGCAGCGACCACCACCCAGAGCAATGCCAGTTTCATTTAGGACCACGCCATCCTCAACCACCTCCTGCGGGCCGCTCGCCTAGATAGCAACGAAGGCAGTTCAACTGCCTGGTCAATTAGCCATGCACCCCTCAGATGTTCCACTAGTTGCATGGCCTGTAAACGATCTGTGTCTCGTACTTGCCTATAAACACGTACAATGCTCACAGCTGGCTCTTTGTCTTAAGACCGGTACATATAACTGGAATGTCAAACGCAAAGAGAGGGTCAGACTCCGCAGACTCCCTGTCTGAGACCACTGACTACCGCAGGACCAGAAATGAGTGCAGCACTTAAACAGCTTGCAGAACAGCTGGCGAACAGTTGCACTGGCAATCAACTGCCCTGCAAGCACGAACCCCACATACACGCTCCAGCAACCCCATGCTCACTCACAGAAGCGCTTGAAAGGAGGGTCAGCACCAGATGGCTGGCGATTGTAACCATACGCCCCACACTCTTCATCATCATTGCATGCCTCTCCTCGAACCCACTCTCCCTGTACTAAAATATGCATAGACATGCCACCCACTCATGACAACATGGCATCTGCGAAGCATTGGCCAGCAGAGGACAAGTGCAGAATAACTCGCTCACAATGCTCACTCGTGGGCATTCACATTCACTCCTATCCCACGGCAAAGCCTGAAGTCACTCCTTGCGCACACAACACACTCACAGTCACTCCTTTCAAAATACACTAATGACCGCTGGCAGGTCATACAAACTCAAGGCACCCTGCGCACCAACCAGAGCATACACATCAGCCTTGGTGGTTGGGTGGGGCCAAGGCTGCAGGCCTGCCGCATGGTGACGGAGAGGCCCAACAGCGGCAAGCCAACGGTGTGGTGTTCAGCCCAGGCTGCTACGGCTGAGGCGTTCGTTGTGGCGGAGTCATGCAGCTGGAGCTGCCCAGTGTGCCACCGCCTGCCTGCTCTCCTCCTCAGAAGCTCATGTTCAGCGGAGGCAGCTCCAGCAACCGGAGGTCCATGGAGATCTCAAGCAGGGCCCCGTCCCCTGGGCCCTGACCCAGCCCTGGCGGCTGCCGTGCCGGCGAGGGCGGCAGCAGCAGGCGCATACGAGGGCTGGACAGCTCCACGCCCTGCATGTTCAACCGCAACCCGGTGAAGAACTGGGACAGACCCTGGCTCACCACCTCATCCACCCCATCCCCCGCTGGGCTCCAGGCACCCACAGGGTCCCCACCCGCCCCTGCCGATGCTACTGATGCCATCGCCGCCTTTCCTGCTGGTGCCGTTGGTGCAGCCGGCGTAACACCCACTGCTGCCACTGGCACACCTGCTGCGTAAGCTGGTTGGCGAGCAGGTGGGGTGCTTGGCCACCCTCTACGCCCCCCACCCCCTGTGGGTGCCTGGCCAGCTCCCCCAGCACCTGGCTGCTGCTGCTGCTGCTGCTGTTGCTGCTGCTGGGTGTGACCGGGGCGTGACCTGCGTGCCAGGACCACCACGCGCTGGGGAGGAGGCAGTGGGGCCCGGCCAGCAGGTCCAGCTGAGCTGAAGGCCGGCCGGGCGGCGCCATAGCGGGGCGAGGGCAGGGGCGAGGCGCCTTGCCAGGGGGGTCCCCGGTGTGATGCGGTCAGGGGGTCACACCCCACCTGCATGCTCACATGGTACTGCTGCCCTGAAAAGCTCCCCGAGTAATGCACCCAGCCCTGTTTGCCGCCACCCAGCTGGTGTGTGGAGGTATTGGAAGAGCTGAGAGTGCTAACAGGGGCCACAGCCTGCTGGCCTGTGCCTGCTGCTGTGGGGACCGCCTGGGTGGTGGCGGCTCTGCCAGTGGTGGTGTGTGGGCCACCTGGGGCTGGGGCTGAGAAGCGCACGGAGTTGCGGTCAAAGAGGAAGGCCTGGCCCTGCACCGCCCGCCCGGCTGCCTGGTGCATCAGCTGGTGAGTCATGAAGTTGGCTAGGTCTGAGGCTGAGAGCAGCAGGGTGCAGTGGCCACGCGGGATGTTGCGCAGGGCCACGCGCTGCTGGAACAAGAGGCTGCTGGGGTCCACCTGCAGCTCACCCACTGACACCTGCACACGCGCCAGCACCACACGATCTTGTGTCACCGGTGAGGGTGAGGGTGAGGGTGAGGGTGAGGGTGAGGGTGAGGGTGAGGGTGAGGGTGAGGGTGAGGGTGAGGGTGAGGGTGAGGGTGAGGGTGAGGGTGAGGGTGAGGGTGAGGGTGGGGGTGAGGGTGAGGGTGAGGGTGAGGGTGAGGGTGAGGGTGAGGGTGAGGGTGAGGGTGAGGGTGAGGGTGAGGGTGAGGGACAGGGAAAAGAAGCGAGGGTTAAGAGCTTCTCAAGGCTCGCGCAAAGAGCTGGCCAATGCCTACTTACCTATTAATCCTGCCTGTCAACTACCCGTCAACCACCTAGCTGTCTACTGTTCAACTACCTGTCAACTACCTGGCAGCTGCCTGGCTGCCACCTCACCTGCCAGCTGCTGGCCCCCATGTGTCCTAACCCCTGCTCCACTTGCCTCAATGGTGCGCGCTGACAGCTGCAGGGGCGTGCACCAGTCCTGGCCCGCCACTGACATGCCGCCAAACCTGCCTCCTAGCAGCTCCCCAGCGCTGCTCACCACATCCACCTGGCCAAGGGTGCAACGACACAGACCCAGGTTCAAATCCTGCTCAATACAAATTGTCCCATCGCCCTTGCTGTGGTTGCAGCCTCCATCTCTATCACCATTCCTGTAGTTGCGGCTTCAGCTGCTGAACCCGGCTACTTGCAGCCTGGTGGTTCCAACCCTTGCTAACAGTTGGATGCGGGAGCGGGGAGTCCCTTACGAGCCAGTGCCCACACAGCCGCTACCCCTGGACATGTTCAGGTCAAGGACTAGCAGCCTCTGCACAACAGGGGAGCCCAGGCAGGAACAACAGCTGCAGCTCGGCCAGCATGCACAGCAATTGCCATGATGGTTTGGTCTGGATGTCTGGTGTCAGGATGTCAGGATACCTTGGCTGTGTGGCCAGCAGGAGCGCACACAAGAGGCGCAGCGCATCACATGCAGGGCCTGGACCTGATGGGCGAGACAGCCACAGGAGGCTTGCCTGGTCCAAGAGGGGAGGAGCGGGGGCTGGGGACCGTGGTCTAGGACTGCATTTGGGTCAGGTCGGGATTGAGGGCGGGCTGAGGTTAGGACCTTGCATACCCTAAAGCCTGTGTTCACCCCTCCCTCAATGGGTTAGGGTTGGCGTTGGGGTTAGGGTTAGGGCCTGATACCGACAGGCAGGTTGCAATTGCTTGATACCTGATGCGGTAGACGGGTCTTAGGCGGCTTGCCTGATCCAACAAGGGGTGCTGACGGCTAGTGGGGGCTTGCAGGTGGTGTGAGGGCAAGGCAGGGGCTGGGGACTGAGGTTCAGGACTGGTTCGGGGTTGAGGTTGGGGGCCGGCTTGGGGTTAGGATCTAGAAAACGTGGGCAAATTCCTTAGCCTAACAGCACGTGCTGCATGGAGTGCAAGCCGGCAAGACGGCAGGGAGTGCTGAGGTGTCAGGCAGAGGGCGAGCACTGGGTGACCAGCAGGGAAGCTGTGGCAAGCGGGGAAGGCATGTGCATGCAGGGCAGGATCAGGTGCTCGTGCTACGAACCACGGTCCGTTCAGGAGCCCTGGTTGAGTTCAGGGCATGGTCTGAGTGTAGGTGGCTGGCAACGAGGGGCCAGCCAGTGGCAGCGCCATGCAGGGGTTCTGAGCATGGACCCCATGCAAGCAGCGCACACCTCCAGCACCTGAGGCTGGGGTGCATCTGTCCTTGGTGGCACTGCACTGGGGACCTCAGCTGGGGTAAAGTGGCACGCTGAGTTGCTTCTGCTACCTCCCGCCCCTCTGGGGTCTAGGAATGTGTCGGGGGTGAGGTTGCAGGGCTGGAAGCGTTAGGATCTGATGCCCACAGGCAGCGGATATGTACACCCAAGGTGCTCAAGTGTCCAAGGTCCCTAGGCTGCCCAAGGTGCTCAGGTGTATACGCAAGGTGCCCGAACCTGAAGCTGAGCGAGGAGGACCCACAAGCTACACCCTGTTCCATGCTGGGAGTGTTGCTTCTGCCCTACCCAGGCAAGCAGTGGGCTGCACCTGGATGCCAGCTTGGGACTTGAGTCGGGCTTGAAGTGCCAGCGTGATAGCGCCCTGCAGCAGCTGAGCTGTCTGCGCGCATGTCACCACGAAATCAGTCGGCTGTGATGGTGGTGGCTGTGGTGCTGCCTGCTGAGGCCAGCTCACGTGCAAGCGCTAGCAGTGTATTCGTAGCTTGTGCACAGCCAAGCAATGCCTTGACTGTTTGCACAACGTGCACGCTGCATGCTCATGCCAAAGGACCGCTGGGAAGGCTGTTAGGGCTGTCCGCTGGCTGGACAGTAGGCTCACCGCATCCTTTGCTGCACAAAGTGGTGTCAGGACACTCCGCCCACCCCTGCAGGCATAGCAAGTTCATGGCAGGCGTGTAGCTGACATCTCTCACTTAATGATGCGCCACTGGCACAAGCTCCGTGCCGTCCATGACGCACCGTCTTGACACACACGGCGGTTTTGGGCTGGCATGACGTAGTCGAAACTTATTGTTAAGGCTGAAGCGAGACATTGACGCTTGTCGGAGGCGATGCAACTGGCAAGTACAGTGAATTCGCATTTGCTGTTGTTTAATTGCATGTGCCTCGTGTCATAACGGTCACTTATGAATAGCGGCTACCGAGCATTGTGTGCACTTGAGAAGCTTCCTTGTACACTTGCGCAAATAATGTCTTTGTATGTGGGTAGACGGGCCACATGAGGCGGCCGAAGGGGATTCTCGCTCTCATCAACCAATAGACCACACGATGAGCTGAAACCATGCCGACGTAACCCATTACTTGCTACTATATCTCCCATCTAAACCCAACGCAGTGTTTTGTACGTTGAGTTCCACGGGAATAACATACCTAATGCTTCGTCACCTTTCACACTGTCGACATGCGACAGCCGTTGATCAGCCCAGTGCCGGGCTATGCTGCGCAGAGTGCATAAGCAGCTGCAAGCAGGAAGGCTGAGCGAGCTGTTGGCGAACTGCCCGCTGGTGCTCGTGTACCAAACGCTGGGCATAGTGCGCAGCGGCGAGGTCAAGCTAAGCGTGCAACACCTTTTAGACAAGCAGCTGCCGAACAGCGGGCTAAGAGTAAACTGCCTGGCCATCAACAATTCAGTGGGCAAGAAGGCCAAGGGCAGCGCCCTGCCACAATACTTGCAAGCCAGCAATATCTTGGTCGGATGGCAGGCTGCAAATGCTACATCTCGGGATGTGCGCATCACCCCAGACTCCAGTGTGCCCAGCATCCTAGACCCCTCTTTGGCTGGAGCAGCAGTGGCGTCCCCTCACTGCGCCCCAGGGCTCACTCAGCCCACACTAGCCGCGCTCATTGACTTGAGTGGGAAGCTCTCCAGTGGCTTGCCGATGGCCCTGCTGGCTGGGTTCTACCAGGGGCAACAGGTGTGGTTCACCTGCCCAGTCTAGACCCATCCTCCCGCCCTGTTCAGCTGCCTGTCCCACCCTCTGGCCCTGTTTAGCTACCTGCTCAAGCCACTAACCACCTTCCTGCCTTGTTCGAGTTAGTTGCTCAAATCATCACCCACCGTCCTGATCTGCAATGGTGGACCAACACACACCACCACTATGCTTGGGCCCAATAAGCAACCACTGCGTCTTGTATTGTATATCCCATGCTCACGGCAGGTGAAGATGAAGCACCTGCAAGAGTGGAAGAAGCTGGATGCCGGCACGATCCAGACAGCGCTGCTAGCTGAGCTGGACGGCATTGCAGTGCAGCTGCTGGACCTTGAGGGTGTGGCGCAGGGTGTGCACCAGACGCTGGACAGCGTGCAGCCACATGAGCTGTTGGCAGGGCTGGACAGCCGGGAGCTGGCCTGACAGCGGGCAGTGAGGGCAGCATGCAGGTCAGCATGTGGTGCACACTAGCCCCTGTGGGCTGGTGGCTGCTTTGGGAGTGATGGCAAGGCCGGCATCATGCGCATGCTGTAAGCAAAGATCGCAATTAAGGACTATACATCAGTTGCATGATGAAGGATGGGGGAGGATACAAGTGGTTGTTGTGTAGAATTGGACACATGACCATGCATTATGATCAATTCATGGAGTGGTGGTGGGGTGGTTGTTGTGGAGAGTTGCATGCATCATGATCAGTTACCCCAACAGATGTGGGTGTTGATCAAGTCGTGCGTCAATGCCAATCCCGCGTCAGCTCACATTTAATTGTTCTATCCCTGACAAGTGTTGAGAATGGGCTCCGCTATGGTTAACGAAGCTGAGATTATGAAGAGATATACCGCTGAGCTATTTTGTTATCCAATGTCATATTTAGAAGAACTGTGGGCGCCAACTGTTTTGCTCAGCATCACTGTGCCAGTATCACAGTTGAGTGTTGTTGTATGGCCTGTTTCTCCACGAGCCAAAGATCTGTGGCAAGTGATGAAGACATCGTGAGAGACGCAGGCGTAGTAGCCATGCCACCACTAGGTCAACAACTTACAATTGCTGCAATTCCAACGTTCGTCAAAAGTTGTGAGCTGACCACTCTGGGTCACCCCGGCCATTGGCCATGCCAATCCGTGACAGGCCTGCCGCTCCCACCACGCGCTAGTGAAGGGTAGCTGAGGCTATCGCGGTAAGTCACGCGCGCTGAAACTCGCGTTTTAGACTGAAGCCTCCCGCCCGCCATTTCCGCGAACTGTGAACATGGTCGCTCGCTGCAGCCTAAGGCTCAATGGGGTGCGACCGTACGTGGGTCGCAGGTCGAAGCGCAAGATTCCCTGGGTTGGGTCGGGACCCCTCATGGCTCACAACATCGCGAAGCGCGAGTGCATTGTGGAGGTACTTCGCATTGACGTGGTGGCCTCCGAACGCTCTAAGGGCAAGTACAGCCGGCGATACGAATTTCTCCCAGCTCGAGTAACCCGACAAGGTTTCCTTGATGTAGGCGCGCACCTAATGCTATTTCTGCGGGGACCTAGGGACCAGCTCGGGGTAAGGACGGACAAATGTAGCCAGTACTGAGAGGCTGCCTCTATAGTGCGAACTTTGCTACGGACGCCACGTAGCGCCTCGCCACCCTGCTCTTGTGAGTGGGTCGCTGCTTGTTTGCGCTATCTCAAGTTTCGACTTGGTGGCTGGCGGTGATCTGGGACAAGGCTTCAGTCTAAAACGCGATGACTTTGCAAAACTTCGAGTGTCAACTTTTCAGATGACTTTGCAAAACTTCGAGTGTCGACTTTGTTCGTTACTCAACGAAGCACCTGCTGGAGAAGAAAGCACTGCATTTCATCGATCAAGCCGGTTGGAAATCACTTTGGCGTGACTCAACTTTGCCTTGCAGTAATGACTAGCCCACCCCGACCTGCTCCCTCCCAGCCCCCTCCCAGCCCCAGCCCCGCCTTCCCCACCCCTCCCACCCCCAGCCCCACCCTCCCACCCCCTGACCTGCCCCTGACCTGCCCCCCCCTGACCTGCCCCTGACCTGCCCCTGCCCCTGCCCCTGCCCCTGACCCCTGACCTGCCCCTGCCCCTGACCTGCCCCTGACCTGCCGCCCCTGACCTGCCCCCCCCTCCTGCTACACCCCCCTGGCAGCAGCAGGCAGCTGGTGCGGGTGCCGCCCATGACCTGCCCCCCCCTCCGACTGCACACCCCTGGCAGCAGCTGGCGGCAGGTGCTAGTGCAGCCCTAGGGTTGCTCACCCCTCCACTGCAGCAGCTGAGGAGCAGCAGGGGACAACAACAACGGAGATGAGCACGAGCTCGACACGCAAGTGCAAGGCGGGCGTGAGGGATCGGACCCAACCTACCCAGCAAGGTAACAAAGCAATGGCCTACACACCTTGTACTGCTCAGTTGCATCTGTTTGGCATGCCGTGATGACCGTTTGTACTGCGGCGACTGTCCCTGACTGTTTGCAGGAGCTACTGGGGCACGTCGGTCGCGGCGGTCGACCGCGGCGAAGCCCGCATGAGCAATACCCGCACGAATTTGAATGTTGATATTTCAGGCGCCAGTGCGCTCAGCACAATGCACGGGAATCAATAAAACACGCTTCACCCCTTAATTGACAGAGTGCCCTGTCCGGCGATGTGTGTAGCATAATTAGAGAGCACGTGGCTGGGACGCGGCGTCGTTTTGATTACCACGGGTAGATTTTTTGTTAGTTGGGGACACCTGAATGTCAACTACAGGTGCCTTCATCTATGGGTGCCATAACGGATCCAATAGCCACAGCCTTGCAGCCTAGCTGTGTATTTCGATATTGTTTATTATTCAGTGTGTACTTAGATGATACTTGGCGCCAAATGTTTTGCTCCACGTCACTGTGTCAGTATCACAGCTGGGTGTTGTGGCATACCCTGTTTCCCCGAGCCACAGATGAGTGGCAAGAGATGAAAGCATCGTGAGAGGCGCAGGCTTGGTAGATG
>JASKMD010000461.1:0-40988 GCA_030144725.1 Haematococcus lacustris
GCAGGGCATATCGCGCAGCCATGTCCACCACCTCCTCCTGCTAGCAGCCCACGCGGACATATGGCATATCGCGCAGCCATGTCCACCACCTCCTCCTGCTAGCAGCCCACGCGGACATATGGCATATCGCGCAGCCATGTCCACCACCTCCTCCTGCTAGCAGCCCACGCGGACATATGGCATATCGCGCAGTCATGTCCACCACCTCCTCCTGCTAGCAGCCCACGCGGACATATGGCATATCGCGCAGCCATGTCCACCACCTCCTCCTGCTAGCAGCCCACGCGGACATATGGCATATCGCGCAGCCATGTCCACCACCTTCTCCTGCTAGCAGCCCGCGCGGACATATGGCATATCGCGCAGCCATGTCCACCACCTCCTCCTGCTCACATCGTTCCTCCTGCTCACCTCCACCTCCTTTTTCACCTCCACCTCCATCTTCCACTACACCTCCACCTCCTTCTTCAACTCCATCTCCACCTCCATCTTCACCTCCACCTCCATGTTCACCTCCATCTCCTTCACCTACACTTACCTCTTCACCTACTCCCCACCCCCCATCGCCACATACACCCCCCATCTCCATCTCCACCCTTACCCTCATCTTCGACCTGGACCCTAGTTGGTCACCCTACCTCCTCCAGCCCCTCCTTCAAGCTCAGCCTTTGACCCTCCCCCTCCTTCCTCCCTTAGCCCCTCACCCGCCTGGACCCCTCGTTGGTCACCCTACCTCCTCCAGCCCCTCCTTCAAGCTCAGCCTCTGACCCTCCCCCTCCTTCCTCCCTTAGCCCCTCACCCACCTGGACCCCTCGTTGGTCACCCTACCTCCTCCAGCCCCTCCTTCAAGCTCAGCCTTTGACCCTCCCCCTCCTTCCTCCCTTAGCCCCTCACCCGCCTAGACCCCTCGTTGGTCACCCTACCTCCTCCAGCCCCTCCTTCAAGCTCAGCCTTTGACCCTCCCCCTCCTTCCTCCCTTAGCCCCTCACCCACCTGGACCCCTCGTTGGTCACCCTACCTCCTCCAGCCCCTCCTTCAAGCTCAGCCTTTGACCCTCCCCCTCCTTCCTCCCTTAGCCCCTCACCCACCTGGACCCCTCGTTGGTCACCCTACCTCCTCCAGCCCCTCCTTCAAGCTCAGCCTTTGACCCTCCCCCTCCTTCCTCCCTTAGCCCCTCACCCGCCTAGACCCCTCGTTGGTCACCCTACCTCCTCCAGCCCCTCCTTCAAGCTCAGCCTTTGACCCTCCCCCTCCTTCCTCCCTTAGCCCCTCACCCACCTGGACCCCTCGTTGGTCACCCTACCTTCTCCAGCCGCTCCTTCAAGCTCAGCCTTTGACCCTCCCCCTCCTCCCTCCCTTAGCCCCTCACCCACCTGGACCCCCCGTTGGCCACCCTACCTCCTCCAGCCCATCCCTTCAAGCTCAGCCTTTGACCCTCCTGCCTCCCTTAGCACGTGTCGCAGTATTTACCTCTTCTCTATAAGCTCCTTTTCCTTTGGTCCTTGAGTTCTCTTCTCCTAGTTTGTTTCCCTCTTTTGCTTTACGTCCAGTTCAACTCTTCGGCTTTCTACCTTTGGAGGTTGGCTTGTATCCATCCAAGCCCTGCCTCTTCAGTGTAACAACTACTACTACTCACCACCAAAGGCAACCCGCAAGGATGGATGGCTAGCACAGCCACCGCACTACATCCGGACCGGGAGACACACCCTTTCCATCACAAACCCAATAACCAAAAACAGCCAGCCACCCTCCCCAGTGGCCACAAACAGCACCTCCGCCTCCCGCTGGACAGGGCCCTACCTACGCCAGGGCACACACGCAACCAACACCAGCTCACACACCACTCCACCACGCTACCACGGATGGCCATCACCGAATGGACCACTGTAGCGTACACTGACGGGAGCTGCATTAAGACATCCGAGCCAGCCCCGGCACGCGTCGGGGCGGGGGTCTATATTCCAGAAAACAACGCCCTGATTACCATTGCACTGAACGACCCAGAGAACAACACCATCAACAAAGCAGAACTCACAGCGATACACGCGGCAATCAAAGCAGGAGCCAGACGCATTGCCACCGACAGCCTCTGCTCCCTCTATCAGATCCGCCGAGCCCTCGCTAACCCTATGTCCCTCATCAATCATAGACATAACGACATCCTGACAGACATCGCCACCCTCATCGTCGCCAGCCCCGACACGATCCAATTCTTCAAAGTCAAGGCCCACTCGGGCGTCATCGGAAACGAAGGCGCAGATGCCCTTGCTAAGCACGCAGCGTTACACCCGGAACAAGCCAACACACTAGGGTACCACCCGACAACACGTAGAGAGAGGGGCATATGGCTAAGCAACGGGACCGACGGCGAAACCCTCGCCCCACTCCCGGACTGCCGCCACAGCGTGCGAGCACACATGCATAGCAGGCACAAGTTAGGCCTCGCCAACCAAGACAGCATTTACTATCAGATGACCCAAGATATCACCAAAGCTGCGGCAAAGGGAGCGGGCGAAAGAGTGATGACCGACACGAACATCTCCATCCCCGCGCAAAGAACCGCCTTACTCTACCGAACCGGAGGGCTCTACAACCAAAAGTTGGCTATGCGCTGGAAAAAGGCGACAGACGACCGCTGCCCACTCTGTGGGGAGGCTGACAGTGCCACACACCTCATCTCGGGCTGTAGCGCGACCCTACCACTTGTGCAAGAAAGGCACAACGGGGCCGGCCGCCTTATCGCCAAAGCCATCAGCAAAGGAACCCTCGGCGGGTGCATCCGGTTTGCGGACACCGGCAGCTGGGAGAAGGGTGCAAAAGACAACCTGGACCTCCCTAACGACACACTACACACAACACTGCGGGCGCTTGGCCTCAAGACAGCAACGACCAAAAATACCACCAGACCAGACATTCTCATGGTGACGCCCCTACAGAAGACGGGCAAACGCGGCAAAGCCATCAAACGGGTCACTATCATAGAAATCAAATACTGTGCAGACTCCAGATGGGCAGAACAACTGGACAAAGCCCTCAACCAACACACGAAACTGGCACACACCATCCGCAAGGAAGGCCACACGGTCGAGATCCGACCAATCCTATTAGGTATAGGCGGCATTACATATGAAACACACACGCGCCAACACCTTTTGGCCCTTGGGGTCACCCAAAACGACGTAATCAAGCTACTAAACAAGCTCACGAGACATGCGGTAGAGGCAGCCCACTCCATTGCCAAGAACAGCTACAGGCTACGAGCTACTAAAGGGGGGGGGGGGGTAAGGAGGTCTGTTGCTTCTCGACGGTGGGAGCAGGCCGCGCCCCAGGCGGTAGCTCCTCCCTTAATGCACGCCGGTGAATACCGGCGTAGTCTTCTTCTTCTTCTTCTTCTTGGACAGGTGCAGGGAACAGGTGCGGGTTCAGCCCCTTCGTCCCTCACTAGGGCCCTTTATTTGAGCCGGATCAGTAGTAGCTACTAGCGATCATCAGCGGGAATACTAGGGACCACTAGTGGCCCGACCCAAGTGGTGTTAATGGGCTGTGTGGAGCAGGGTTCGACAGTTGGTGATATCTGGTCTAAGGGCGCCCTTAACTGATGTCAGGGTAAACTATGGGGACCCTATACACTGTTCATACCCCAAGAATTTTTGCCGGCCTGCGGCCGGCTTGGAAGAGGCATGTTACCTTACAGCAGCTAACAAGGAGGCTTCAAAGGTGTCCTTTGGGACTCCACCTGCCTCCGTGCCAAACAAGGCCTCATCCACTTCATCACTTGACTCATGCTCTCACTCATGCTCTTCTTGCGCGCTCCCTTCCCCCCATTGTGAGCCCCCATGACCCCATTGTGACCCCCCATGAAGGTACTGGCACCAACAGAGCAGAAAGCCACAAGCTTGCCAACATCTAGGCTGAGGGTGTCAATCACACGCAGTATGATAGCTGTGATGTGCTCAGATGTGGCCCCCACCACTTTGACAGCGCATAAGAAAGAGGTGTGGTAGATAAAGGACGATGGCTCCAGATAGCGCACGTAGAGGAGCAAATGGTACTCAGTTCCCACGTCCGTGCTGCTGTCAGCTAACAAGCTGAATAGGGGCTGGCTCGTACAGCTGCTAGCTGTTGAGTGAGGAGGGTTTGGCTAATAGAGTAAAGGGCGGCATTGAAGTAACGGGTGGCACTGAAGTCATGCGGCATAGCTGGTGCCCCACTATGAGTGGCAAACTGGAGGTGAGCTGCAACACTCCGGGAAATTAGGGCTTGGCAGGCTTGAAAAACCTGAGAGTTGAGGTTTGAAACTTGGTATGTAGGCTGCTGTGACCTAGGGGAGCTCAAGACTCTCTCGGGCAAAAGTGTAATTCTCAGGCGTTGGGGAGTTGCTGGACCAGGTGTGGGGCTGTGACCCTGATTTTGGCTAAGGGAGTTGGCACCGAGTGACCAAAGTGACTTTTCATGAAATGTGAGTATGAGCGATTGTAGAGGGTCGTTACAGCTGCCCACCCTAGTAGGTGGCATGCAAAACCTCCAAGCCAGTGATAAGTTATGGCCCACTTAAGGTGACCCTGCGGAGGGTTTAGTACCCCTCTTGCCCAAAAGGGGGGTGACTTGACCCTCCGCAGGGTCAGAGGTGACCCTCCGCAGGGTTTTGTGACCCTCCGCAGGGTTAGACGTGACCCTCCACAGGGTTTTGTGACCCTGCGCAGGGTTAAGTACCCCTCTTGGCCTTAGGGGGGGTGGCTTGACCATGCGCAGGGTCAGACGTGACCCTCCGCAGGTTTACGTGACCCTGCGGAGGGTCAGACGATTTAGGCATTCCTGACCCTGCGGAGGGTCAACTGTGGCATGGAAAACATCAAGTTGCATGGAGGCTTGCATGGGGGTTTCGCAAAGAACCGCGAAGGAAGCAAAGGAATCGCGAAGAGCATCTTGACTGCCCCGCCAAGCTGGCATGCTGCATAATGGCAGCCAGGAGCAGCCAGGAGCAGCGAACAGGACATCGTCGCGGGAAGGGTAGCCACGAGCTAGATAGCCATCTCTAACCAGGAGCCTTACAGCATTCGCGACCAGCCATAGCAATCATGTCAGGCGATAGGATCAAGAGGCTATACACAGCACACGCATATCGCAGGAGCTAGCAGCCAGGAGCAGCCAAGAGCAAATCGCAGCCTCATTCGTAGAAGACATCGCAAACGCAATACGCAAAAGAGGCATAGTGATGTTAGCGATGTAGCCATGCCAGCCAGCCATCGCCAGCTAGCAGCCTTTAACATAGCATATCGCAGCCAAATGCAAGCTATTGGCAGCATGCAGCCTCATCGCAACCGCGACCAGGTCGAGCGAAAGGAGCAGAAAGCGCAGCGAGATAGAGAGCAGAAGGTGCAGGAAGGCTCATGTGGCGTGGCTTGCTTGCAGGTGGAGCGCCAAGAACCCGAAACAAGATCAACATGGCACAGCTAAGAGGACAGTCAAGAGCTAGGAGCCAGGAAGTGCAGCCATTGGAAGCAGTAAGGTGGCGCAGCCAGGAGCAGCCAGGAGCAGCCAGGAGCAGCCAGGAGCAGGAGCCTCCCCTCCCCTCCCCTCCCCTCCCCTCCCCTCCCCTCCCCTCCCCTCCCCTCCCCTCCCCTCCCCTCCCCTCCCCTCCCCTCCCCTCCCCTCCCCTCCCCTCCCCTCCCCTCCCCTCCCCTCCCCTCCCCTCCCCTCCCCTCCCCTCCCCTCCCCTCCCCTCCCCTCCCCTCCCCTCCCCTCCCCTCCCCTCCCCTCCCCTCCCCTCCCCTCCCCTCCCCTCCCCTCCCCTCCCCTCCCCTCCCCTCCCCTCCCCTCCCCTCCCCTCCCCTCCCCTCCCCTCCCCTCCCCTTGAGCAGCTGCCAAGAGCAGCAGTCAAGAGGCGCTTGGAGCGGCAAGCAAGACATCCGGTGAGTGCACATGCTTTGGTGGTGTCAGCCTAGCATGCCCAGTTCTGGTCATGCATGTCCTTGTCCTAGCAAATGTTTGCGTGCAGATATCGACAGCTGGAGCATGACAGGTGCAGCAAGGACTGGTGTAACAAGGAGCTAGCATGGAGTTTGTGTAAGTGACGAGCCCCAATGCCCAACCTAAGTGCAAGGTTGCCTCTTGTTGGCTGCAGGTCTGATGGTCGAACTCCTGCCCATTGCCCCCTTGCCCCTTCCCCCTTCCCTCCCCCGTCTCACCTTGCAGCCTTCCCTCCCCCGTCACGCCTTCCCTCCCCCACCTTGCAGCCCTTGGCGTAGCAGCCTGGAAGGGGCAACCTGGAGCGAACAGCATGGGGCGGGCAGCATCAGACATACACCCCCCCCCCCCCCCCCCCCTTGAGCCCAGCCCAGCCCAGCCCAGCCCAGTCCAGCCCAGCCCAACCCAGCCCAGCCCAGCCCTTGTTGTTGAAGGTTTGACGGTAATCCTCATGCCTTTTGGCCCCTTCCTCCTTCCCTCTCCTGTCCCACCACCACCACCACCACCACCTCCCAGTCCGCCACCCCGTCTACTTCCCCCCTCCATGCCATGCCCATGGTGTGTGGTGGTGGTGGTGTTATTGTTGGTGTGGTGTTGTTGTCACTTGTCACCTTATGTGACGGTGTTGCAAGGCGTTAGTGCATCAATGCCATGTGCTAAGGAGTAGCGTAGTGAGGTGTTGCGGGGTGTTTGGATGTCGAGACATGTGTTTTGCGGAGGTGTATCAAGGTTATACAAGGTGCTTCAACGTGGTGACATGTACTGCGAGTTGTTGTGTTGTGTTTGAGCGTATGTTTGGTAGTGCGTGAGCGAGGTGTTGCGAGTTGTATTAACGTTGAGACATGTGCAAGTAATGCCGAGGAAAGTGAGCCATCGGTGACCCTCCGCAGGGTCAGAAATGCCTAGGAAAGGGGGCCAGCTGTGACCCTCCGCAGGGTCAGAAATGCCTAGGAAGTGAGCCGGCTGTGACCCTCCGCAGGGTCAGAAATGCCTAGGAAGTGAGCCGGCTGTGACCCTCCGCAGGGTCAGAAATGCCTAGAAAATGAGCCGGCGGTGACCCTCCGCAGGGTCAGAAGTGCCTAGGAAGTGAGCCGGCTGTGACCCTCCGCAGGGTCAGAAATGCCTAGGAAATGAGCCAGCGGTGACCCTCCGCTGGGTCAGAAATGCCTAGGAAATGAGCCGACGGTGACCCTCCGCAGGGTCAAAAATGCCTAGGAAGCGAGCCTAGCAGTGACCCTCCGCAGGGTCAGGCCTGCGGTGAAAAAGCAAGAACCTGCGGAGGGTCACACTGACCCTAACTGAAACCGCGATTACAGCTCAACCACTTCGAGTTAGACGGAGTTATTGACGGCGATGGGTCGCCCTTGCGAAGGGCTATCCGCGGTATACCTCAGCGGAAACTGCCGTCTCGGCCTTAATTACCCGGAGTGAAAGGACATGGCTGAGTGGCCCCACAACACCATGAAGAGGGCTGCCAACACCATGCAACGGTAGGTGCCTTGGACCACTGTTGTTGTTGCAGCCTTCGCAGCTGCTTGATGGAGCTGGCACCCCCCCCAGCACGCTGTGCCATGCCGATGGCTTCTGAATGGGCCTTGCTCTTGGCGTGTTGGGCCAGCTCCGCCTCACACGTCACAGCCCCACCACCACCACTCGCCTTTGCGAATAGAGATGAGTTGGGCTTGTGCTCCAAGCAAGTGGAGCAGTGGGCTTGGGGGGTGCCTCTCTCGTTGCATCCGCCACTGAACCTGCACCATGGGTACTTTGCTTGCAACTCCTTCTGCTTAGCCTCACGATTGCACTCTTGTGGCCTCTGCGGATGCTGGAAGGTGCTGGCTCTTGGTCAATGAGAATAGGATCGTCTGGGCTAAGGCTGGTCACTGGCTGCGGGGTGGACGGAGCCGAAGAGGTTGGGCTGGAAGGGGAGGGGGCTGGGCTCCTGCCCTGCTGCTGCTACCGTGATGCTGCCCTGCTGCTGATGACGTTGCTGCCCTGCTGTAGCTGCCCTGCTGCTGCTGCCGCTGCTGCATTGCTGTAGCTGCCCTGCCGCTGCTGCTGCTGCTGCTGCTGCCCTGCCGCTTCTACCCTGCTGCTGCTGCTGCTGCTGCCGCTGCCCCTGATACCGCTGCCCTGCTGCTGCTGCTGCCCTGCTGCTGTAGCTGCTGCCCTGCTGCTGCTCCCCTGATGCTGTGATGCCCTACTGCTGCTGTTGCCATGCTGCTGCTGCCATGCTGCAGCTGCCCTGCTGATGGTGCCCTGCCGATGGTGCAGCACTTTAGCAGCAGCATGGCAGCATTTTAGCCCTGATGCTGCCCTGCTGCTGCTGCCGCTGCCCTGCTGCTGCTCTGCTGCTGCTGCTACACAGCCCTGCTGCTGCTACTGCCCTGCTCCTGCTGCTGCTGCCCTGCTGCTGTTGCCCTGCTGATGCAGCTGCTGCCCTGCTGCTGCTACCCTCCTGCTGCTGCAGCCATGCTGCTGCAGCCATGCTGCTGCAGCTGCTGCCCTGCTGCTGCTCCACTGCCATTATGCTGCTGCCCTGCTGCTGCTACCGTGATGCTGCCCTGCTGCTGCTGACGTGCAGGACCTGCTGCAGCACTTATAAGTAGTAGATAACGACAAAACCGCCAGTGCTAAAGGATTTAAACACGCGAGGCCGAGCACCGGCGCTAAACAGCTCGAGACCGAAGCCAGCGGCCGCGGAGCGTAGCGACGCGGCCGCTGGCTGAGGTCGAGAGCTGTTTAGCGCCGGTGCGAGGCCGAGCGTGTTTAAATCCTTTAGCACGCAGCGGTTTTGTCGCTATCTAGTGTAGTGGCGTTTCCAAAGCGTTCAAGCTTTAGCCAGCGCGGCGGAGCCGCGCTGGCTCTGTCTCTCACATCTGGTGTGACATGTGTGATGCTGACCGCCGCGCATCTATTCCCTGCTGTCTTTGTTCGATGTCCGAGCATATCTCGCCTGCATCTGACTTCGATGACGAAGACTGTGATCGCGACGGTGGTCGCCCTGTTTACAAGTCCCCTCCGCTACTAACAGCCACAAACACATCCCCTCCCCTATTAACAACCACAAGTTTGGTTTGTGGCTGTTAATAGCGGAGGGGCCGCGTACTAAACGTTTTAAAGATAGGGCTGCTAACGTTTTTAAACGCGTGAAAACGCCACTACAGAATGCTAAATGGTAATTATCAGACATATTATACCCCAAACCAGTTTAATCCTCCCCGCATTGGGCGCATTGGGCTGACAAGGCCACTTTCATCGGGAAAGGCGGGATTGCGGGCTGCGTGGTCTGCGCGGTTCAAGAAGTTAACATGAGTTAACATGTGAACGCGGAGATGTCAACGTCGAAGATGTCAACGATGCAATGGTACCCACCAAGCGCCATCTGAATTGTCATCTGTCGCTGGTCCGACGGAGTCTGCCTTACTTTCTTGCCTGGCTTTCCCCTGGCTATCTGATAACGCAGCCGTGAGTTAGGTTTGAGATATGTACGGGCGCAACTAAGAATATCAGGCGCCCGTAGATAGCCCGTGAACTCCCCCCCGTAACCCAAATTTTGAAAACCACGGGCCCCCGTACTGGGCCTTCGGCCCAGTTACGGGGGCCCTCGCCAAAATGGGTCAAAAGTACGGGCCCCGTACGGGGGGTCGAACCCTGGTGTGGAGTATACCCAATAAACATGGACATGGTGCATGAGTGCCTCCCACCTACACTATTGCCTGACCGCGGGGGGTGGATAGGATAGGTGGCTTGCACCGCTTAAGCCGTCAGCCGTTAGGCTGCTTGGCCTGACCGCGGGGGCTATTGTATATAGTTGGCATGAAAAATATGCACTGATCGTAAGCTTATAACAGCTCAACAAAGGAGGGCGCATTACTGTGCCTCAGCAGGCTGCTGCTGCTGCTGCTAGGCCTTGGGTGGCTTGTCTCGCAGCTGCTTGTAGCGTATTCCTTGCCCTTGGCTGGCAGAGCTTCCTGCTGTGGCCAGTAGCACAGCTCCAGTGGGCGCCACCTGCTCTCCCCAATGCGCTGCATGTTCAATGCTGCATTGCAGTCCCTGTCCAGCAACCTGCCTGGCTGTGGTGCTGGCTTGGCTTTGGCAGCCTTGCTCAGCTCAGCTGCCTGCTCAGCCTGGGTGCCTGGGTGGGCTCAGCTGCCTGCTCAGCCTCGGTAGTTGGCTGCTGCATGGGGCCTGTTGGGGCTTGCGGGGGGCCATTACCGGGCACCACATCAGGCCCCACACAGGCTGGTCACGCTGCTGGCTCCAGGCTAGGCGCAATAGGCGGAGGTTCACCTGCCCTGCTGGGGGCTTCAAGTCTGCACGCCTAGTGGGCTGCTCATGGTCCAGCTCCTCCTCACATGGCTGCTTGCCATTCACTGCTGAGCTGACCCGGGTGGTGCGGTGCTCACCCACAAGCACTACCCTGCCCCGTAGCTGGTCTGAGCCCCTGGGCCTGCACACCACCTTGCAGCAGGCCCGCAACATCGCATCAGCACCCAACCTCCCCCAGTGCCAACGCTAGCTGCGCCAAAGAACACCACCAGCTGCTTGGCACGCCCACGGTGCTCCATGATCACCGTCGCCATGTCCTTCTCCGACTGCAGCCATGCCAACAAGGCACACAGGGTAATTGACATTGTGGCACAAGGTTAGGCATGGCGCAGTAAACTACTCTTTCATTTCATGCCTAGCCCTCCCTCACCTGCTTGAAGAAGTGCTCCAGCGCCCGGTCCTGGGCTGGTTTACAGTCTGGGGCCTCTTAACAGTCTTGCAACGGCCAAGCAGCATGACGCCTGACGGCTACAGCGGTATGAGCTATCGCCTACAGTCCAGCCGTGTATGCTGTAGCACGTCCTCGCCACGCCGCTTGCTCACGCTGGCTGCAGCAGGGGCAGGTCATGGCCCAGCTGGTGCCATGGCGGCGTGTAGGCTTGGTGCGTGCTTGCGAGCCACGTGAGTGCAAACAAGCAGCAAAGTGTGGCCTCTGGGAAGGCCAAGGGCGTGTGGAGTGTGCGAGGGCACGACCGTGCCTTGTTACAAGCGTAAACAACGCGGAACATCACCATACCTAAGCGAGGGCACGACCGTGCCGCCGTGCTTCACGCAGGTGCCTGCCTAAGTACTATAGGGTCACACATAGCCACACTACCCGTGACCGTGGTGGGTAATACGCGATACGTGTATCGATGTACGTATCTTACGCGTCTGTACCGCCTCTGTATCGCTGTATTGTATCGATACGAAAACTATACGTTTTTGACGTATTTTCCCTTAACGCCTGTATCGATACACGTATCGTCCATCACTGCCCGTGACAAAGAGTCGCTTCATTGGCTTGACTGTAACCTCTAGGGAGATGAAAAGAGCACGCAATCGTTAAGGGAGTTCGCTGCCATCCTCGTTAGACGTTGCTACACGAATGGCTGAGCTCTTCCCAATCTTGCAAAACCCTCCCTTTGACTAACCCAAAGCAAACGTTCCAACATTGCACCAGTACCGAACCTGGCATGCAGCCTGCAACATGTGGCCAGTGGTTTCTAGCTGTAAACCTAGGTTGTCTGCGGCAAAGACCTCCAGTAGTGCCGGTGGTATTCAGCTGCAAAAACCAATGCGCCGCAAAAACCTAGCCCAGCTCTGCACCAGCCAATACGAGGCTCCCAGCACTAGAAGACTGCTTCTTCTGCACTGCCCCTGGCACGACTGACAGGCGCTGCAGCCCCCTATTCGTCTTGGGACAACTGCAGCTAAGCTGAGCTGAGTTGAGCTAAGCTTCCAGGGCTGTGTCCCAGCAGCAGAGTCACTGGGTCACCACCTCCCCACCATCCACCCCTCATCTGCACAACTCGGATTCTCTCATGTAGCCAGAGCATGGATTGGTGGGAGCATGACCCCACAGGAGTGCCATGACCCCACATCCCCCTGCACTACTGAACCCCATAGGTTGATGGTGCCAGCTGCTGGCCAGTGAACGGCTGGCTGAGTGTTCTGCCGGCTCACATTGACATGACAATCTCAACACACCTCTACCTCTATATGATCAATCCTCCCGCAGGGTATTGGGCTGAGGGTAGATCTGCCTCCATTGTCAGCCTGTGTCCACACTTTCCACACTTGTCATGCTGGCACTCTTGCCACCCTTGACACAGCAGCACGCTCCGCAGGGTCAGGCGAGGGGCAGAGGACGTCAGAGGCCCTTGGCAGCAGTGGGCAGGGATGTGGTCATCAGCATCAGGGAAGGCTCATGATTGGGCTGCACTCCTAGTGGGTATGGGTGTGCTCTACAGGGGCTTGCTGCGCCACTCAAGTCAATGGAGGCAGAACGTCTCAAGTGTAGTGGCCCACGCTCCGCAAAGAGGCTGTGTGTGAGCGAGAGTGTAGGACGGGGCTTAAGCTCGTACACTAGGCTCAAGCTCAAGCACAAGGGCCGGCCGCATGTGAGGTTCACAGTATGTGTTTGTAGTATTGCAGCACCTTGGACCCTTGCAGCACCTTGGAGGAGCTGGAGGCATGCTGGGGTTGGACTCTATACCAGGCTACCAGCAGTAGAGCTGCTTGCCACATTGCCTGTCACCACCTTGCCTGGCAGCCTGTCTGTTGGCTTGCCACTGTTGGGCCTCTGCACCACATTACGGCAGGCCTGCAGCTCAGCCTTAGAGCCCCACCAACCCCGCGTGCCAATGTCAGCATTGCCAGACTGCCTTGCACCCGTAGCTGCAGGGCTCCCTTCTGCACAAAACAGCTGACTGGGCTCATGGCCTAACAGGCTGCAGGGTGGTGGCAGGGTCATGGGGGCAGGCTGCAGGGTGGTGGCAGGGTCATGGGGGCTGCCGACTGCTGACCCGGACCTGGGTCAGGGGCTGCCCCAAGGAGCGGGCTGCAGAGCAGGCACCGCACGCAGGGCAGGGGCCTGACCCATGGGGCGCCTGCCTGCCTGCTGACCGGGTTGGCCAAGCTGGGTGTTTCGCTGCCGCAGGAGTCAGCCTTGCGTTTGATGCAGGAGGGCTGAGTGGTGGTGCAACATATGCAGCCTGGGGTGTGCTGCCCACCATGCATCGTGTTCCTGCAGCTGCTGTGCGCTGCGCCACTGCCCGCTGATGCCTGCTGTAAGGGCAGACCAGCACGAATGGACAGGTGGCTGCATGACCTGGCGAGCAACATTGCCCCATGCTCCCCCTGCACTGTTAAACCCAGTAGGTTGATGGTGCCCGCTGCTGGCCAGTGCACGGCTGGCTGAGTATTCCACCGGCTCCCAGCTGCCTCTTCAGCATGGCGCGCACTGCTGACTCCCTTTTCTCTAGCTGTGTGTGGCGCCTGCTGCTGGCCACCGGACCAGTGGCTGGTTGTGCTGCTGGCCACTGGGCTGCTGGCTGTGGGTGCTTCTCACAAGGAGGGGAACACAGTGCGGAGACTGGCGATGAGGGAGCCAGCAACTACGCCCACCAGCCCGGCGGCTGCAGCCTGGCGAGGCCCCCTTGGGCAACGGAACAGCGCCCCGCTCACAGCACCTGCACAGGGCATGGCCACACCATGCTCCTCCGACTCCGTGGCGAGCGGTGGCTAGGCCTCAGCGGAGACGAGGCTAGCCGCAGCTAGGCCCAGGTCCAGATCTGGTGTTTCGTAGAGCCAGGCAAACAACAGCCAGGCAGGCATACGGCTGCAGAGGGCAGATGCACGAGGCACGGGCCTCAACGGTGATTGCCAAGTGGGATCCACTGGGTGGTCGACTAGGAGCAATCATGGTATGGCTTGTATGACTGGCATTGTTTATTGGGTCAGGGGTGAAAGGGAGAAAAGGGGCTACAGGTACAAAGAGAGGTGAAAAGAGATACAAAGAGGAGAAGCACCAATTGGGAAGGAATGAGAAAAGCACTTGGGGATGGCATGGCTGCTTGGCCTTGCCCGCTAGCAACATGGGCGTGGAGATAAGCGATTGTGGCATGGTTATGTAGCAGTGGGATCCTGTTTATGTGCTGCCACAAGCATACACCAGGCTTGCCTCCCTCCATCCTCCCAACTGCCAACCCTGTTGCCCACCTGCTGCTATTAGCTGCCACCCCTGCTGCCCCCAGCTGCCACCCCTACTGCCGCCAGCTGCCACCCCTGCTGCACACCTGCTGCCACTGTGCATGCGGCGTCAGGCAGCTCCCACTGGCTCACGAGGTAGCTCTCAAAGCTTGCAAAGTACAGGCCCAACACAGCGCTGGCGTTGCTCAAGGGCTTTGCCTTGGAACCTGTGGTGCGGGAATCAAGGGCTGGCTCATCAGGACAGGCAGCATCTGCAACGGCGTATCTGCAACACCAGAGCAGCGTCCCACCTGCTTGATTCAGCAGGCGGTTGACTTTGAGCTTCCAGCCATCTAGGGGAAAGTCTGGCTTGACCATGGCATAGTTGTATACCCCCAGACCCACACCAGAGACACCACCTGTAGGCACAGGGTATCCATGCTGCTCTGATCAAGCCTCCCCTGCACCTCTCATGCTCAGGCACTTGGGGCTGCTGGTGCTGGGCCCACTTTACAAACAGGCCTACCACCAGCTGCTGCAACACCCCTACTGGCGAGAGTGCATGATACTCATCTGCACCGGCCACTGTCCTTGCTGCTCCAGGTGCACAGTAAGTGACAAGCCAAAGACTGATGTCATTGTGTAGCCTTCAATGCAGCCAGCTGCATGGCTCTTTGTAGACACCCAGGCCTCAGGAGCACACCTGCCAGGTAGCCAGCCCCAGTGTAAAACTGCAAGTTCTCTGTCCAGCCCCGCCGCTTGACAGCTGACTCTTCCTCAAAAACAAATTCAGGCTGGTCTGGGAGCTTAAAGGCGTGTTTTCGGCCTACTGCGGCCGCGCTGATGCCTGCGCAACATGCCATATCGCTACCTCATCCATCGGTGCACAACGATCCGCGCAGCCTGTGGTGGACACTCCCTGCCTTCGTAGGGGTCGTAAAGCCTTCCTGAAGTCCCAGGAGCACTGAGGCCCGCCATACTGGGTATTGCTGAGACTGCTATGGACGCGTCCAAGCGCGGAGGGCCGAACGATGTCGACGACCCAATGTCTTGAGTCAATTCACTGCGTGGCTGCGATGCTTTGGGGGGGTCGGCTGGGGTTCCTGCAAGCTCCTCCTGTTTCGCCTCTTGCTTAGTCCTGCCGCCAAACCTGTCGAGCAACCCCATCGCTCTGAGGCGCAAGTAACAACAAGCTCTCAGCGCAGCCTTGCAAGCAGGTTGGGATCGCACACGTGAGGGCGCGGAGGGAGAAACAATGTGAGCATGGAACAGTCCATGCTTGCTGAGTATTGCCAGGACGTACCGCTGCCCCTGCCCCTGCCCCTGCCCCTGCCCCTGCCCCTGCCCCTGCCCCTGCCCCTGCCCCTGCCCCTGCCCCTGCCCCTGCCCCTGCCCCTGCCCCTGCCCCTGCCCCTGCCCCTGCCCCTGCCCCTGCCCCTGCCCCTGCCCCTGCCCCTGCCCCTGCCCCTGCCCCTGCCCCTGCCCCTGCCCCTGCCCCTGCCCCTGCCCCTGCCCCTGCCCCTGCCCCTGCCCCTGCCCCTGCCCCTGCCCCTGCCCCTGCCCCTGCCCCTGCCCCTGCCCCTGCCCCTGCCCCTGCCCCTGCCCCTGCCCCTGCCCCTGCCCCTGCCCCTGCCCCTGCCCCTGCCCCTGCCCCTGCCCCTGCCCCTGCCCCTGCCCCTGCCCCTGCCCCTGCCCCTGCCCCTGCCCCTGCCCCTGCCCCTGCCCCTGCCCCTGCCCCTGCCCCTGCCCCTGCCCCTGCCCCTGCCCCTGCCCCTGCCCCTGCCCCTGCCCCTGCCCCTGCCCCTGCCCCTGCCCCTGCCCCTGCCCCTGCCCCTGCCCCTGCCCCTGCCCCTGCCCCTAGTTGGGTGCAATACCATCATGCGAACGGTTGACCGTGTATGCCTGTGGAAGGAAATGACCTGTCCCGGCCTCAAGATCTATAGTGAAGCTGCCTTGTGATCCGTGGCTTGATTAGCTTGGCGTGTAGCGTGTGGCCGGATGCAAGGTTTCATGTCAGTGTTTTATTTTTGTTCTTTTCTCACCCGGTACCCACAACAGTATCGCCGGGCCGTTCGCGTTGACGCTGCAGCTAGCTCTATACATAGAGAAGTTCGGCGCTCCAGCTCAGGCGCGACGGTGGCAGCATGGCAAAGGTACGCGTGCAATGGCTTTGCGATTACGTTTGCAGCCCGTGCTGTATAAGGTGCACTGGTCGATGCTCCTTCGCAGCACCATCCCGACTTGATCATGTGCCGCAAGCAGCCTGGCATAGGTAAGCAAGCAGGCTTCCACCCACACAGGGATGAGGACTCGTCCATAAATCTTGTTCAGCAAAACCAGCTTTCAGTTACTGATAGCTCAGGCAGCTATGCTGAGTCGGAATGCTAGGCTGCATTCAATCAAGGTCAGCACACTCTTCATGAACCTTGCAAACAGCATGTGCCTGAGCAAAGGAGCTTATGTTGTTACCACACACACTGGAGGGGTGACGTGTCTCATTAGTGCTAGCTTCCCACACACTGCATGGGTGCGTCCCGCCTACACCACTGCCTGCCCACATGACAGGTTTCTAGCCTAGAACTAACGTGACAGACATGTGCTGATTTAAGCTTTCATAGCATAAGGGCATTATCACACATTACTGTGCCACAGGCTGCTGCGGCTGCTGGTCTTGCAGCTGCTTGACACCCAGGTTAGGGTGCTCAGTGCACTTGGCAGGCAGGCAGCCCAGGTCAGGCAGCATGGCTTCAATGGGCACCTCCTGCTCTCTCCAACACTTTGCATGTGCAGCGCTGCATTGTTGTCCCTGTACAGCCACCTGCCACACTGTGGTGCCGGGGAGTGGAATTGCCAGCTTTGCCCTAGCTCTGCCCTGGCTAGCCTGCGTGGGCTTGGCAGCCTGCTAAGCCTTGACATGTTTGGTACTCATGGCTGGCGGGGGAGCCCTGACTTACAGGAAGGTTTGTATACACCAGGCATAGGTACTCACACCTGTCATGAGCTCAGCTGCAGATGGTGGTTGTGATGTGAGGGGCATGATAGGAGCAAGGGACAAGGGCAGCTTAAGGCCCTTATTGGTGGTGGTACACTGCAGCTGCCACACCTGTCACCCCATAGCAGTAGGCCATGGAGTGAGGGTGAGCCATATCACAGGCTTGGCTCATGGTGCTTGCCCTGCCCATCGTACTGTTGTTCAATTGCCAACTGCGTCTCGGACTATGGTTGCCCTTCCACATCATGTTGTTGATTGCGGGCTGTGGTCATGGATCACTTACCCTGGAGATCAGCAGTAGCAGCAGCATGTCCATTACCACCATGCCATCTGACCATCATGCCACAACATTACCATCATGGTGGTCTATGTCAATGCCTGCAGCAATCGGGCGGTTGTGTGAGAAGTGTGATGGAAAGTGCCCCATCTGTGACAGCTATGTCAGGCCAGCCACCCTGGTCAGGGTGTGCGACGAGTGCAACTACGGCAGCTATGAAGGCCGGTGCGTCATCTGTGGAGGCATGGGCGTATCAGACGCCTACTATTGCAAAGAGTGTACGTTGCAGGAAAAGGATGTGAGTGAACACCAAAAGAGGCCAGCAAATCTGAGCCCCAACTACTGCTTGCTTAGTCAGTTGCTGTGCTTGTCATTTTTGAAATGCAAGAGTGGATGCTGTAAACAGGAAGAGCATGTAGTGCAATGTACATGACAATAGTTTGTGAGCTCACATAGCTGCACCAGGCTCTGCTGCTCCAAGCTGGCGCAGGCCCCCTGCTTGACTGTTGTTGCCAGCATCACCATCATCACCATCATGACAATTCATTTGGCGTCTGATACGGCCGCTTTCAGTTTGCGGTGTGCTCAGCTGGGTGGTTCTGTGGTGGCCGCAGAGAGATGGCTGTCCGAAGATCATCAATTTGGGATCTGCAAAGACAGACCTGTTTTACGAACGGAAAAAGTACGGATTCAAACGCAGATGACAGCTGTTGGCTTGGCGCCTGCAAGCCAGGCCTTACACAAATGTCCCCAAGGGGGGCTTTGTATAACCTTCTTGCCTTCTTGCCTGCTTGCGCTTTGTAGTAGACGGCAGCACGGCAGACGTCTCTCACATCACTAGTGCTTTCATTCTGGACATGCTTCACGGCAACGGACTATTCAACGTTGGGCACCACGGTGCTTACTGTTCACAAGTGCAGGTTCATGAAGTGCTGGCAAAACCCATATCTGGATGGTTAGGGAGGGTGTTGTAATAAGGGGCTGGTAAAGCCAGCAGGTATGCGTGCCTTGCACCAGACTGAGGCGCCCCTAACTAAGAGAAAGCCAACCCTTCGTAGTCGGACGGTTGCTGATCAGTGAGTTGCTGGCCGTGTGTGTGAGCCTGACATGTGATGCCCCGGCTCCTGCCACCGCTGCTGCGACACCACCCAGGCAGGTGCATGGGCACTAGCTGCACCAGGTCAGTCTGGGGAGCTGCCTAGTTCAGGGAAACAGATTGTGCTGCAACTCAATAAGCTGCAGCTAGTCAGACAAGCAGCCCTGCCACATGGCCCACACCTGCTGGATATAAACCGGGTACACATGGCAACCCATGCCCCTCGATCCAGAGTAGCCTACAAACCCACTTGCGATGAATGTCAGCATACAGTATGGCGATGACGAGGACGGGAGCAGCGCGATGGACGATGTTTCAGAGTACGGCAACGACGAGGATGTTCGCAGCACAGAGGAGTATAACCTCAAAATGTATGGCATCCACGCTGCGCTGCCCGTCGGAGACAGCGATGGCAGCGATGGGGAGACTGACGGGACCTCAGGTTGATAATGGCGCTCACCAGCAGGCTTAACCAACAGGAAGCAGAGCTAGGCATGTAGTTAAGCCTCTGTCTGCTGCTAAAAGACAAGGGTGGAAAGCCCCGCTGCTGTCTTTGCTGGCAGGTCTTCCCACCACTGCCGAGGCATACCTGCGCCTTGTGCGAGCTGAGGCAGCGGCGCTGCCCCAAGTCAGTGCACTTCATGCAGCTGCTGCAATCACTGCCCCCTCTCTCCCTCTGTCGCCACAATTAGTTGCCCCACCCCTTGCTGCCGGATTCCCACCAGCTGCTGCGGGCCCACTGCTGCTGCCCCGCCTGCTGCTCATACCCTGCTATGCTGCCCATCGCTTCCACAGCGTCTTGTTGAAGGCGAATTCTTGAAGCTACTGTAGTGCCAAGCTGTGGTGGTGGTGGTGGTGGTGGTGGTGGTGGTGGGTGATGGTGGTGGTGGTGGCGCAGGTGGTGCGTGTGGAGTACATTGCCCCGCCTTCACCTGCTGCACACGCAAATGACCACCTGGACCCTGAGGGCTGCCGGGCAGAGGCATTGCCTGATCAGGCGTCACCACAGCCAGCCGCACTATCTGCAGCAGCAGCAGCAGCAAGGGAGCATGTAGGAGCATCTAATTCAGGAGTGGGCTGTTCAGGGTCTGAGGCGAGAGTAGGGTCAAGCAGCCAGCAGCCTAGCCAAGCTATACAGCTGGACTCAGCCCAGCAGCATGTGGCAGTAAACATGGACACATGCCTTGGCCCCACCACTGGCAGCAGGCAGGGTGGGGTTTGCTCAGGAAGCTCAGCTCAGGGCAGCAGGGGGGCCAAGCAGGCTGCTTATGTCGGCCGCCTGCTGGCCATGGGTCAGGTGGCAACAGCGCCAGACTGGGCCTTGCCTTCGCAAAGGTGAGCTGTCGGTGCGCATAGGTGGGGGGTTCAAAGCCCGGCAACCTCACTAGGCTGCTGGCTCGGCAGCGTGAGCTAGGCAGCTGGCGTCTGTGCTGTGCAGCCTTCAAAACGTGCAGCCTGCAAGCAGTGTAGGACCTGGTGTAGGACCTGACACCTGGAGATCACTGTCTGCAAGGTGTTGCCCTGGCCTAGGGCTAGGGCTAGGGCTAGGGCTAGGGCTAGGGTAACACCTTGTAAGATGAAGTGCAGATGGCGGCAAATCTGTGGCCCCTGAGCTCTGGGCCCTGCGCCGGTCCCACACCCAGCCCTTGTCCCTGCCCCTGCTTATGGCCCAGGTGGGTGCGCCAGTTCGTGCTGGACTTCAGCGCGCTGCGCTCGTGGCTGCACCAGGCGGCTGACCAGCATGCGCCGCGTGAGTGATGCAAGCTCTCGGCCTGACAGCACTGGGCTCATCAACCCTGTGGCCAGCATGGCTATGGGTGGCTGTGATAGTGGCTGTGATGTAGGAGGCTGGTCGTCCAGGCCATGTACCCGAGCCATGCCATGCCATGCCAGGCTGATTTGGCAAGGAACCAGGTGCCACTAGATGTGAGAGAGGTGTGAGAGTGGTGTGAGAGTGTCCTTCCTAGTTACAACAAAGGATGAATTACAGGCTGCACCTTGCACATTGTCACCCCCACCCACTGCCTGCCACCCTTGTACCTCCCAAGCCTCACACCCTCACTCCCCAACCACCCTGCTCAACCTGCGCCGTCTTGCCCCACTGCTTGCCCCTACCTGCCCTGCAGACCTTTCCTCCACCCCACTGCCCCACATCAGCAACACGGCCGCCTGGGACGTGTTGTGTGGCCTCAGCCCGCCCAGCAGCTGCCCCCCCCTAGCGCCCCTTGCACCCTTAGCAGCCTCACCACCACATGCCAGCTCTGCCCCCTCCCCCCCCCTCCCCCCCCCTCCTCCGCCACCCCCTCCCCTGCCTCCTCCCCTTCACCAGCCTGGTGCCGCAGTCAGTGCACTGCAATGGCCTGTGGCAGGGTGCCCTGAAGTGCCGCTGCTGCCTGCGACGATGCAGTCACAGGGTTCTAGCCAGCCTGGTCACGACCAGCAGGCCGAGCAGCAAGCGCATATAGTGCAAGGACAGCAGCAGACGCAGTCAGGGCAGCAGCAGCAGCAGCATGAGCAGCAGCAGCTAGTGAAGGAGCTGCCACATGCCCTTGATGGGGTCCCGGGCCCATTGCTACACACTGTGCTTTGCTTGGACCAGGTGGGAGGGGTGGGAAGGGTGATATGGTGGTGGGGTAGGGAGTGCATGAGGGGGTGGGTGGGGTGGAAGGGGTGGGGTGGGGTGGGGTGGGGTGGATGGGGGGCGCTGGAATCTCTGTGGGTGGGGTGAGAGGGTGTGGGTGGTGGAGTGGATGAGGTGTGTGGGGGAGGCTTGTGGAGTTGATGAGGGAGGCTGGCTGCCGTCACCTCAGGGCAGGTCACTTCACTCAGCCAGTGCTTGACTTTGCTTGTACCATGCTGGTCAAATGGGAACTATGGTCCAGCGGGTTACAGCAGTACATTAGAGTGAGCACAACATTAAAGTGAGCCTTGTGTGAGGACAGGGGAGTTGCACAGATGGGAATGGAGGGGGGTCATGGTAGAGTGCAGGAGGAAGCTGTAGGGGGCTGGCAGGGGTGGGGAAGTGAGGGTTGGGTGGCTGGACCCAAGACCACAGACGATACTGACTACCATTGTCATCATCTGTGGTCGGTGCCAAGTGACTAACTATTGTGGTGGTGTTGTGGAGGATAACAACAACATAGTAGGCAACTGCGACCATGTTTGATATTGTGTGACCTGCATGTATGTGCTGTTCCATGTGTGACAAGCTTGAGATGGAGATGCCTCGAGCATGGTACCTCACAGGGCTGTGAACGCACCGTCCCTAACCCCACGGGTTTTGAACACCAAGAACCCTGGTCACACTTGCAAGCCCACTACAAGTGTGACATCATGCCGCGCTGCTGTCCCCTGCGTGCAGGTGGGGGTGGCAGCCCTGCTGCAGCGGCTTGTCAGCCACAGCGAGCAGTCCGCCTGCCTGGCTGAACGCACAGCACAGTGGCTGTTTGCCCTGGCGGCCATGCTGCAGAAGCCGGCACACTCAGACAACATCGCGGCGCTGCGTGCCCTGCTGAGAAAGGTCAGGGCCAAGGGCCAGCTGCCACGGCAAGACTGTAATGCAGGGGCTGGAGCCGTCGGGCTCTGAGGGGTGGCTGTGTAGGGGCTGCAGAGGCCGTAGGGGCTGCCGGTCCTAGGCTGGGCAGCTGACCCCGCCATGGTGTCATGGTCAGGGGTGCCTGCCTACCTACACAATGCCTGCCTGCACCACCACTGCCAAAGTACACGAGTATGTACCCAAGTGGCCACTAAGCTGGGCAGCTGACTCCACCTGCCTCCAGACACACTAGAAAGCCATGGTCAGGGTGGGCTGCCTACCTACACAATGCCTGTGCCAGTGCCTGCCTGTGCCCGCCAGTGCCTGCCTACACCACGCCTGCCTACACCATGCCTGCCTACACCCACACCAAAAAAAGGATATAAGAACAGCTACCAAAATGGCCAGGCCAGCCTGCTATGGCTGCAGAGCATAGAAGTCTCTCACTACTTGCATGGCTATTTAGACCCTGTTCCACACAATAGCTCAACAATGACTGCAGCACTCAGCCATCACACTTGTGACGCGCCAAACTGCAAATCCGGTGCCACACGCAGTTTGAGCGCCTCGGCACCCATTTACACAGAAGCCTGGGTGCTGCCAAGTGTAACAATCAAATCTCCATGAGATGTGTGTGCTGTGTTGCAGGTGTCAGCGCTGCGCAGCCTGCTGGGCAGCGCTGCAGACCCTCAGCTGCCGGTGCTCAACACCCTGGCTGCAGTGGCAGGCGCTTACTTTGGGCAGGATCCTACTCTCGTGTCCTTTGTGTCTGACCTTACCCTGCCCTGAGGCCTGAGGCCTGGATGGGGAGTGCGAGGTGACACAGGTTCGAATCCTGACACCGGCACCGGTTGGTAAGGTGTAGGGTGGAAAGGGAGGCAGGAAGTTTTCAGGCTTCACCCTGCTTGGAGGCGGGGCAGGCAGCCGTGACACCCCTAGGTAGTGCTTGTGACGTCACACGGGGCGCCTGCGTAGCCTTCCTGTGCAGTGCTTCCCCTCAGCCCAGGCGCTGCAACAGGCCCACTGCAAGGCAGTGAGGAGCTTAGTGGGCTGTGCTGATGGGACATGCTCATGGCGCAGCAGCTGCTTAACTCAGCCATATCGCCAGTCTCAAGCTAGCGGGAAGGGCAAGCAAGTGTGGGGCCTGATGTGGTGCCCCTTCCCAGCCAAGCCAAAGTACAACAAGCCTGTGCGTTTGCTGCTGGAGTGCGGGCTGTGCCGTCAGCTTCTCAGGTGAAGGCTGACAGACCATGTGGAAAGTCAATTGCACCCTTTACTTTGGCGGGGAGCTAAGGACAATGTTAGGTCTCAGGGCTTCAGGGCCCTACGTGCCTGCTTTGGCTTGGACCCACACCAAGGTGGTCTGACCGAGTGCCGAGGTGCCAATGCATACTCGCCTCAAGTATCGCCACGTCGTCTTTTCATTTCCTGCTGGGAAGGAGAAGGGAAGACGTAGGACGCAGTCAGCATGGACGTGTCAAGGGTGCGCATGTTGATGATGTGGCTTACACCGCTTAAGCCGTCAGCCGTTAGGCTGCTAGGCCGCCCTCCCCCTCTAGGGGTTCGGGACTTTCTGTAACGCATTTCATAGCAAGGTGCACAAACAAAGGTGCACATGGGCTCAACATGAAGTCATGCAAGTTCTCATTATTGTTCTGTAAAGTCATGGCAAACTCCGGCTGCTCCCTGATGGAACTCGTGGCAGTGCACTCAAAGATGAAATGCATGGCGTCATCCACTACCCCCTCTGTGCATCTGGTGCATGTGCGATCAATGAAAGTTACCCCCTCAAACCGAGCCTTCTCCACCCCCAGACCGCTGTTGCCTAACCTGAACCTAGTCAAGCTCGTGCGAACTTCTGTAGAGAGCTGTCTGTTCAGTAGGTGTGGTGCCATGTGATTGATGCCAATGCCGTCCCCATGCTTGAACCATGCAGCATACGAGCATCTCTCCCGATGCACCGTCTCAGGCAGTCTAGGGTCTCCCTCAAACCCAACCCAACGCCTCCCCCACCTCTCGAGCCACTTGACTTCCATAGCCTTGGTGCCTAGGACCATGTCCGGGCTCAGGGTAAACTCATCCCCCATCAGCTCTCTGGCGGCCAGCTGGAACTGAGCACTCCAGCTGGCCTGGCAACTCCTCCCTAATTCCACATCTGCCTTAATGACCCTCATTAACAGGTCACTGTGGGATAGTTTGGCAGTGTTCCAGAACTTGCATGCAGCCCTAAACCAGTAAAGCTGGAGGGGCAGCTGCCCCAACTCATGCAGCACCATCAGCCCTGACACTGAGCTACGAACCCTGGCAGCAAACCTGAGAAAGCTGAGCATGCGTGTTTGCACTGGGTTAGAGAGTTGCACACCATGCCCAAGGAAAGCAGTGCCCCAAACCTGGCTGCCATACAGCCCTAAGGGGAGCACGAACGCTCTGATGAGGTGACACAGGGCAAAAGGATCATGCAGCACCCCATACTCTCTAGCACGGTTGCATGCTTGGCGCATGGCGAGGAACATGCCAGCCCTCATATGAGTGGCAGCAAAAGCAGGGGTGGCGCTGGGATTAAAATGCATGCCTAAGTACTTGAACTCTCTCACCACAGGCAGGATCTCATGCTTGTACCCAATGCAAGGTGCTGCAGTTTGTGAGTTGCCATTGAAAACCATCACCTTTGACTTGCCCACATTGACTGTAAGGTGTTTCCTATCTGCAAAGCCTTGTAGCTGGCAGACCAACCGCTGCAGCCCGTGGGGCGAGGTGCTCACCAGGGTCAGGTCATCAGCATACATGAAGTGGGTGACAGGTGTGCCTTGCACCCTCACCGCATCAACAGGGCCTAGGAACTCCTTACTAATGTCGTGAACATAGAGAGCAAACAGGAGTGGGCTGATGGGGCAGCCTTGCTTGACACCTTGGTCAGGAGTCACAGGGGGGGTGCGGTGGGGGCCATCTATCAGCACATAGTTGTCATCCCTATACAGACCCTCCAGGCAGGCAAGCAAGGGCTGTGGCAGCTTGATCCCAACCCGCAAGTGCTCCCACAATTGTTGTCGAGGTATGTGGTCATAGGCCTGTTTGAAGTCAATGAAGGCAGTGAAAAGCTTGCGGTGCTTGGCATCTGCGCTAGCCTTTTGAGCGTGGACAAGATGGCGCAGAATGAACATGGGTTGCATGGTGCTGCGTCCCGGGATGAACCCAAACTGCTCAGCTGGCAGCACTTTGTGTGTCATGCACCAGGCAGTCAGCACGTGCCGCAAGACGTTAGCATACAGGCGGTACAACACACTACTCACAGCAAGCATTCTGTACTTGTTGGGGTCTGTGGGGTCTGTGTCCTTGAAAGGGGGCTGATTCTAGCTACCTTCCAAGCCGCTGGGATACACCCAGTGCGCATCATGCTGTGAAACCATGTGGCAAGCAGAGGGAGCAACAAGTATGTGGTAACACCCTCCTCAACTGTGCGGGCGTGCTTGATAAAGGGGGCTGGGAGCCCATCCAGACCAGGTGCTGTGTCATTGTTGAGATCACGTAGTTGTGCTTGACAAATAGATGTGATGTTGTCAAGATGGGGCAGCTCATAGGCAGGTGGATGTGTTGTGACAGGGGCAGGGGCAGGGACAGAGTGAAGTCTGCCTCTCCCAAGAGGGACGGCTTGCAAATGGGCAGGCACAGCTTGCCTGGTCCTAGCTGGCTCAGGGATCACATCGGGTGCGTCATGTGTCGTATTAGTGGTTGTGAAATAGGCCTGCAGATGCTGATGCCACTTGTCGATGGGAACCATGGACTGCTGGCGTGCGTGCTTGACTCGGAGCATCTTGAGTGCATCCCCAGGGTTGTGCTTGAGCATGTCTAGAAGCTTGGCAGCTCTATGCTTGGACCACGCAGACTTAGCTCTAGCAACCAGCCTCCTATAGGCCTGCTTTCTAGCCCTGTAAAGGTGCAAGGCCTCCCCGCTACGCAGAGCCTGCCAGAGTGCGGCTTTAGCCTCCTTGCATGACCGGTCAAACCAGGCAGGCTTAACTGTGGTGTGCTTGTCAACACGTGCTAGTGGGCAGAGCCTTGGCTTAAGCATCCCCGCACTGCCCGCAGCCCGTGATATGATGTCATGCACAAAGCGGTTGATGGAGTCAGGGTGTGTGCCCTGCTCAACAGCCTGCTTGACAGCCATGACCTCCTCTTCCAAGTCGATAAGGGCACCCACATACCGAGCAGCATGATCTGGCTTCCATTGGAACTGTGGGCCAGTGTGGCAGTCATCATTGCAGGTGTGGATGGGTGTAGTGGCTTGTGCTGGTGCCTTGAGAGACAGGGTAATGGGGGAGTGGTCAAACTCATGGCAAGCGTCCGGGAAGGAAGAAGTGTGGCTCAAAGAGTACACAGACTCACTCATGATGATGTGCTCCGTGCGAGTGCTAGCTCTGCAGGTGCGCTGTCCCATGTCCCCATGTCCCCTACCGGTGGTGGCAACAAGGCCTGTAGCTGATAGCACGTCAATCAACTCCCTGCCCGCTTGGTTAGACTTGGCCGGGCCAATCCTAGGCACGCAAAGCTCCGGATGCTGCATGGACCAGCCATGGAGGTCACCTAACTCGCTAAGCTTGCCTAAGTGAGAGTTCAGGTCACCCATCAGGAGGACATGTGGTGTGTGTGATGTAGCCTCCTGGAGCTCTAGCAGCAGGTGGTTGAAGTGCTCGGAGACATGGTGGGCGGGGGGTATGTAGCCCACACCCAGCAACACATCACCCTCAAGCCCACACACACACCCTGCCAGCCTGACCCAAAGCAGTTGCATGGCACTGCTGGTGCGCCAGAGCCTGGCGTGCCTGGCTAGCTCCTTGCGCAGCAGAAGGGCCACCCCCTGACCCGGCACCCCCTGGCGTAAAACAGATGTGTGAAAGGCACTATGGGTGGGCGCATGCTGCATGAACTCCGCTATCCTATTGCTGCGTGTCTCGCACAGAGCGATGACATCATGCTCGGCCACCAGCCTCCTAATGGCTGTGAACTTGACTGAGGTAGTGTCATGCTTAAGGCCATTCACATTGTGGACCGCTAACCTGAGCTCTCGGGGGGCGAGTCCCTAGCCCCGACCCTCTCCCACGCCCTGAGCCCCCACCGCCCTGAGCTTACCCGTAGGAGTCTCCCCAGACGCACCCAACCCCGCTTGATGTCTTGTGCGGTGATTCCCCAAAGGGGGAGAGAGTGGGCGGCTCTTGGTTGGTGAGCCAGGGGCCGAGTGGCCGCCCCCCCCTTGGGGGAAGGGCGGGGGGGGGGGCAGATGGCTGAGGGCTGCTGCTGTTGCTGCTGCATTGCGCTGTGTCTGGTTGGGCAGGGTGGGGCGACCTGGTGCCACAGTCTTGGTTGTTGTCTGGCTGGGGCCTGCTGCTGCTGCTGCAGCTGCTGCATTGCGCTGCACCTGGTTAGGCGAGGCGGGGCGGCTGCCCGGCACAGCTGTCTTCCCTGCAGCCTTGCCGGCTGGTGCCCGGTCAGGACCCCCTGCTGCTGCTGCTGCATTGCGCTGCACCTGGTTAGGCGAGGCGGGGCGGCTGCCCGGTGCAGCTGTCTTCCCTGCAGCCTTGCCGGCTGGTGCCCGGTCAGGACCCCCTGCTGCTGCTGCTGCATTGCGCTGCACCTCGTTAGGCGAGGCGGGGCGGCTGCCCAGCGCAGCTGTCTTCCCTGCAGCCTTGCCGGCTGGTGCCCGGTCAGGACCCCCTGCTGCTGCTGCTGCTGCCCTGCGCTGCGCCTGATTAGGGGGGGGGCGGGGGAGGGTTAGGATATGTGTCTTCTGGCTGGTTGTCCTCTTCCATTGCTGCGGCAGCCGCTGTCGCACCCTGCTGCTGTTGTTGATGCTGCTGCTGCTGTTGATGGGTGGCGAGGGACCTTGGTAGGAGAAAAGCTGCAGGCTGGTCCGCAGCCGCATACTCACAGGCTGCCTCGATGCTGCACTCATCCATGCTCTTCAGGTCTGGCTTGCTGAGGTTGCTGAGGTGGACAAACAGGGGGTAGGTAATCTGCTTCCCCTTCCAGGTGGTGATGATGGCTGTGCGTGATTTGTTGCACTCAAAGCGCATGCCATGTACAGGGGATCGCACACTGCTCTTATCCACAACTGCCTGCAGCTGACGGCGAGCTGGCCACACGACCCGCTGTAGCGGACCCTTCCCCAGGTCTGCTGGGAGTGCGGCCTGCTGGGCAGCAGCCAGAACGCTGAGGGCTGAGGCATGGGAGCCGACACTGACCTTAGCGATAGTCGGGCTAGAGTGCATCACCCGGGCATCAGTGACGCCGACGCTGGTGCACAGAGCCTTGATGGCTACCTCATCAGGGCGGGGGGCAAAGAAGACCACCACCCCCGCATTGCTGCGCTGCTCTGTTGCTAGCTGGATGTTGAAGGCCATTGCTGCCAGCTGCACGCTGCAGCGCTGCTCCACTGAGGCCATCTCTGCCCGCACCTCCCTCGTTTCTCCCTCTAGCTCAATGTGCGCCACACTCAGTTTGGCTACGTCATATTGAACAATCTGCAACTCGCTCTTGACTGTCTCGATAGATTTGTTGATGGCAGTTAGCTGCGGCATGACTGTCTGCTGCAGCGTCTGTGTCAGAGTCTGTGTCAGAGTTCGCGCCAGTACCTCCTGGAGCCGGGCCTCCGTTATTGGTGAGGCCCCTGCCCCAGTTGGCTGCTGCTGCTCCTGCTGTTGCTGCTGCTCCTGCTTCTGCTGCTGCTGCTGCTGCTGCTGCTGGTGCTGCTGTTGGTGCTGCTGCTGCTGCTGTTGCTGCTGCCGCTGGTGCTGCTCCCGCTGCTCGTTGAGAAAACGCTCTGTGAGCTGCTCAGATAGAGCAATGCGAGCTGCCTCCTCCAGAGTGAAGTGGTCGGCACCCCGGGCTGCTGTTGCCGCCGACTGCTCTGTGGGGGGGTGAGACCGAGGCCTGAAAGAGGCGAGGGCAGCGAAGGAGTTGCTGAGGGGGGTAGGTTTGGCCATGTCAGGCGCGGGGCTGAATAGCACAGGTAACTGCTGGATAGCACAGGTAACTGCATGTCAAAGCAAGGTTAATACTCGAACCTGGGTGTGCATATGCCCAATGCTGATGGCCGAGGTCGTCATTGGTTCGGAGCTGTACAACTTGTGATCCCTACAGCCCTCATGCCACATCAAAATAAAGCATGAGTTGTAATCAAACACAGGTTGCGAGCTCATCATTGTACAGGCTACTGGTCTAAGGCCCATTCCAGCTCCGCCACTCTGGTGTGTGTGCCTGTAGCTAGAGTCCCAGAAGCTCCAACCCTCACACATCCCCTTTGTGAGAGGTTCAATATCTGAAGTAATATTATGTTCGGGTTGACTTGCTACAGTTGGCTACCGCTGCAACTTGCGCCGCCACTTGCGCAACAGGGCCTTGTCACGCATGTACACCCACTCCTGGCCTGGCTTGCCCGGCTTTGGCATGGCTGGGCGGCCATTTCATCTGCACAACTCAGTGGGACGTGGCCCTGGGCCGACTGCACAGCGGTGGATGTTCACCGCGGCTGAGAGTCTCAATGAGACGTCCCGGTCATTAAATCTGCACATGGGGTGTGAGGGCGGCAGGCAAAGCTTGGTCATGTGTCATGTGACATGACTCATGTCATGTGGGATATGTGGAGGCCATGCACATGTGTAGCGCATGTGTAGTCATGTGTAGTCATGTGTCACGCCAGCGCTTACCTGATTATGTAGTTTGTTAAGCACATCAACCCCCGGACTTGGGATCGCTTCGCCTTGCTGTACACAGGCCGCAGCCACCTGCAAGGACACATGGGGCAATGCCCATCTGTAAGATTCATTAATTGGGATTCTACCTTGACCCTACCTAGCCACCTTGACTCCACCACCTCCCAGCACTACTGAGCCTCTCACCTTGACCCTTGACCTATCCTCAACCCCCTCACCTGAAGGACTCTGGCGGCGTGTCAGTGAGGGTCTCACTGGGGGTGTTGTCGGCTGAGCTGACCCGGCTGGTGCGGAATTCATCCACCAGTCGGGGTCCTCCGGCACTGCTCTAGGCCCACTCACACCGGTTCGTCTCTTCTTCCTCGCCATAGACAATAGCGACGCGAGGAAGGAACATATACTACGGATTTTCATGTTTGTCACACACATGTCTACACACATGCCCACACACTGCAACCATCATAATTTGTGTAGCAGGCATCACAAACTGCATTGCACAGCTGTACCCCTCCTAGCGCGGTGCCCGCCCGCGCTGCTGCAAGCGTCTCAATGCAATCGCGGTACTTCGTACAAGGGGCCCTGGGAGCCGCGGTCCTGCTAGCCATCGCTTTGTCGTTCTTTATCACGAAACAGTCCAACCCGGCGTCGTACGGAACGCACGTAACTCAGCGTCTGCTCGTGGATGTTGGGATGCTGAAATGCACGCCGCAGCAGGCCGTGTCGCAGGCCGACCGCTTCCCGGCCACGGTACGGTCCAATGAGTTTCCCCTTCCTCATGAAAGCACCTTCAAAATCTGATTTTCTAGTGAGTGCCTTGACTACAGGAATTCATTCAAAGTGCTTGCGCGCCTCACATGTGGATGGAGCAGATGCAAGGTGAGCTCCCCTTCCCTGTCGCAGGCAGGGGAAGTGATGGGGTTGGGCGGGGCTGGCATCAGCGCGTGGGTTGGGGTGGAGGGGCTAATCAAGCTAGCCCCCCCAGAACTTCACAGATTGAGCACAGGACACGATACTGGGCTGGCGTCTTTACATCAGACTAGGCACCCAACACAAGCCAGTGCAAAGCGTAGCGTTTCCGATGCAGCTCCGGCAGAGGTGCAGGCTTGGGGCCTGGCTGGTTCAGTGGTGCAGCCCACCCGGTAGTCAGGGGGGCAGAACTTGGCAGTGGTACAATGGCGCCCTTGGTCTTGGCTGCAGCCCTGACCCACCCCTCCGCCCTCGCTGCCCTACCCAGGGGCAGTGCGGGCGTTGCGGTGCAGTGCAGGTGTTGTGGTGGTGTATGCAGCCATGCCACAACTGTCCAGCACCCACGGCAGCTCACCTTTGCCGCCAGCAGCCTGCAGCCAGCACCCGGCCCTGACCTGCTGCGCAGCCGGGTAGGCACATCATGTCCTGCCACCTGCATGCCCTGACCTGCTGGATGCTTACCCTTTTGTCTGTTCGAAGCAAAAACGTCCTGCACTGAACAGAAGGACATGCAGCCATGCCACATAGGCTCACTGCTCATCTTGAGTACTCCACAGCACAGTCATCTTGAGTACCCAGTCCTTGTTGACCAGCAAGTACTTGAGTACTCATGCACAGCCCTTGTGGACCAGCAAGCACACCATCATGCCCTCTAGAGCTGTGCTGCCCTGTGTGTCCCCAGTGCAGCATCCTGATGTGGATGCCGCGGCCTTTGAGTGGCCTCTGTCACGCTGTCTTGCCTGCTGTTGCCTACTGCAGCACAGCGGCCCCATGGCAAGCACATCCTGATAGAGTGAGTCTGAGTGGGAGCGGAGGGGGAGTGGCAGGGGGGGCAGGGCTGTGTGAAGGTACGGGAAGTCAGTGATGAGGCAGCAAGCTGAGTAACAAACCTGGGGCCTGGAGTGCAGGCAGGCAAGCAGGCAGGCAGGCAAGGGACAAGAAAGCAGGCAGGACAGGCAGGCTGGCTGGCAGGGCAGTCTGACAGCCAACACAGGGCACAAAGGGCTTGCTAGGATAGGGCCGTCCTGGTTGTGACTGCCCCTGCTGGTGGTATTCCTCGGTGATGGTAACAGGCCACTGGACATAAGACATTGGACAAGGAGTATGTGAGTAAACCTAGTAAATAATCTACGGTCACGGTCAACCATCGTGCCCGCCCGCCCGCCCGCCTACTTGTCCTTTGCCTGCTTGCCTGCCTTCTATTCCCACACACTGCCTCGCCTGCCTGGCCCTAACCCTGGGGACCCCTGCCAACCTGTCCCACTATCTCTGTCCTCACCTGGCTTGCCTGCCCTGTCTGCCCTGCCTGCCCTGCCCGCAGCATTGGGTGCAACAAAGGTGACTGTGCCCAGGAGCAGGCAAGCTTGGCAGCAGACCACATCCCAGTGGCAGCTGCCAGGCTGGCCTGCGGTGATGGCTGCAGCCGCAGCGGGACTGCCTCCTCCACCCCAGCTCAGATGATTTGAATGTCCGGTGCCCTTTGCCATGCCTACTTGCCCCAACCCAACCCAACCCAACCCCAGCTTCAGCCCCAGCCCAACCCTGACTGCCCTGACGTGTCCTCCCAAGCCCCAACCTGCCCTGCGCGCTTTGACCCACTCTGCTGGGTCTGACCTGGTCTGCTGCGGACGTCCAGGATATCACGTGGCTGAGAGCCTGGACCTATATGCGCCGGAGCTAGGGGTCAACCAACCGCGCATGCGAACCGCGTGAGTGTAGGGCGGTAAGCAGGCAGCAGAGGCAGTGGGACAGCAGGGGCTGTGGGGTTAGCAGGGGTATATGTATGTATATTTGTATGTATAGGGGTAGCAGGAGCTCAGCAGGGGCTGCAAGGGCAGCAGAGGCCTGTAGGCTCAGCCAAGGTCAGGGCAGGGGCTCCTAGCAGTCTAGCATGCACCAGTCTACGAGAAGGATGGTGGCCGGCTCATGTGGCGAGGCAGGCAAGGCAACGAAGGCAAGGAACGGCATGAGATGGTGGCGCTCATGCAGTAAGGCAGTCATGTAAGGGGCATGCCTGCAGTGCAGCAGGCTACATGTTGTGCTTGGGCAAAAGAATGAAGATGGTGTTTGGATACAACTGGATGGGAGTGGCACCTGCAGTGTTGGGTGGCATGGTTGAAGTCTTGTCCCTCAGCCTCCCCGCTCCTACTGCCCTCTGCTGTGCCTGCCCCACCCTGCCCTGACCCAGGCTGGGAGAGGTGCAGAAGCAGCTGAACCTGACCTCGGAGATGTGTGGAGCGTGTGGTGAGTGGGGCGCGGCAAGCTGGGAGTGCCTCGCAGGGCCTAGCAGGGGACCCCTCAGTGGCCTGCCTGCCTGCCTGCCTGCCTCTCCCAGCCCCCTCCCCCTATGCCCGGCTGCCCTCTTGCCTGCCTTGCCTCAACTCTGAAGAAGCTCTAAGCAGAATGCACACCTCAATGCACTCCTGTTCACCGGAGCAGTCTTCTTCTTCTTCTTCTTCTTCTTTATCTTCTTCCTTCAGCTCCTTCTTTATCTTCTTCCTTCCTTCCTTCAGCTCAAACTGCCTGCTTTACCACACAGCTGCACACTTCAACTGCCCCAACACTGACGCACCCCACTCCCAAGTATTCCTCCCTGTACGTCAGATATGCAGTTGCAAAGGTGCCCGCTCCATCCTATAGCCGAGTCTTCTTCTCCCACCTACACCTGGTCATTGCTTCCTTCCCCTGCTCTTGAAACCCTGCCCCTGCCCTGCTGCCCCCTCCCAACATGATGCTACCTGAGGTTCATGCTGACCTAACCGCTCTGCCGCCCTTGACCCTGCCTCAGCATCTCACACAAAACCTCAGTCCCTGCCCATGAAACCCTGGCCATGTCGCCCTTTGCCCCTGCCGTACCACCCCTTTGCCACACCACACTGCCTGTCTGCCCCTCCCCCCTCCCCCCTCCCCCCTCCCCCCTCCCCCCTCCCCCCTCCCCCCTCCCCCCTCACCCCTCACCCCTCACCCCTCACCCCTCACCCCTCACCCCTCACCCCTCACCCCTCACCCCTCACCCCCTCACCCCTCACCCCTCACCCCTCACCCCTCACCCCTCACCCCTCACCCCTCACCCCTCACCCCTCACCCCTCACCCCTCACCCCTCACCCCTCACCCCTCACCCCTCACCCCTCACCCCTCACCCCTCACCCCTCACCCCTCACCCCTCACCCCTCACCCCTCACCCCTCACCCCTCACCCCTCACCCCTCACCCCTCACCCCTCACCCCTCACCCCTCACCCCTCACCCCTCACCCCTCACCCCTCACCCCTCACCCCTCACCCCTCACCCCTCACCCCTCACCCCTCACCCCTCACCCCTCACCCCTCACCCCTCACCCCTCACCCCTCACCCCTCACCCCTCACCCCTCACCCCTCACCCCTCACCCCTCACCCCTCACCCCTCACCCCTCACCCCTCACCCCTCACCCCTCACCCCTCACCCCTCACCCCTCACCCCTCACCCCTCACCCCTCACCCCTCACCCCTCACCCCTCACCCCTCACCCCTCACCCCTCACCCCTCACCCCTCACCCCTCACCCCTCACCCCTCACCCCTCACCCCTCCCCCCTCCCCCCTCCCCCCTCACCCCTCACCCCTCACCCCACCATACCCCTACTTCTGTGCAGGCTGCTCTGGGCTGCGGGCCAGTCCAGTGGGAGGGGGCCCTCGGGAGGTGGTGATCCACTGCTTTGAGCCCAGTGACCGCAACTACGGCTTGCTGCTACACGGCCGGTGAGCCCTGCCAGCACAGGCCATGTGTGTGTGTGCTTGTGTGCGTGCGTGTCCATGCATGCATGCATGCGGGTAATGTTGACATTTCGGCAATGTGTCATGCATGGTGCATTCAAATGACACTAGAGTGTTAATGTGTGATTCTCTAAAGACCCTCACTAGAGTTTTGATGTGTGAGACAAAACATGCGCTGACTGTGATGTGTAGTGTGAGGCTTGCTTCCCCTGACAGGGAGCAGTAACAAGGCGAGCCTGTGGAAACCAGTGTCTATTTTTCGTTTCGCCCTGATGCATTATTATTAGTTCTTACATAGCGCGATGCGAGGTAGTGCATGTTACAAAGCGACCATTTCATAGCGCAAAACGAGCTCTAAAACAAGACATTTCATAGCGAACGCTATATATAGCGCGGAAAAACGCTGGTGGCACCCCCACACCCCACTTCCACCATCACCTTGCCTGAGCTCCGTGCTGTCTCTGTGGACTCCTGTCTTGGGCAAGGTGGCTGGGTGGTGGGCAGACGTCAGGCTTGACCAGCACCTCCTGAGCCCCACCCCTTGACCCTAATGTCCTGGCGCCACCCCTCCCGTGTGCTGCCCTCCTGGCCATGCAGGCAGCAGCTGTTCACAGGCAGCCTCAGTGCACCTAGGCAGCCCGGCCCCCTCACGCTGCAGCGCGGCACATCCTCAGCCACCTGGCACATCTACAACATGGCGGTTAGTGGGGACCCAGGGGCGCAGGGGAGACACGCGGCTGGGGAGGGGCGGCAGGGTGGGGCGCACAGGGCCGACCCCAGCCCCTGGCCCTGTCTTGGCGGTTCAGAGCCCACAGCAATAGACTGACTCAATGTCCTTGGCCCTGATACTCCATAGATCAGTGGCTGTTCAACAGCTGCCGCCCTGCCAGGCCAAGTGCCTGACTACCCACACACCTGTCTGCTGGCTTACTTATCCGCTCGCTTCACGCCTCTTCCAGGCAAAGGACAAGAAAGCAGCCCTGCCTGGCCCCCTCTCCCCCCTGCCTGCCCTCCTGCCTCCAGGTCTCCAACTTCAGCGGCTCGGCTGCCTTCAGCAGCAGCTGCGACACTGAGCTGTGCCACCTTGAAAGCGGGCCCTCAGGGGCAGCAGCAGGCCAATACACCGTCAAGGTGCCTCAGGCTGCCTGGCATCATCCCTCCCTGCACGCCCCCTGTAGGGTTTTTCTCTGTAGGCCACATGGCCCCCAACATGCCTCTCCATGGTGCAGCTTTATGAAACCCTAAAATGGCACGTGGCACGGCACACATCGGCAGCCGCATGTTGTTGCGGTCTCCACCTTGCTAGCTTGCACCCATGCTGGCTTGCACTCGTTCCTTGTGTCAGTTGTTTGAGATGGTGTGATGGTGTGATGGTGTGATGGTGTGATGGTGCTGAGTGGCAGGTGGTGCTGCTCCCCAGGTGGTGACAGTGGATGAGGTGATGAAGCGCTGGGTGGGCCACAACCGGGTCAGCCTGCTCAAGGTGGACACGGAGGGCTACGACCCTGACGTGCTCAGGGGCGCGGAGAACACCTTCAGCAGCCAGGTGACGAGGGGAGGGGGAGAAGAGGAGACGGGGACGAGGAGGGGGAGAGGGAGGCCAGGTTCGATGCTGTGTTATCACAGAGGCCGCAAAGACGTAGGCGGCAGGGCAGGTAGTACTACAACTGTTGCTGCTGCTGCTATTGCTGCTGCTGCTGCTACTGCTGCTGCTGCTGCTGCTGCTGCAGGCTGTGGACCTGGTGATCTTCGAGTACCATGGGTGAGGGGTCAGGCAGCCAGCAGCAGCTTGCAGGCAAACCCAGGGAGATGGGTCCTGGGGCAAGCAAGGAGGGTGCACACACCAGAGGGTGCGAGAACATGCAATGGGCAATGGCAGCAGCAAAAGACACAACCAGCAGCAGCCACCACCACCACCACCACCACCCGTAACAACAATTATAATCACAACATCAATAGCAGCAGCAGCAGCAGCAGCAGGCAGCAGCAGGGTGTGCGGTTGATGTGATGAGTGAGGAGTGCAGGCGGAGTTGAAGCGCCAGGGTGAGTGGAGCGCTGTCAGGAGGTCAGGTGGCGGGGGTTCAGGTGGTGAGCCTGCTTCCATGGCCTTGGCCAGCACTGCCTGTGCTCTCCCCTTCTTGATGCATGCAGCATTGGGCGATGGAAGGATGAGACGCTGGCTGGCATTGTGGTTTGGATGGAGGCCAAGGGTGAGGGTGCTGTTGGAGCGACGCAGAAGCAGCAGGGGAGAACAAGGGGGTGGGGACAACCTGAGGGGTGGGAGGAGGGTTGGGGTTCCAGGTCAGGTCCTGGCACTGCCTGCACTGTGTGGAGCTCTCAACTCCCTGCGGCGACTGGTGTGGAACGGTCAGGCTAGCCTGCCTCCCCCTCTCTCCCTCTCCCCCTCTCCCCCTCTCCCCCTCTCCCCCTCTCCCCCTCTCCCCCTCTCCCCCTCTCCCCCTCTCTCCCTCTCTCCCTCTCCTCCCTACCATCCCCCTGTCATGCACTGTGCCTGAGCCCCGCCAGGGTGCTGAGCTGCTTGCCTCGGCCCGCCCTCATCTCCCTTCAGGCTATGCCTGCTACTTTGAGGGCACCCCATTCATATACAAGCTGAGCCGCGGCTGCTGGAACCCCAAGTACGAGATCAAGACCTGGTCCAACGTGGTAAGTGGCCTGGGACTGCTGGGGCCTGCAGCTAGGGCACAGCCTGTGTCGTGCTCGATCCATGCGCCCAACCAAGGATGGCTGGGGCGGGGTGGGGTAGGGCAGGCGGGATGGGGGTGGGAGTGGCATAAGGGCGGGATCAGGGGCAGCAGCTGCATGGCAGATGGAAAGAGGGGGTTGACAGCCGCAGACCAGCTAGGCAACCAACAGTTAGTTAAGGCTGCAGCCTTTTCCTGCTCAGCGCGACCCCAAGCTGGAGGCCAGTGATGAATTTCTTATGAGCGTTTCTCTGCTCGACATCATCAGTGACAGCCAGGTCGGTAATTGAGGGTGGGCAGCTGAGCACCACTGTCAAGCCTCTGGCAATGCTGGCAAGCTTGGCCGGTGACAGGGCATGTATGTCCGCTGTTTTGCTATGGCGCAGGTGTGCGGGCGGGCTGGCGACTGGCCTGAGATGCTCCTCGACTCGCGCAGCTATCTGAGACAGATGACGGCTCAGCAATGACAATCCGCTTGAGTTAACCTTGTGGCGACCTTGCAGCTTGGCGGTGTGGTGGAGTGCATCAATTAGGACTTCACTGCCGGACTTCACTGCCAGCATCAATAAAGACTTCACTGCTTTACTCATATTTTTTTGTTGAGCCACGTGTTGCATTAGGTCAGTCATGTGCGGCCTGCCCCCACTTGCTTTGAGAGAAATTGATGCCCGGTCATGTCCAAATGTGTGTGCTGTCATACTGCGTTACGGCAGTGATTCTTGTTGATCTGGTTGACAATTAGGTGGCGGTTGAAGGTGTTGATTGACGGGGTTAAAGACTGGATTCGCGGGCGTGGCTTTGACTACATTATTTGATTTCGTCGAGTATTTGGTGCTTGTCCATTAAAAATGAAAATGCGTTTGTGAAGATGCGATGGTCGGACTGGTGCCTGCTGCAAGCGTCTATATACGTGCCATGCTACTTTAATTCAGTGCATACGCCTTCCTGACTGTCGGGAGCGGTGGTAGCGGTGGCGGCAATCCATGTCTAGAGCGCGACTGGTTAGTTTAACATCCTGATGTTTTGGGTTTAACCACATCTTTAACCAATCTTTAACATACCCGTTTTGCTACCCTGGGACTGCTTCTCACTGGCTACTTCTGCCGGCATAGTGTCGCTGGGTGCATTGCCGTGTCGCGACCAGAACGACAGCAAAAAGGGACTCGTATCGCGACCAAACGGTCAACTTTAACAATCGGTTTAACACTAACCTTTAACCAGTCCGGTCGCGCTCTACCCATATCACTGTCCATCACACCTTGTCACAGCCCGGTAACATAGATCCAGCCAGCACGCTTAACAGAAGCTAAGCACCCTCCGAAACGTACAATAATGGCGATGACCAACATCTCCCGCTGCACGACCGTCCGCTCCGCCGCGAAGCAGGGGTCATGCCCGACCCGCGTATGTTCCAGGTGCCTTAACCTCAGCTGCGACGCTGATAGTTAGCATCGCAAGCAGCATCGCAGGCGCAGGCAATTGATCGTCCCTGGCTGCGTCATCGTCCCCAGGCGTTCAATTTCGCTGCGCTGCCGCGCCAAGGACCCACGCGAGGACGCTAAGGAGGAGTCTACAAACATTGCCGAGAAAGCCCTGGATTGGGTCAAGAAGCAAGCCGTCCCGGAGGTGCGTCCACAGCTCCCCGTCACGGGACAATGTCGCAGGTTGTGTGGGGTATGGACCACAGCCTTGGGTAATGCTCTAATGCACTTCAGTAAGCTGCTCAGGCTTTAGCAGCCCTCAGGTATCTCAGCAGCAGCGGTGGCGGCGGTGGCGGTGGCGGTGGCGGTGGCGGTGGCAGCGGCGGCAGCAGCGGCGGTGCCAGTGGCTGTGTCAGCGACAGCGGCAGCACAGCAACTGTTGAGCCAGCCTGGCCATGCCATGCCATGGACTCGCCATGGCAGCTTTTCCCATCAGTACACTACCCTTGCTGCAGTCCATGTTGTGGGCGACTCAGCGTGGGCCTGCTGCTCTGCCCTGCCCTGACCTGCAGACCCCCAGTGGCTCCGGCCCCCTTGACTACGCCATGAAACCTTCAGACATCAAGACCGCCTTCCAAGATGTTGGTGGCACGGAGGAAGGCAGCTTAGCCAGCCACTAGCAGTAATACTGTCTGGAGGCCAACCTCCTGTACCCACACTGCCATGCAACTTCATGTTCAGCGCACCCTAACAGCCCATGCTTTGCCACCCTGCCTGCCTGCCAGCCTGCTGCTTGGCCTGCCTGCCTGCCTGCCTGCCTGCCTGGCTCACCTATCAGACCGGCGCTATCCTCAAGGGCGAGGCTGACAGAAAGAACAATGCAGTGAAGGAGTCTGCACGCAACACAGCAGATGTGACCAAGGAAGCTGTGAATGATGCGGTGGGTGAGCGGCTGGGTGAGGGCCTGCACCCCGCATGCCCAAAGCCATAAGTCACAGTACCCCGCCGTGCCACCCACTGGCGCTGGTTGTCATGAGAGCCTGCCAGCATGCCAGCAGATGAGGGGATGGAATGCCAGGCGGGACAGTGGCCATACGTGTGAGGATTAAAGTCCTAGTGTAACCTGAGTTTTAAACCCTGCGGCCTGTATAGATGGGCATGCATGGATATGGGTACTCTGCCTCATCCCTGCCTCGCTGCCTTGCCCTTTGCCTTCATGTCTTGCCGGAGCATGCACAGTAGAGGTAACGGTGACGCTACATCATGGCCGCCGGGATTTGTGGGCATGCAAAGGGCAATGGGGGTTGACAGAGTCGTCACAGAGCTGGCTGTGCCCACTGCTTGTGACGGGCACAGCGGAGAGCTGCACAGCATCGACACATCCTCTGCCACTCTTGCCAGTGGCTCTTACAGGCGGAGTGAGGGAAGCTGGTGTGCGGCTTGCACTGACCAGCACACTGTGCTGATGTCAAGCTGAGTGTACTGCCCGTGTGTGTAGCACAACTAGGGAGATGCCAGCATCCTACATATTCTTGTCAATATCTATTCACAGATTTTCTCATCTTGGCAGTACATGTTGGCAAGGGTTGCTGTATCCTGACTGACACGCAGGTGGAGGCTGCCAAGCAAGGCCTGGCTCAGGCAAAAGACGCAATCACTGGCACGGCGGGGAGCAGGGGCAAGGAATAGTAGCTGTGCAAACAAGCAGTATGTGGTGCATGGCAGCGTCCATGCTAGCAGCCTGGCAGTCGGATGAGGGGTGTTGGTGGAAGCAGTGGCTGCTGTGGACCATTGACCCCAATGCTTTTGGTACTTTTGTGGCTCTAGGAAGGAATTGGCGAATTATGGCCGTTGAGGAAGGCCATCACCCGCATTGTAGAAGATGTTGCTGACGGTTGCTCCCAGTCAGGTTGACTCCAGCTGATGAGTCATGTCTGCCCGAAATCATACCGGGCCAGACTAATTTTCTGGGTACCGTACTCTCCCTTTTGATTCGCGTCCGCGAATCGTTTTTTTGCCCTCGCGAAATCGCGAACGAGTGAACAATGTGGTTTTTTTCTGAATCGCGAAGTGGTCAAACAATTATTTGACCTGCGTAAATGGTGTTACGATGGACCTCTTTGTGGTCCGTGGCATCAGTGCCGACGACGCAGCCGAAAATTTGCTACGCCAGGTTGACCAACACGATGAAATGCTCCATCAAAGGGGTGGGTAGTAGGCAAGTCAGCGGGTGGCCCCACGAAGTCAGCTGTTGGGGTGGTTGGCCAGGCTGGGGCAGCAGCCGGGGTGCAAGGGTGACTGGGCAAGCTGGGGCAGCAGCTCGGGAGGCTGGCCGCAGCAAGTCAGCCACTGGTGTGCTTGCCTTGGCGAAGGCTGCGGCATGGGTGACTGCTAGGGCACGCAAGTTTGAGTGTTCAGAGGAGGATGCAGAGATATGCCGACACTGCAAGCAACCACAGGAGCACCATGATTTCATGGGGGAGGTTCAATGCCCTATCTAGTGCAAAGTCTAGAGGGTGACCTGGTGCATAGTGTCAGTGCCCTTGCACAGTGCCTTAGACTTGGTGACCAGGTG
>JASKMD010000052.1:0-15000 GCA_030144725.1 Haematococcus lacustris
TGTGCTGTCCAGCCGCAGGACCAACTTCGGGCAGGTGGCTAGACAGGCATGTAGGTTGGCCTTGCAAGCCAGGCTAAATCCCCGTGCACCAGGGACTGTAGTCGCAAACCGTGCAATGTGCGCAAGGGCACCGCAAGGCAAATCGCTGAACTGGGCTGAGCGCGACATGACTGGTGGGCTACGCTTACGGGTTGCGTTTAGTTAGGATAACAACCATGCAGGCATGCATACATTAACTCGCATAGAAGACTTTTCGCTATCTGTACAGGTGTAGCCTTGTCAAAAGTCAGTATCTGTACAGATGCACCCCCAAATTCAGATAGAAGAGTACGCATCTGTACAGATACTGACTTTCTGCTATCTGAATGGAAAGTTAGTCAGGATAACGACAATGCAGGAATGATAGATATCATTCTGATTGCTTAAGTATCACAAGGCCGGTTTTGTATGATGCAAGTACAAAGCCGGATTTGAGTCAACCAGGACACATTGGATATGAGTTGCCACACATGAAGGGCGTTAAAGGGTTGGTGTGTATCTGCTGGACATCAGACCATGGCAGCCTTCACAAACATCATCAACTCAAGTGACATTGTCCGCTGTCAGTGTTACTACAAGTGTCACTATGCAACACATAACATTGACCCCATGATACATGGCACATCACAACGTTGCACCCCATCAATGGTGTTCCATATGTCACCCTGCCTGGCATAACTGTCTCATCATGACTCATCATGTCACTCTGAGTGATAGCTCACAGTGCCACTGGGTGCCAGGCTGCGCTTGAAGAGGGCCTCTGACCAGCTGTACAGAGGCCTTGTGCACCCGTCGAACGTGACCCCAGCACACCCAGCCAGCAGTGGAGGCAGGTTGCAAATGGCGGCCTCCATCAGACCAGGCCCTTGTGCTGTTAGCCCATCAACCTCCACAAACGCCTCCTCACACTCGTGGAGAATAAGGCCGAGTCGGCGATTTTAGTAAAGGGGTACTGCAGATAGCCCTTTCAAAGGCCGTCCCATCGCCATATGTTTCATGATTTTAATCGACGTGGTTGGGCTGTAATCGGCCTTTAGCTGAAGCGGTCAAACCTTGTGCAGGGTTTCGCCAAACCGTGCACAGGGTTTCAACTGGCTCAGCCCCTAGGTGGCCGTCAAGCCAGTTCCTGACCCTGTGCAGCGTTTCAAAAACCGTGTGCAGGGTTTCGCTGACCGTGCACAGGGTTCCAAAGACCGTGCACAGGGTTTCATAGACCGTGCACAAGGTTTGGCGTGGCTCAGTTCCTAGGCGCTTTTGACCGTGTGCACGGTTTCGCTGACCGTGTGCAGGGTTTCATAGACCGTGCACAGCGTTTCATAGACCTAGTGCAGGGTTTCATAGACTGTGCACAGGGTTTGGTGTGGCTCAGTTCCTTACGCACGAACTCCTAGCTACAACTTGCAACAACATCGCAACACACATGTCTTGACGCACCAACACCCCGCAACACCTCGCAACAACATCGCAACACACATGTCTCGATGCATTAACACCCCGCTACTCCTCGCAACAACATCGCTATCACCTCGCTACACCACTGCAAACAACATGTCTTGACGCACAAACAACTCGCAAACACCTCGCTACACCACTGCAAACAACATGTCACGACGCACAAACACTTCGAAACAACTCGGTACACCTCGCTAAACCACATGGCACGGCGCTCGACAACCCCGCAAAGACATGTACAAGACACCACTCATGGCATTCGCATTCCTGGCTGCCACTCATGGCATGCGCACCCCTGGCTGCCATTGCACTTGGCTGCTGTTGACAGCTAGGAGGTGGTGGTGGTGATGGGGGGAAGGGTGCACCAGCCGCGCTGCAGCTGCCTCTTGGCTGATCATGCCCTGCACCACCTGCCCCATAGCAGCTGGCTCCTTGTTGCTCTCTTAAGGCTCCTTGTTGCTCATGCCTTGCCACACCTGCCACATGGCAGCTGGCTCATGGCTACACACGTCATGTACCACCTCATGGCTGCCACTACTAGCTGCCGCTCCAGGCTGCTGCTCCGGGCTGCTGCCCTGGGCTGCTATTGATGGCCTGGGAGGTGGTGGTGGAAGTGGGGTAAGGTGAGGGTAAGGTAGGGGAGGGGCTGCAGTGTAGCGCAGGAGGGGGGAAGCGGAGCGACACGGGTGAGTTTGTGGGTAAGGGGAAGGACAAGGGAAGGGTGTGACCATTAGACCTGCAGCAAACAAGGGGCATGCTAGCCATCAGGCTTGGTACCAAGAGCCACAAATCTGCTTCATGCTGGCCACTCACCGTTTGCTGGGGTGGGGTGGGGTGGGGTGGGGTGGGGTGGGGTGGGGTGGGGTGGGGTGGGGTGGGGTGGGGTGGGGTGGGGTGGGGTGGGGTGGGGTGGGGTGGGGTGGGGTGGGGTGGGGTGGGGTGGGGTGGGGTGGGGTGGGGTGGGGTGGGGTGGGGTGGGGTGGGGTGGGGTGGGGTGGGGTGGGGTGGGGTGGGGTGGGGTGGGGTGGGGTGGGGTGGGGTGGGGTGGGGTGGGGTGGGGTGGGGTGGGGTGGGGTGGGGTGGGGTGGGGTGGGGTGGGGTGGGGTGGGGTGGGGTGGGGTGGGGTGGGGTGGGGTGGGGTGGGGTGGGGTGGGGTGGGGTGGGGTGGGGTGGGGTGGGGTGGGGTGGGGTGGGGTGGGGTGGGGTGGGGTGGGGTGGGGTGGGGTGGGGTGGGGTGGGGTGGGGTGGGGTGGGGTGGGGTGGGGTGGGGTGGGGTGGGGTGGGGTGGGGTGGGGTGGGGTGGGGTGGGGTGGGGTGGGGTGGGGTGGGGTGGGGTGGGGTGGGGTGGGGTGGGGTGGGGTGGGGTGGGATGGGGTGGGATAGGGGAGGGGTGGGGTGGGCAAGGGGTGGGCATGTGACCGTCACACCTGCAAGCAACAAGGGGCGTGCGCACGGTAAGGCTGGGCAATGGGGGCCACTGATGTGCAAGGGGTTGGCCACTCACTGTTATCTCCATGTGCCATTGCTGACTCCTTGCTGCCTCCTTGTTGGCTGCTGCTCCTCCCTCCTGGCTGTGCCTCCTGGCTGTGGGGGGCATGGGCCTCTTGGCCTTAGCCAACCACTTGCCTTGCCCATGCCTCCTGGCTGCCACTCCTGGCTGCCGCTCCTAGCTGCTGCTCCTGGCTGCCGCTCCTGGCTGCTCCTCTTGGCTGCTCCTCTTGGTTGCGCCTCCTGGGGAGTGGTGGGTCTGGCAGGTGGTGCCACCAAGGGTGAGGGTGAGGGTGTGCACTCCTGTCCTGGGTCCTGTCCTGGGTCCTGTCCTACTGTCCTACTGTCCTACTGTCCGGTCCTGGGTCCTGTCCTACTATGTGCACTCCTGGCCTGGGTAAGGGTGAGGGAGAGGAGGAGGGGGGTGTGAGGGAAGGAGGAGAAGAGGCATGGGAAAGGAGAGTGGAGTGGAGTGGAGGGGAGGGGGAGGGGAGGGGGCCTGTTGCTCCGTGCTGCTGCTCTGGCTGCTGAGCTGACCATCACACCTGCAGCAAACAAGGGGCGTGCTAGCGGTTAGGCTGGGTACAAGGGGTCACTTATGTGCGTGGGGCTAGCCACTCACTGCTTGCTCCATGCGGTCCCTTGATCATTCCTTAGGGGGAGGGAGAGGGGGAGTGGGGGGCCTGGCAGGTGGTGGTGGGCAGTGTGGCAGGGAGGAGGGAGGAGGGAGGAGGGAAGAGCGAGGAGGGAGGGGGGAGGAGGGAGGAGGGAAGAGCGAGGAGGGAGAAGGTTGCTTTTGCTCTTGTCCGCCGCCCTAGCTGCCGCTACTTGTTGCCGTTGTGGTTGCTGCTTCTGGCTGATGGAAGGTGCCACTGCGCCTTGGCACCGAACCTGCTCAAGCAACACATGGCACATGACACATGCCACGCTCCAACCTCGCGGTCGCACCTCAGAGTCGCATCTATGCATCGCACCTTTGCAAGCTACCTTTGTGCCGTTCGCCCTCAACTTTGTGCTTGATCACAAATACCCTATTCCTTTCGCTGATCGCTAATGGCTGCGAAACCGAGCTGCATGCTGGCCTCTTGGCTGACGACTGATGGCTGCGGAGGCTAGCTGGCCCGCATTTCATGGCCGGCTGCGAGGCTGCGCATTTGGGCGCTGTCGATGTCGATGCTGCTGAGTTTGGGATGGACGTGTCGCGTGTTGCGTGTTGCTACATTACTGCGGGCTTTGCGAGGTCGACATGGTTCCTCTCATTGCGCCTCGCGACCTCATGGCACACCAACGGCATGCTTGGTGGCAGCTAGCGCAGATCCCAATACCAAGCCCGTCAGTTTTCGCGCTCTTGCATGCAAGTCACATGCACAAAGCGGGGTTGGCGAAACCCTGCACAGCGTCTTTGAATGACTTAGGTGAAATCGATGCTTTGATCGAGACCCTGCACAAGGTCGGTGAAACCCTGCACGAGGTTAGCGAAACCCTGCACGAGGTCTGATTGACTTAGGTGAAATCAATGCTTTGAGCGAGACCCTGCACAAGGTCGGTGAAACCTTGCACAAGGTTAGCGAAACCCTGCACAAGGTCAGGGTTGACTTAGGTGAAATCGATGCTTTGATCGAGACCCTGCACAAGGTCGGCGAAACCCTGCACTAGGTTAACAAAACCCTGCACGAGGTCTGATTGACTTAGGTGAAATCAATGCTTTGAGCGAGACCCTGCACAAGGTCGGTGAAACCTTGCACAAGGTTAGCGAAACCCTGCACAAGGTCAGGGTTGACTTAGGTGAAATCGATGCTTTGATCGAGACCCTGCACAAGGTCGGCGAAACCCTGCACTAGGTTAACAAAACCCTGCACGAGGTCTGATTGACTTAGGTGAAATCAATGCTTTGAGCGAGACCCTGCACAAGGTCGGTGAAACCTTGCACAAGGTTAGCGAAACCCTGCACAAGGTCAGGATTGACTTAGGTGAAATCGATGCTTGGATCGAAACCCTGCACAAGGTCGGCAAAACCCTGCACTAGGTCTCAAAACCCTGCACAAGGTTTGCGAAACCCTGCACAAGGTCAAGTGAAACCCTGCACTAGGTTTCAAAGGCTAATTGTGCCTCAAACAGAGAATAAACCTAGTGCAGGGTTTCAGTAACTCGGCCCCCATTCCTTACTGGCTTAGACTTTGCACATGCTACCAACTAGGTTGTGCTTCTATTCTGATGACTGACAACTCCTCATACTCAGAAATTTTAAAAAGTAACTTCAGTCAGTAAGCACCATCTCCCTTAGCCAAATTCGGGGTGAGGGCTCAGCCACTGGTCCAGCAGCTCCGCAATGATCAAGAATTTCACTTTAGCCCAGGGGAGTCTTCTCCTCCACTAGGTTACAGCAGCCTACATACCAAGTCTCAGACCTCAACTCGCAAGTTTGCAGAGCCAGCCAGCCCTTAATTGCCAGGAGTGCAAACTGGCCCACCAACGGCATGAGTGGTGCCAGGGAGGCACGGCTTCCACCCTCCTTGCATGTGAAGATTAGGACCAACAGCCCGATCTTCACCTTCTCGAAGCACCCTGTGGAGATAGCCTCCACTCCTCGAGCCACACTTGGCAAGTCCCGCGCTGGGAGGACGGCAATGAGGCGGGCTATCTGTAGCAGAGATAAGGTGGTGGGCAGGTTGCCAACCTGATGGATAGCCATCTCCCGGAGGTAGAGTACCTTGAGGTTGCTAGGGCGATGACGTAGGGAGTGGGGCAGGGGGCCAAGGTGCAGGGCCCACAAGGACGTCAGCTTCAACGCAATGTCCTCATATGCTTGCCAGTTGTCACCCAAGGAGCCCTCCAGGACACCAGTGTAGATGTCAAGGTGCGTGATGCGCTGTGCGACGAGGCTGTGGCGCATGAGTGCCTCCAGCTGTGCTGGGCTGAAGGTGAATCCCCGGAAACGGAGGTGGTGGCACTTGGGGAAGTTGGCCTTAAGCCTCTCCCCCAACCAAGCCCCCATTGGCAAGGGCTCGTAGTGCCTCTTCCACCAAGGCTCCGACTCCACTGCTTGATTGACGAACCTGATTGCCACTTCGCGCACGGCTTCGCATCGCCCCAGAAGCCCAAGCACCCAGTCCACTCTGCACCGATGAATCGCCGCTCCGAGTGAAGTCTGTATTTGGAGCCTTAGTGACAGGGGCTTTTGGCGCCCGCGCAATAGCTGGAGATGGTAAGGAGATAGGTGGGTGGTGATTGTTTCGCTGGTGATGTTGATGCTGAAGGCGTCGCAATTCAGGTAGCACGCCTCCCAGCACTTCTTGTTGAGGCGGCTGAACACGCGACCCGCTCCGGCACGGATAAAATGTACAGCGAGCGTAGGGATTAAGTTATCGGGAAGGCTCTGGCGCTGCGATGCTTGGGACATGGTGTATTGTGCAGGTTGTACTTCGCGGAGGGAGCCTTGACGAGCGCTTGCACCATGCACTTGCACGCCCACCAAACATCTAAATCCATACTATGGCACATAACAGCACAGCATCACCCACGCAAGATATGCAGCCGTGTTGTGAATCACGCCCCGGTGCAGATCTAATCTGTCACCGGTGATAGATCCAGCTGTCCAGCACTTGAGTGACTCTGTGTGACAGTTGGTACTTAGCGTGGTGACAGGCATTCATAGGCACCCTCGTCTGGTGTCTCGTCTGTCCCACGCTCTTCTACAGGTATGAGAGCTTGCCACAGATCTGTGTTCTAGGCTCTCCCTGTAATAACCCTCGTCTGGTGTCTCGTCTGTCCCACGCTCTTCTACAGGGTTATGGGCCCACAGCACCACTGCTGTGCGTGGTGAATCCAAAGACACCACGACGCGCAACACGTAAGTTGCTTCAGGGTCATCTGCAGCCGTTCTACTATGTCGGCTAGCATCAGTGTTAGTGGCGGTGCCACTCCGCCAATTCTCGATAGAGACAACTACCAGATCTGGGCTATTAGGCTCCGTGGCTTGCTAGAGATGCACAACGTCTGGGATGTGGTCGAAGCCGGCCCTCTAGCTGCTCCCCCTGCTCTCGCTGCTGATGCCACTCCAGCTCAGCAGAACGCCCACAACGCTCAGCTTGCCAGAGTCGCAGCTGATGCCACCGCTAATCTCAAAGCGCGCAATATCATTCTACAGTTCGTCAGCAATCAGCATGCGCGAGATGTCGCAGCTGCTCCAACAGCCAAGCAGGCCTGGGATCAGTTATCCGCAGAATTCGTACAGGTCTCAGTTGCTCGCCAGTCTCAGCTGCAAACCCAGCTCTCTCAGCTGCGCATGCAGCCTGAGGAATCCGTCGCTCAATTCTTCAGCAGAACCATGCTGCTGCGAGACGAGCTTGCCTCAGCTGGCTGTGCAACCACTGAGCACTCCCTCATGCTTGCTGTTCTCAATGCCATGCCTCCTGACTTCAAGCTCTCTACTCAAATGCTCAGATACCAGCTTACCCTTGGCGCTGCACAGCTTGATGCTGTAAAGAAAGTCCTTCTGCAGGCTGAAGCCGACCTGCAGCAGGAGCAGCAGCTCCAGCCTGGCCCCTCTCTCTTTGGCTCCTCCTTCACCTACACCAGGGGTAGAGGTACACCACCAGGCCCCAGGGGCAGGTCCTCTCACTCTGGGTTTCGGGGGGGCTACACTGCTGGTCGGGGGGGGGTGATTCCCACAGCCTCTAGGGGTGGGGCATCCCAGCAGCGCAGCAGCAGACCTCCTCACTCCAACAATCCCTCCACTGTCTGCCAGTACTGCCACAACCCTGGCCACACCCTGTCCACCTGCTTCAAGTATGAGCGTGATCACAGGGGCTTTGCCAGGCCTGTCAGCCCCAGCAGCAGAGCACGCTGGAGCCCCCAGAGGCCCAGGAGCAGCAGCCCTACAGGCCGGGGGGGTGGTGCAGGCGGTAGGCCCACAGCGACAGCTGCCAGCAACCCAGCCGACCCTGAGCAGACCAATGTCCTCTTCATGGTTCGCCAGACTCCTCAATTCCCAAAGCTATCCAGGACAGAACCTGTAGCTACTCCCGTGCCAGACCACATTGCTGACGCCATGCAGATGACAGATGAGCAGCACCTGGACTTCTACTCCAGGCTCCCCCGCTGGGTGATTGACTCTGGTGCTAACAAGCATGTCATGCCCTGGCGCTCTTGCCTCTCAGACTACAGGTCTTTCAATCCTCCTATCCAGCTTCAGCTGGGTGGCTCGGGGTCAAGCATCAGCGTCCTGGGGCAGGGGACCACTTACCTCACCAACAGCCGGGGGGATCAGTGGAAAGTGACTGGGGTGCTGCACGCCCCTCAAGCAGCACACTGCTACCTCTCTGTGTCTGAGCTCACTCGTGCTGGGGTGTCTCTGCGTTTCCAGCAGGATTCCTGTGAGCTCCTGGGTCCAGGTGATCCACCGCAGTGGAGCATGCGCATCAGCCGAGCAGCCCCAGGGGTCTACCTGTGGTACATCAACGCAGTGCCTCACTCCAATGTCCCCAGCTCCTCTGACGACGACGATCACCTGTACGACCCTGATGCTGTCTGCACACCAATCCCTCATGCCTTCCGCATGCAAGCCAATGAACTGGATCCCCAGGTGTGGCACCAACGCTGTGGTCATGCCTCGTTCTCTGTCCTCACTCGTATGCAGCGGGAGGGGATGGTATATGGTGTCCAGGTCAGCAAGACAGACTTTGCGGCAGCAGCATGCAGCTCAGCTGTGTGCCCTGGATGCGCCATGGGCAAACAGCACAGGCGTGTCCACTTTGATCTCCCTACCAATGCTCCACCTGTCACTGCTGCCCTTGGCCTAGTGCACATGGATGTGTGTGGCCCTATGCCTCACCGCGGCAGAGACGGCAGCCGTTACATAGCCACTTTCCTTGACGAGCACACAGGCCTTTCAGTCATACAGCTCTTAACCAGCAAGGATCAGGTCACAGCAGCTGTGCAGCGTGTCATAACAGAGCTTGAAACCCAGTCAGGACAGCGCTGCAAAGCTCTCAGATCCGACAATGGCACTGAGTACGCCAACAAAGCTCTTCGCGACTGGTGCAGCAGCAAAGGCATCCAGCAACAGTTTTCAGCGCCCTATTGCCCAGAACAAAATGGCAAAGCTGAGCGCCTCAACAGGACTCTTATGCAAGGCACTCGCAGCATGCTGCTCACAGCTCAGCTGCCGCCTGGGTTCTGGGTTGACGCTGCCCTCAAAGCTAACTATGTCAGAAATTTGCTGCCTATCACAGGGCAGTCCCTGACCCCATGGGAGGCCTTCTACCAGCGCAAGCCTGACCTCTCTGCTCTGCGTGTCTTTGGAGCAACTGCCTGGGTGTATGTGACACAGCCCAACCGCCACAAGCTACAGCCCAAGGCGGTCAAGGGCATCTTCCTGGGCTATGCAGTGGGCAGCAAAGCCTACAAGCTCTGGGTGGGTGGCAAGCTGGTGGTCAGCAAAGATGTGCAGATTGATGAGACAGCCGTGCTGCAGAACCACCTCCAAATGCAGCAGCCTGTGCAAGCCTCAATGACAGCCACACCCAGCCCTGCAGCCCCTGCTTACCTCACAACTATCCCACCACCTGCCCCTGATATGCAACCTCCTGCGCAACAGCAGCATCAGCAGCAGGACTCTGACAGACGAAGCAGTCCCTCCCCCAGCAGACGCAGCGCAAGTGCTGCTGGGGGGGAGGCAAGCAGCAGCACCAGCTCTTCCGCTGCTCAAAACAGTGGGAGTGACAGCAGCAGTGCACCCAGTGCACCCAGTGCACCCAGCAGCAGTGGCAGTACCAGCAGCAATTCTCCCAGCACCGACAGCAGCAGTGCGCCCAGCGCACCTGCACCACCCGGCAGTGGCAGCCCTGGCGTGGGGTCAGTGGGAGCTAGCAACCAACTCTCTTCTGGCATTGGCAGGTTCAGAGGCCCTGGGCCTCGCCTCAGAAACCCTGGGCCTCACCCTCTGCTCCCTCCACCGGCCTCACCTGTGCCATCTGCTGCACCAATCCTCTCCAATGCTTCACAGCCTGCTTCACCATCGGCACCAGATGCACCTGCCCGTCGCTAACCCCAGAGGCAACATGTCATGCCTGTCAGATTCAGACAACTTGAGCTCAACTCTGTCGTGGCAGACAGCGTGCCCCCCAGTGACACACCCACTGTGCTTGAACACTCATGATAAACAAGGACTGGTCGCGATTGGGCCGACCATAGCTCATTGGAAAGAGGAGTAGAAGGCCGTTCGAACGGTACAAGTCTTACGCTAATCCGTGCATCCGTTGCGACGTAATTTGGCCGCGATTTTCCTAACCAAGCAATCTGCACAGATGTCGTATGTCCTTCATCTGCACAGCTGCAGTAAGCCGACATCTGCACAGCTGCAAGCGTAATCGACATCTGTGCAGCTGCAAAACGTCGACATCTGCACAGATGTCGTATTCCGCAATCAACATCTGTGCAGCTTCTGGCAACGACATCTGCACAGATGTCGACTATTACATTCAATGCTTGGCTGTGCAGATGTATTGACCGACATCTGTGCAGCTGCTGACAACGACATCTGCACAGATGTCGACTATTACATTCGAGCCTTGGCTGTGCAGATGTTGTCTATAGCATCTGCACAGATGTCGACTTTTACATTCGCGGCTTGGCTGTGCAGATGTCGTGGCTTCATCTGCACAGATGTCGACTATTTCATCGACTCTTACATCCGCAAAACACATGTATTGACACCCAAACATCCCGCAACATCCCCGCAAGACACATGTATTGACCACCAAACACCCCGCAACACCTTGCTACACCCCCGCAAAACACATGTATTGACACCCAAAACACCCCGCAACACCTCGCTACATCCCCGCAAAACGCATGCATTGACACCCAAAACACCCCGCAACACCTCGCTACATCCCCGCAAAACGCATGCATTGACACCCAAAACACCCCGCAACACTCCGCTACACCCCCGCAAAACACATGTATTGACGACCAAACACCCCGCAACATCCCCGCAAAACACATGTTTGGACACCCGAACACCCCGCAACACCTCGCTACGCTACTCCTATACACATGTCTTAGTCCACCATCACCCCGAGACACCTCCCTATGGGAATGCTAAGCATATGCATTAATGCATCAACGACTTGCAACACCTCCGCATAAGGTGACAAGGTGACAACACCATACAACACCAACAATGACATCACCAACACCAACACCAACGACAACAACAACAACAACACCACACCACACCATGGCGACAACACAAGAACACAACGACGCACCACACCACACCACACCACACCACAATGACAACACAACAACATTGCAACAAGGCGGCAAGATGACAACGAGTATGGACGCTACAACAAGGGTGATGCTACACTCTCCTTGGTAATGTACTAAACCGGGTGCAACTTCATAGGCTCCTCTTACGTGCTCCCGCTATCCTTGACCCACCACACTACCATTGACGCCCACCACAACAAGCACGGGCTGACAACCACCCAAGTGCTATACCATCAAGCTATCGTCCCTGTAGGAGAGGGATGGGTAGGGTCATTGCGGTGTGTGTGCATGGCATGGCAAGGGTGGGCTGGGTGGGCTGCTACTACGGGATCCCACTCCAAGCTGCCGGCTCCGTGTTGCCCGCTCCAGATTGCTACGCCAAGGGTAGGGTAGGGAGAGGGCTGCTACGCCGAGGGTAGGGTAGGGAGAGGGCTGCTACGCCAAGGGTAGGGTAGGGAGAGGGCTGCTACGCCAAGGGTAGGGTAGGGAGAGGGCTGCAGCGTGTGTCGTGGGGCGGGGGGTGGGAAAGGCGGGAGGTAGGTGGGGTGCCAGGCTTGGAGGTGGTGGGACAGGGGAGGGGAGGGGGAAGGGGGAAGGAGGAAGGGGGGAAGAGGGAAGGGCTGACCGTGGGACCTGCAGTAAACAATGGGCATCTTTGCGGTTAGGCTGGGCATCGGACCACCCATGTGCAAGGGCTGGCCACTCACTCTTTGCTAGCGCCACTTCTATACCTACCTGGCAGCGCCTCCATGGCTGCAGCTCCTGGCTGCTCCTGCGCTCCATGCACCTGCTTCTTGTGGTAGGGTGATGAAGGAGGTGGTGGTGGGGGAGGGAGGGGAGGGCTGGGCTGGGCTGGGCTGGGCTGGGCTGGGCTGGGCTGGGCTGGGCTGGGCTGGGCTGGGCTGGGCTGGGCTGGGCTGGGCTGGGCTGGGCTGGGCTGGGCTGGGCTGGGCTGGGCTGGGCTGGGTTGGGCTGGGCTGGGCTGGGCTGGGCTGGGCTGGGCTGGGTGTAGGGAAGGGGAGGTTGGGACCATTGAACCTGCAACAATTCAGTGGTTGGCAAATAGTCTGGCAAGGTACTTGGAGCCACATGACTGCAAGATAAAATACTCACCATTCGCTAGGGTGGGGTTTGTGTGGGTGCACCCAACTTTGTTTCATGTGCACTTGTTGCATGGCTCCTGACCGCCTCTCCGGGCTCCTCCACTCCTCTTCCGCTCCGTCTCACAGGCTTCGGGCTACGTGTCCTAGTTGCACCTCCTGCATTTGCCGCATCTTTGCATCGCTGTGTCGCTGCATCGCTGCACCTCCTTCCGTTTTCTGTCGCTATATCTTGATCCTATCGCTTAACCTGATGGCATCTGGTCGCCTGAGCGGCTGGCTGGCTCGTAGCTAGCCTTTTGGCGACGATTTTGTTGGCTGCTCCTGGCTGCTCATTGCTGCTATGTGGGGCAATCTAGGCTCCTTCGCAGTTCCTTGGCTTCCTTCGCGCCACCTTTGCGAAAACTTCATGCAAATATCACACAGATTGTTGAATAATGGAAGAGTCTTGATTCCTTCGCGGAGACTTTGCTTCCTTCGCGGTGCCTTTGCGTAACCTTTATGCAAGCCTTTTCTTCATGTGCACAGCTGCACTACTTGGCATCTGTGCAGATGTCGAGGTATTCATCTGTGCAGATGTCGACATTGTCGGCATCTGCACAGATGTCGTCCTTAAATTATAATTAGCATCTGCACAGATGTCACCCTTTTCTGCATCTGCACAGACTTTATTACCGACATCTGCACAGATGTCGCCTTTATTAGCATCTGCACAGATGTCGTCCTTAAATGATAACCGGCATCTGCACAGATGTCGCCCTTTTGTGCATCTGCACAGATTTAATTACCGACATCTGCACAGATGTCGCCTTTATTAGCATCTGCACAGATGTCGTCCTTAAATGATAACCGGCATCTGCACAGATGTCGCCTTTTTTAGCATCTGCACAGATTTAATAACCGACATCTGCACAGATGTCGCCTTTTTTAGCATCTGCACAGATTTAATAACCGGCATCTGCACAGATGTCGCCTTTTTTAGCATCTGCACAGATTTAATAACCGGCATCTGCACAGATGTCGCCCTTTTGTGCATCTGCACAGATTTAATTACCGACATCTGCACAGATGTCGCCTTTATTAGCATCTGCACAGATTTAATAACCGGCATCTGCACAGATGTCGCCTTTATTAGCATCTGCACAGATTTAATAACCGGCATCTGCACAGATGTCGCCCTTCTATGCATCTGCACAGATTTAGTTACCAACATCTGCACAGATGTCGCCTTTATTAGCATCTGCACAGATGTCGTCCTTAAATTATAACCGGCATCTGCACAGATGTCGCCCTTTTGTGCATCTGCACAGATTTAATTACCGACATCTGCACAGATGTCGCCTTTATTAGCATCTGCACAGATTTAATAACCGGCATCTGCACAGATGTCGCTTTTCCTAAAGGCATCGGCATGCATCTGCACAGATTCCGGGCTCATTTAACCAACATCTGTGCAGATTCCCAAAAAGGGGGGGGTACCTCGCGCGCGGATGGATGTATCTTCGCAACCGCTGCGAGTTAGGACTTCATTCAAGAGCGAGGTCCCCCTTAAACTCAACGCTCTATCGTTCTATCGGAGCAGAAAGTCCATCCGATGCAAAAAAGGCCCCCGCGTCGGCCTTATTTATCGTGAGTGGAAGCCTTGTCAGGACCACATGCTGATTCCTGGCGTGAGGCAATGCACACTGAGCTTGCTTCTTTGCATGCTAATGGCACATGGACTCTAGTGGAACGGCCATCTGGTGCACGTGTCCTGCCTACTAAGTGGGTGCTGAAAATCAAGCGTGATGCCACAGGAGCAATTGAAAAGTTCAAAGCCCGACTGGTGGCAAAGGGCTTCATGCAAGTGTCAGGTGTGGATGTGGGGGATGTGTATGCACCTGTCAGCAAGCACACCACCTTGCGTGCGTTGTTGGCACTAGCAGCTGCACGGGACATGGAGGTGCACCAGATCGATGTTGAGGCTGCCTTCTTGAATGGCACGCTACAGCCTGACGAAGTCATTCATGTCCAGCAGCCTGAGGGGTTTGAGGAGGGCAGTCCTAACACAGTGTGCAGATTGCAGAAGGCACTGTATGGACTCAGGCAAGCACCACGCGCATGGCATGCAAAGCTCAAGCAAGAGCTAGAGGGCATGGGTTTCCTTGCATCAGAGTCTGATCCTGCCCTGTTCATGCTGCCACGCCCCTCTGGCACTGAGTCCCTGCTTGTGTATGTAGACGACTGCCTCCTGTGCACAGAGAAAGGTGACTTTGATAGCCTGAACTTTGTGAAGCAACGGCTGTCCTCGGTGTTTGGCATCAAGGACCTGGGTCAGACCAGGTGGTTTCTGGGTATGCAGATCAGCAGAGACAGGGCTCAGGGCACACTGCAGCTTGACCAGCAGCAGTACATCAAGGAGCTTCTGAGCACCTACGGCATGACAGAAGCACACAGCAAGGCAGTGCCCATGGCACCAGGCACCAAGCTAGTTAAGGAAGGTGATGCCTTGGACACTGCGCACCACAGCTACAGTGCCCTAGTAGGTAGTCTGCTCTATCTGTCATGCTGCACAAGGCCTGATATTGCTTACGCAGTGGGAGCACTGGCACGGCATATGGCTGCACCCACACAGCAGCACTGGTCAGCCGGCAAGGCAGTGCTC
>JASKMD010000462.1:0-17614 GCA_030144725.1 Haematococcus lacustris
CAAGACCAGCCAAGCCAGCAGCAGCAGCAGCAGCCAGCGCTGCCATGGGCGCCCCATGGCCCCCCACCTGCTCATGACTCACCTGCCGTCAGCCTCACTCACCCAGGGCCAGGCGCTGAGCCCCCTGCAGCCTCCCCGGCCCCCTCAGCCAGCTGTCACTTCAAATCAGGGGGTCAAGCCAATCCAAGCCAAGGGGGGGGGGCCTCTGCCCCACTGACCTGGTCGCTGGCTGGGTCAGGGGCTGGGGGGGGGACCACCAGCAGCCGCCTAGGCCCTGGGCAATGCAGCCCCCCTGACCCCCTCCTGGCTGATCAGCGAGGGGTGGAGGGTCCAGACCCTGACCCAGCTCGTCATGGCGCTCAGCCCCGGCCCCAGCCCCTTGCCCAGCCCGCAGCGCAGCCTCAGGGTGTGACTCACTCTCTGTCTGCTGCACACCAGGGGTCAGGGCCGGACCCCAGCCAGCCCGCAGGCCAGCAGTCAGACCAGCCCTCCTGCCTGCTCTCAGGCGTGGGGGAGTGGGAGCCCGAGCAGCAGCAGGTGGCCAAGCGGGCAAGAGTGGAGGCTGCTGCCAATGGCCCCCCCACCTTGTACCCCACCCCCACTCCCTCCCTGCAGCAGCAGCACCAGCCATTGCCATCGTCGCCTCCTCACCAGCAGCAGGGCAGCGGCAGCAGCAGCAGCAGCTGACATCCTGTCCTCGCAAGGAGCATCACGCTCCTGCTGGGCAGCAAGACATGGCTGGTGCAGCAGCAAGAGCATCCGCTGCCTCCGCCGCCGCCGCTGCAGTCGCTGCGTTTGCAATGTGCCCAGCCAGTGAGGCAGCAGCAGCAGCCGCAGCAGCCCCTGTGGGAACGCCACCATGGCAGGCAGACTTGACGGCTGGCCCAGCAGCCTCTACAGTGCCGCAGGCCTACCGCCCTCCAGCTGTCAACCACCCACCCCCCGCAGCCGACATAGTGGGTGCAGCCCCCCCTCCCACCCCCTCGCCCTCAGAGGCCTCTGGCACCGCACCCCCAGCCCCTGACACCCAGGCTACACCCCCCCGGCAGCCAGCAGCAGCAGGAGGTGGAGCAGCAGCAGGGGGAGCAGCAGGCCAGTGGCGCGGCAGCCATGGCCACAGAGACCCAGCATGGCCCCAGCCCCACCTGCACCCCTGGGCTGGCAGACGCAGACAGTCAGCCGGGCCTCAGCACTCGCTCTGCCGCCCTGCAGGAGGCCCGCCTGCCCCCTGTGCTCAGGGCAGACCAGGTACAGCTGGCAGCACACTGCAAGCCGCAGGGCGCTCAGGCTCTGCTGCTCGGCTGCTGCTTTGTCTGCCGTGTCTGATGCGCAAGCCCCCGCCACAAAGCTCTGGCAATGTTATCTAGGGTGTCACCATCACCATGCCCATCAGCACCACCGCTGTCACCGCTAGCAGCCTCATCCTTCACTCATCACCACAGGGCAGCCTTTGCCAGCCAGGCTGACGAGCACACCAGGCTCAGGCATGCCAGCCTGCAGAGTGTGGCAGCTGCTGAGCACCAAAAGGTCCCTGAGAGGTTGAGGACTCACATCACGCCCACTGCCCCTCTGCTGTGCCGTGCTGCTCCATACTGCTCTCTTCCTAGGCTGTGGATGCTGCTGCTGTGGCTGGCATGGCTGCGGCTCCTCTGCTGTGCTGTGTGTGCCTCGACCTCAACCCTGCTGTGGGGCGCTGCACTGAGGGCACCTGCAGGTGGGAGCGCTGCGCGACCTTGTGCTGTCCATGTACCAGTTGCGCGCCGCGCCCCAAGGGTGCGGGGCAGGCTTGCCGCCCTCCATGACCCCGGACCTGCCGCCGCCGGTCGCAAAGCCCCGGCCGGTCCCTGCCACCGCCAGCACAAACCGGCCATCGCGACGCTCAGGTGCGCGCACCACTAGTCAAGGCGGCGTCAGTCTGCCCTTGCCTGCATCCTTCCGCGGGTCGATAAGTGTACCTTACATCAATGCCGCTCGTTGTTTCGTGTGTTGGCCGAAATCGCGGTTTTGCTAACGCCACACTGTCTCGGGCTTGCGCTGCGTTTTGTAGATCCACCAGCAAACGGCGATGCAGCAGATGAGGCCGCGGCCGCGGCATCGACACCGGGCGCCTCCTCCCAAGAGCCTACCCCAGTCAAACATGGAGGGCGCCAGTTTTCGGGCTTCACGCCCCGCTGCGGCAACTGCCGGACGTGCAAGAACCTGAGCATGAAGAAAGCCTGCGAGTTCAACCGGGCGCGTATGGCGCAGGGGCTGCCACCTGTTACGCCATCGCAGGGGTAGCTCGTCCAAAGTGGCTCAGTCATGCACTTGAAAGGCTTGCAACGGGCTGCCGGAGGAGCTCCAGGGTGGCTTTGACTCATGGTCCGCGCCTTTTGGGCCGGTCTGCATGCGATTGATTACCTGTGCATGCTGTGTCACATCCTTATGCGCCTGTGTCCACCATAGGGCACCTGTGTGTGTGCCCGGTGGTATTATTGTTGTGGGTGAGCAGACACCGTGGATGATTGGACTGTCTAACCACTCCAGTACTCAACAAGCACTGCGCAACACTCCGTCAAACTTTCACATCAGCATCTCCAGCAGAGAGGAATAGCGGTTAGCTCATCGCGAAATCCCACAATTCCCATGCCTGTCTGACCAGCGATGCTGGCTGCATGACAAGGTTGGTTGTCTTCGTGCAAGCTGGGCGTGTAGCTGGCTGTGTGGATCTGCATTCCTGAATGTGTTCAGCAGCAGTAGCAGCAGTAGCCATGTGTATGGGATGGGTGGCCCTATGTTGCCTTCTTCCGCATTGTCCACATGCTGCCTTGGTACACGGTCTTGTACATGGATCGTGGGTTGGCTGCGCAGCACCAGCAGGCGCCACACAGCAGGGTTGAAGTATACGCCTCCGTACAAAACATGATATTAGGCCTCTGTACCAAACAAACAAACATGACATTGGGACGGGGAGTAATGTGAGATGTCCCTGAGTGGGGCACCGACAACAGCTTGAAATGTGGCACAGGTGGAAGGTGGCACCTGAAACCCAGGTGGCACAGCAAGGACCGTGGAACTTGCACAACATGCAGCATGCGGCTAGCCCAGCCTCCACCAAGCCAGGCCTAGCCCATGCAGGCTGGGGCACTGCTGCAGGCACATGACGCGCCCCTGTTGCCTCCACTTCAGGTGCACACCACCAGGTAGGCGCCAGGCAGACTTGCCTATGTAGGCCATGTCGATGTCCTGCTCCTCCCGCACCAGTTCAAATCCCAGCGACAGCGCCACGCGCTTGATTTCTGCCAGTGACAACTCAATGCTCATCTCCTCCTGGACAACACCACCCCGCCAGGGCATGAGACACACCCAGCAGCCCAGCCAGGAGCCGCAGCAGCCACATCAGGAAGCCATTAGGAGCAGCGGCAGCACTAGGTAGCAGCGGGAGCAGCAGCAGGCAGCAGAGGAGGGGGAAGGGGGGGAGAGGGGGAGGGGGAGCAGAGGATGGGGGAGGGGGGGCACAGGAGGGGGGAGGGGGGGCCAAAGCAGCAGCGACCCTGAGGGTTCTGAGTAAGGTTCGCTCAAGGCCCCTGCAGCGCCTGCCCCTGGCTGACCCACCAGCGCAACGCCCTCAGCCCAGTGGTACAGCAGAGGCCCGATGTTGACCCAGTAGCCGCCGGGCTTCAGGCAGCGGTGGATCACCTGCAGCAGCACACACCCGGCACCAGGTGCAGCAGCAGCAGCAGCAGGCACCTGCCTTGCCCCTTGACCTTCTGCTCCTGCCTTCTCCGCCCCTGTTCCCTTGGCAAAAAACTGCCTCGACAGGGGCGGACTTTCCCAGTGCCTTGCTCGTGCTAGCTGGTCTCCTGCTCCTTGCCTGGCTGCCCATACCTCGGTTCAGCTCCGCCCTGACTCCTGAAGTATGCGCCACTGACGCCCTGCCCCTGCCCCAGCCCCTGCCCCGACCTCTGCCTTCTTCCACGTGGCCATTTTACCCCCTAGCCCCTCTGCCCCTAACCTTAGGTCGCCCGACCCTTGCCCCCTGCCCCCCCTTGGCCCACTGCCCCTTCCCTCCTTCACCTCGCCCCTGGCCCTGCTGCCCATGGCCTGCTGCCCTGCCCTGCCCACGCTCACCTCACCTCACCTCCAGGTACTCAACCACATTGTGGGCGGTGTCAATGAAGAAGCAGGTTGCCACGCAGTCCCAGGACCCCGCCTGGTCAGCTGCAGAGTACACCTCCTGCACCGCAACCACCACAACCAACGTCATCATCATGCTACTCCACCACCAACACCAACACCAAGATTAGTTCACCACTGCCACCCAGGCCACCCCACCAGCCCATCCAACCCACACAACGTAGGTGGATGGCAGCAGCACTGCGGTCGTGGGCAGTGGCACCTGAAGCCGGCCCCCCCCCCTAAAGCTGCCAGGCTGCTGCTCCCCTCCCTACCAAAACAACCACCAATACCAACATCACCATGCTGCTTCACCACAAACACCATCACCACCATGCTGCTTCTCCTCCACCATCACCGCCACCTGCACTAGCACACCACTGCCACCCAGGCCGCCCCACCGGCCGCCACCCCACCGCCACCCGGCCGCCACCAGGCCCCACTCCCACAGCGTAGGTAGCGATGGCGGCTGCACTGAGGGCGTGGGGAGAGGCAAACCCAGTCTTGGCAACACCTCCTGCTGGCCTGAAGCCTGCTCCCCTCCTACAGCTGCCAGGCTGCCGCTCCCCTCCCTACACACAGCCACACCTCAGCAGAGCCTTGCCTCGTTGCAGCCCTGGCCCGCCTTGCCCCACCCCTACTCGCCTGCCCCCTCCCCCACACCTTACCCTCCACCCACCTTCTCCCCTCCCCCCACCGCCCCCCTCCCCCACCCCTCCACCCCCCACCCCACCCCACCCGCCCCAGCGCTGACCACAAAGTCCCCCGCAGCCATCGACAGCAGTCCCGGGCGGCCGCCCTGAGCCACCAGGTCCGCGGGGCTGGTGTCTGGCAGCGTGACGGCGGCCAGCTGCGCCGCATCACTGGGCTGGTTACAGCTGGAGGTCACCCAGGGGAACAGCGTGTACTGCACACCTCAACCACCACAACCACCACAACCGCCTCACGCGCAACAGCCTCCACGTCCACCACTTCCAGCAGCAGCAGGGGCACCGGGCAACAAGTCAGTGCAGGTGAGACATCCCCCGCCCCACACCCCACACCCGTACCCAGCTGCCTCTACCCAGGGCCCCTACCCCTACCCCTACCCCTTACCCCTACCCCTACCCCTACCCAGATCGGACTGCTGCTTTTGCCTATCCTGCAGCGCTACTCTCGCCTTTGTTACCGCACCACCTGCTCTGCTGCTGCTTCTTCCTGCTGCTGCTTCTTGCTGCCGCTGCTTCTGCTCAGGTACACAAACTTGCCCCTGACCCAGGGTTTCCCCCAGGGCCCCCCCTGCCCCCTGCACTGCCCCTGCTGCTGCTGGCGGGCACCTGGTCCGCCTCCCAGGTGTTGTTGAGGATGAAGGAGGAGGTGATGAGCCTGCAGCCAGTGCAGCACACAGCCCGCTGCCCCCACCCTGAACCAGCGCCCGCCAGCCCACCACTCAGCAGGGCACACAGCCCCTCCTAGCGCACCAGCTGCGCAGCCAGCCAGCCAGCCAGCCGCCTTGCCCTGCCTTGTAAGCTATGTTTGGACACAATAGCTCTCAAGGGCGTGCCTGGCTAGTGCTGATGCCTGGGGTGGGCAGGGCCCTGAGGGGTGCAAGGGCCTGAGGCGCAGGGAGCTGCTGGTGGCCTGGGTGTTGGGAAGAGGACAGGGCAGGTGCTCCAGGCAGGGGCTGGGGTGGGGGAGCGAGACGGTGAGTGGTGGGGGGAGGGGGAGGGGGAGGGGGAGGGGGAGGGGGAGGGGGAGGGGGAGAGGGGGGGGGAGGGGGAGGGGGAGGGGAAGGGGGAGGGGGAGGGGGAGGGGGAGGGGGAGGGGGAGGGGGAGGGGGAGGGGGGGGGAGGGGGAGGGGGAGGGGGAGGGGGAGGGGGAGGGGGAGGGGGAGGGGGAGGGGGAGGGGGAGGGGGAGGGGGAGGGGGAGGGGGAGGGGGAGAGGGAGGGGGGTCTGACATGAAGTATGAGAACTCGTTGCCTTGCGCCTGGAAGCCGCAGCTGGCAATGTCGCAGCACAGCCGGCCCAGCCCTGCGCCAGGCACCAGCACCCGGGGGGGGGCTGTGGCGCTGTCCTTGGGCCTGGGTGCAGGGCACGCACCGACAGGCCACAACAGTGCTGGGGCGGGGATGGGGGCAGCAGGAGCCTCTGGGGATAGGGGCAGAGGGGCGGAGGGGGGAGAGCAGGATGCAGGAATGGTGGTGCTGGGCGGGCAGGCTGGGGGGAGGGGCCAGGGCAGTGTAGGCTGGGTGGAGGGCGAGGGGACCCTGGCCTGGGGGCTCAGTGCGTGGCAGCTAGGGCACGCCCATAGAATTCTAGGTGGCTCGGAAACCTAGAAATTTTTCCTGAGCCTAGAAACCTAGAAATAGAATTCTAGGTTGGCCGGCTGGATTCCTAGAAATTTTCCCTGAGCCTAGAAACCTAGAAATAGAATTCTAGGTTGGCCGGTCGCACCTTAGTGGCAGCTGCCTGGTAGGTAGCGGTTGCCTGGCTGCCTGCCTTGAGTCCGAGCCCACTGCAGTGGCCCTGCCCGCTGCCAGCCCTGGACCCACCATGTGGCGAACAGCTGGCGCAGCTCAGCGCACACCCGGCCATAGGACTGCTGACGCTCCGCCGCCCCCTCCAGAGACCAGTCCCTCACCAGGTTCTTCAACACATACCGCACCTGGCCGCAGCAGCAGCGGGAGCCAGCAGGACCACACCACCAGCTCCAGCTCCAGTGCAGCGTGTACAGCATGCAGCAGCATGCAGCAGCTCCACCAGCACGAGCAGCAGCTGCTGTGCTGCTGCTGCAGGTGCTGAACAAGCAGCATTCCTGCGGCTGCGGTTGCTGGGTGTGCCAGGAAAGGGGCTGAGGAGGGCAGGAGGGGCCAGCGGTGCTGGGTGGGAGGCACGCTTGCTGCTAGGCTACCACGCCCTACTACCCCACCCCACGGCCCTAGGCCACTGCCCCGCCCCCATAGCTCACCCTCACACACAGCCCCTGTGACCTGCCCCTGCTGCCTGGGGTGAGATCACCCCTACCTTGTCCACATCTGCTGCACTGGTGCTGCGCTGCTGGCCAGACATCGCATCGCCTGCTGCGTTGGCGCCTGCCAGCATGGAGGGCACGGCTGGCGGCTCCCCATCCACTGGGTCAAATGCTGCCAGCATGGCTTTGATGAAGAAGGCGTTGGTGTGGATGCAACGCCTTGCGGCAGCAAACTTGGCTGGCTGGCTGGACAGCAACTCCTTGTGTGCTGCTGGCAGGCGGTTGTAGTTGAACTCCCAGCGCGACACCTCCCACTCTGCATCCTGCTGGTAGTGGCGCATGGCATTCACAATCCTGCATGGCCGCACAGTGCTGTGCACATGCTTTGTGCGTGCCGAGGAGGCTGGTGACAACGATTTGCGCATGATTGCATGCTCGAAGGCGAGCAAGTGCATCCCAGCCCTGACCTGCCAAGCGCCTCCCGCTCTAGCCGCTCTGATTCCTCATCGTCCGCCATTGATGACAATGGTGCACGTCAGGCAGGTACCGTGAGCTGTACTCCTTCCTCCGTCGCTACAGTCAACTCCGACAGCCCGGAAGGAGTGACGGACGGAGAATAGGCTGGCCTGTGTTAGGACCCTGCATCTCTACTCGTAGCAGCAGCACTTGAGGACATCCGGCATGAGCCGCATCCAGACGTTTACAGAGTTTTACCCTTATTACCAATCGCAGCATCGGAAAACGAGTACGAGGTTGATGCACCTGGTGCGAGCAGGCTGCGTTGAACTCCCTATCGGGCCCTTTCCCCCCCAAGATGACGAGAGGGTTAGGAGCGTGGGGGAGGGGCCTAGCCTCCTGCGCCTTGACTGTGGGTTGTTGGGATGACCGGTAGCGTGGCCTTGCTCCTTCTGCCACTGGTCTGCTGCCACTTTCGCCTCATGTCACTACGCTTGCATGATCTGCAGCTGGGCACCACCGTCTTCCTGGGTGCGGCAAGCTGGGCAGCCCTGACTGCGAACCTGAAGCTTGTCCCAGCTGGGGTGACCGCTGCGTATGCACTGGCCTGGGTGGCGCACTTCACCATGGAGTGCAACAGGTGCCTCCCTGGCAGCCCTGCCTGCCCTCACTCTTGCTCACACTGCCACACTCCTGCCCTCACTGACACACTCCTGCCCCCCGCACCGCATTCCTGCCCTCACTGATGCACTCTTACTCGCACTGCCCTCACACAATGTCCAAATGATTCCACTGTCAGTCCTAGTGGGCAGACAGCAGGCTGTAGATGCAGGCAGGAGGGCCAGGTGCAGCCAGGGTAGTTCACCTGCCCTGCTGCCCTGCCCTTGCCTCACCCTGCCCTGCACCCCCCGCTGCCAGTGCCACGTAGGCCTGCTGGCCCTCCTGCGGCCCACGGAGCCTATGCCCGCCCCCCCTGAGCAGGGACACTACACCCTATCACACCAGCCAAGCACCTCCCCTGCTCTTCTGATGGCTCAGGGAGTCAGCCTGTGGCCTGCAGCCTGCAGCCCTGCCGGCAGCTCAGAGCGCCACTGAGGGCCACAGGGCAGGCAGCCACGCAGCAGCGCCTGGCTGACATGTACGCACACGGGTGCACGCAGGCCCGCCACCTTCAAGTACCCGCTGTGGTCGCTGGCCGCTGACTTCACCATGTTTGCACGCATCCTCACCGGCCGGGAGCCTTTGCGGGGCACCTGAGGCGCAGCCGCCTCCCAGGCTGGCAGGGCTGGGCAGGGTCCTGCTGCCAGACCCTGGGCGCTGCAGGGGGGTGGGCAGGGCAGGGCAGGGCTGGGCGGGGCCCTGCTGCCGGACCGTGCGTGCAGCGGGTGTGTGGGCAGCGGTGCAGAGCAGAGCTGTGCGGCTAGGCGTCAGGCTGCAGGAGCTGCAGCAGCTGCTCTGGGGGTGCGGTGGTGAACAGCGAGGCGGGGTACACGGCGCTGCCCCAGCGGGGGTGCAGCAGCACCTGGGGCCAGGCAGCAACGCCACACAGGCAGGACAGAGGTGCATGACCCACGGTGCCCAGGCAGCACAGCAGCAGGCAGTCAGGCAAGGGCATGAGCATTCAAGTAAGCTGGATCACAGGAGGTGAGGGCGGGATGAAGTCAGGGTGGGAGCTGCAGCCAGGCTAAGGGTGGGAGGCAGCCAGCAGGCAGGGGGGCAGCCAGCCAGGCTGTGCGGAGGGAGGGGGAGGCGCCTGGTTAGGCGGCCAGGGTTGGGCTAGGGTATGGGCCTGGTTCTTTCTGCCTGAGTGAGGGTGAGGTGAGGCAGGAAGTAGCCTGGGCCCTGGCCCCTACACCCCTGACCCGTGAACCCTCCCCCCTGACCTGACCTGACCTAACCCCTGGGTGAGGTGCAGGTCAGGGGGGTGGCGCCGCTCATCCTAAAGGGCTATGCAGCCAAGTGCAGTCTTCACACAGGGGCAGTGAGGCAGCGCCTGCTGGCACCTGGCCCACCTTGCAGCAGCCTGCATTGGCTGTCTTGTAGCCCATAAGCTGTGACAGTGCCTCCACCTCAGCATACACTGTGTTGCCCTCACGCTGGATCATCTGCACAAAACTGGCACCGGAATGAGCTGTGAACATGTTCAGTGGCTGTGGCAGCGGCATAGCACAAGTGCGCAGGCAGCATTGCAGCAGCAGCAGCAGCAGTGGGCTGGTGCTGTCCAAGGGCTGGAGGCTGGCCATCAGGCTGGCCATGAGGCTGACCTGGAGGCCTGGAGGCTGGGCAGGGGGTTTGGGTGGAGCTGGCTAGGCTAGGCTGAGCTATGCAGTGGCACGGCTGGTGTAGCATCAGCTGCTGTGCTGCGATGGTGAGGGGGAGGAGCTGCTGTCGTGCAGGAGGGGGTGAGAGGTGAGGGGGACAGGGCTGGCCTGCAGGTGTGGCCATGCCTGCTGCTCACCACTCACTGGCAGGCCGGAGCAAGGGTCAATGTACTCTGCCCAGTGGCCTTGGGCAATGAGTGAATTGCACATGGTGCTGGCCCATGCCATGAACTGCACGGGGTGCAGACACAGCATGACACAGCTATAGAAGCTTCAGACTGCATGAAGTGCTGCATCAAGTGCTGGTAGGCAAGGACAAAGGCTCACTTTCTCCAGCAGAGCATCCTTTTCCTGCTCTATAATGTCCCCTGTCTGAACCAGGTCTACAGCTGCGTGCTGGCACGTCGGGACGATGAGTAGACGCTCGAGGTTGGGCCCCAGGGAAGGGAACACGCTAGATATCTCGCGGTATGCGTTGGCAGGACATGCTGCGGGTGATATGTTGCAAGTTGGCACGATTTCACGCAACCGCGAGTTTTCACTATCCCAATGCGCACCATGAACGGACCACTCAATTCCCGTGGTTGTCATCCCCACTGCCAGTGGAGCCATTGGCAAAGTGAAGCTGGTGAGGTCGAAGCGCCGGCTCTGTCCTTCAATACAAACGAGCTGCCTCTTGTCGTGACTCGATGCAGCACAACGCCAGTGACCGCGTAGAGACGCACACTGTGTGCTTGCATGTTGACATGGTGCTCCGCAACTTTTGCAAAACATTTTGCTGCCTGAATTGCGAGTGGCATCAATCCCTGGTGTTATTTGCTCCTGATAATGTGCGCCAGTCGCCAAGGATCTTAAGTCTTAGCAGTACACATGATAAGGTCATGTCCGGGAGTCATGTCATTACACTGGTCACCTTCCGGGCAAGGTCCGCCCAGTCGCGATGTGCGGCGCAGGCTGGCTGTGCTGGTATCGCTGCAGCGCTTATTTAGTACAAGCATACGCCCGGTTGTGACTGCAGCAGGATGTCTGGCAGCGTAGTGTTTGGGAACAAAGTGTTAGACGCACATGCACTCGTTCTCAAGCCGGTGACGGAGCCAAGCTTGGAGTCTCCTGCCTTAGGCTGGCGACCTTCGCGGGAGGCGGCCGGGTCGCATCACCTAGTCGCCATCGTCCCTGCCTCGGGCGACCACGCGGCCCTTGCGGTACTAGCGAACATCACAATAAATGAGCCTACGGCTTGCAAAGCTCCCCGGAGCAGGGGCTGGTTGGCGCGGCAGCTCGAGGATGAGCTGCTGATCACCGCGGAACAGGTCGCGTCATCGTGAGTAGTCGAGGAGCCGCGCGCAGCATCCAGGCTTGCTTGAGCGCGCATCGTGCACACAGGCCGTGACCTCTCCTGTCCCCCCGCCTCCCTCACCCATGCATTTTGCAGGTGCCAACCTTGGCAAGGGCCCCACACTCCGGTCTTCCTCTTGGCACTCACTGCCGCCACACTTGTGATTTTCAGCTTCATGGCAGCCTTTCTACCGTACGCTGTGGCCCAACAGAAGCTCCTAGGCTGCCTTGGTGCAGACGGCAGCGCACTACAGCACTGGTGAGTCAGGCAGGCTAGGTTTCAAGACCCGAGGCACCAACCCCCCTTAACCCCCGCCTGTCAGCGAGGGCGTAGTCTTTCTTCTTCTCTTTCTTTCTCTAGCACCAGTCAGCATGAGTCTTTGCAGGATGCCCTTGCTTTGAAAACCTTGTCTGACCTCGTGCTTGCTTGCTTGCTTGCTTGCTTGCTTGCATGGCATGCGTTGTGTCACAGCATGCAGGCCGCTGCCCAGCCTATCAACAGCGGCCCGGGCTACCTGGTGGACTGGCTGGTGGGCTCCGCCACGCCCTCCCCCGCCTTCCCCGCGGACTACCTGCTGGCCTGGGGGGCGCGGTACAGCCCCGCCATGATGCACGGCCAGGCCTACCGCTGGCTGTCTGGCCTCATGCTGCACCTGGTGAGGGCCACAGCAGGGCCAGGGCCACAGCAGGGCGCTGCCTGCAGGCTGGGCTAGGCTGAGGCAGCATGGCCAGCCCCCCCCTGTCCCCCCCACCCTCTCAGCCCCTGCCACACTCAGCACTACCTGCAATCCTCCCTGCCCCCATCCCCCAGCCCCCCGCCCCTGGCCTCCCGCCCCCACCCCCCGCCCCTCAGCCCCCAACCCCCATCCCCCCGCTCCCTAGCTTCTAGTCCCAGACCCTGATGCCGGCCCCGAGCCGCTCCCCTTCAGCTCCTCCCCTTCACTGCGTGCCCCGCAGAGCAGCTGGCATGTCGGCAGCAACCTGGCGCTGCTGCTGCTGCTGGGCGTGGGGCTGGAGCGCAGCCTCGGCTCACTGACCCTGGCGGCTGCCTGGCTGGTGGCGGCACTGGGCGGCGCCTTCCTCAGCGCTGCCCTGGAAGATCCCTGCGTGCAGGTCAGGCCCACGACCCACTGCAAGCAGGGCGGTGCAGCACTTCAGCACCTTGACACCCATCGCTCCTATCACCACACTCTGCCAACACCATCACCACGGCTGCTGCCACCACCACCCACTGCCGCCACCACCACTGCTGATGCCACCACCACTGCTGATGCCACCATCCGCTGCCGCCACCACCATTGCTGCTGCTGTGTGGCGGCCCTAACTGGCAGCACAGCTAGGCATGGGTGTGTCAGCTGGCTGAGTTCACAAGCCATACTCAGCCCCAGTGCCCGGTGCTTCCCCTAGTGCCACTATAAGGCAGATGCATTATTGATGCTTCGTGTCACAGGTATGCGGCAGCAGCGGGGCCGTCTTGGGACTGCTGGGCATGCGCTTTGTCAAGCTGGCGCTGACCTGGTCTGGACGTGATGGCTGCGACAAGGAGCAGCGGCCATTGCTGAACTGTACCTGCCTGGTGGCTACCTTGGTGGCGTTCCTTGCCACCACACTGACCCAGGTGTGAGCGAGGTAGCCGCTCACGTACGCCGGTCGAACCTTAAGCGCCACATGCCGCCTCCCGCCACCCGGTTGCAGCCCGGCCGTCACGCCTTCAGCGTATGCAGTGCTTCAGTGCGCGATGATCGACCGCTGACGTGTTGCAGCATGTGCGATTCTTGCTCGCAGCCGCTCGTGTCGCATATGTCGCATCTGGGCGGCTTCCTCGCTGGCGGAGCTTTCGCAGGGCTCGCCCTTCCCCTGCACCATTCGCTGCAGCAGTGGAGGGCGGGCAACGGCTTCACGCTATCTCGCATCCATGTCCAAGTATTGTCCGCGCTGGTGCTGGTCGCGCTGCTGGGAGTTGTTCCGGCGTGGGTCTACGCACGCGTGCTCCCCAATGTGGAATGCGCAGCGGCATGAAGACCGGCGGGGAAGCGGTTAGTGCTTGCGTCGCCGGAGGGACAGCAGCAGGGCAGGGCTCTCGCTAGATGTCTCCTGAATCGTGAACAGCCGAGTTACACTGACTGTGTGAGACTGCCGGTATAAATCCTAGGTTAAACTCGTCTGGAGCCATTGCCGAAATGCTGACGGCTGCATACTACGCATTGCACGTATGTCAATGGTCTTGTGGGAGACTTTAGCTTTCACAGCGAACGGAAACCCAGGCCAAGCAGAACAGGTCGACACGAACATAATGCTCATACCCATGTTTGCAATGTAGAGCATGCAATGCGCATACCGTGAAAAGTGCGGTAACATTCGTACAGACACTCCTGACTCTGACTCCTACCCTGAACATCAACACGATGACACTCCAACTGCGGACAACGCGGCCGCTTAACGCGGGCGGCTGAGCGTGCTTGAATGATGGAGTGAGCTCGAGCCGCCTGCTTTCTGCCACACGTCTGCATGCCCTTTGGAGACGGCGGCCCCATGCCTATTTCGCTCCGCGATTAACCTAGTCACCGACCATTGCGCGAGTCCAGCCTGGTTGCCCACCCCCGTGCCTCGGGACGCACGATCCGCTCACGTCCCATCTGCAGTGGCCGCGCCGGTAACGCCCTTCTGGCGGGTCGTTACCGCTCGCCCCCCTGATACTTTTCTTCCTCTCCGTAGTTCGCAGCGTACTTGGGCGCCATGTGCAGCCGCTGTGAGTCGTCCGCGGGTTGCGACAAGAACACCACGGTGGGATCATTGGGGTCCACGAAGGCCTTGGCTATCAACTCCTCAGTGTAGCCGGCCGGGTTAGCGTCAACTGCGTGGCGACACGCACCGCAGCGCACCGCACCGCGGTGACGACCCTGACTAAGAACCCCCATAACGGAGGGGCATGCCACGCCCCACGGCGCGCCGAGCCCTGCCACCGCATACGCGCCTTTCAGTGTGCCGCGTCCAGCCCTGCCCCACCCTGCCCCTGCATACCTCCCTTGCACCGCCCTGAGCTACCACAGCCATCCTCATTACCCCTTCCCACCCACCCTCCTCCTCAACCCTGCGAGCCTGGCCCTAGCACGGCCCCCCTCTCACCTCCTATCCCGCCCTACCCACACCGCCAGGCGCCCTCCCCTCCCCCACCTGGCCCCCTGTACTGCTGCTGCTGGGCCCGCTCCAGCGCCTGCTTGGCCCGCGAGGCCAGGGTGTAGAACAGGGGGTAGAAGGTGCCGATGCCGCCCTCCTTGAAGTACAGCACAAACTCCTGCGGCGGCAGCTGGCCTGCTGGACCGCCGCCCGGCTCTGCGGGCCACACCTGACCTGCAGGGGGCAGCGGCCACAACCGGCCCTGTGCGCTGCCTGCCCTTCGCAACCCCTGGACCTGGATGCCACCCTGACCCTGTGTGCCTTAGCGGCTGTGCAGCTGCCTGCCTGCCTGGCAGGGGCACTGCAGGCAGCCACAAGCAGGGCAGGTCAGCAGTGTACCTGACCTGTCAGTGCAGGAGAGCAACTCCTGCGTGTAGGCAGACAGGAGAAAGGGAAGAAGATACCTCAGGAGGGCAGCAGCCGCCCCTCAACCTTAACCCCTGCCTGCCTAGCCCTCCCCTTCCCCGTCAGCACTCAGGCGAGGGCAGCAGCCGCCCAGGTCAACTCAGGCCACCTCAAGTCAACACATCTCACGCCAGGCTCAAGCCGCATGCTGCCTAGGCCCCCTGGGGCAGGGCTCCAGCAGGTCAGGGCTGAGGCAGCTGCCCATGCCCCCGCCTAACAGGGGCTGAGGGAGAAGTGGGGCCAGGGCTGGGGCTCAGGCAGCTGCCCCGGTCGCCCACCTGCCAGGTTGTTGCAGCCAAAGATGGGCTGGTTCAGCTTGTCGTTGCGCAAGTACACCAGGGGCAGGTCATAGCCCACCAGGCCTGCAGGAGCACAGGATCCAGGCAGCAGGCTGAGGCCCAGGCCAACGCCTCAGGGGCACACCGGCTGCCAGCATGACTGTCGTGGCGTGTGTCAGGAGCAGTGCAGGTCCACAGGAGCAGGGCAGCCCGCTTACCCCCTCAAGCCCAGTCAGCAGGCTGCCAGGACTGGGACCACAGGGCCCTGGGCCAAGCCCTGCTGCCGCCCCTCAGCCCGCCCCAGCAGGGCTCTTGAGCAGGATGGCTGAGCAGGGCAGCCTGCCGCGCCCTCATCACACGCTGCCTGCCCTCATTGCCTCCTAGCCTGCCCCAGAGCCCCTGGGCCCTGGCCCCACCGCCACCCTACAGGCGCTGCCTCCGCCCCTCCTGCTCCCCACCCACTCGGGGTTCGCTGGGGTTGCAGCCTGCTAGTCTGCTAGTCAGATCTGGAGCCTGCTAGTCTGCAGCAGCCCCTCCTGCCCCTCCCTACAGGGCTGTCCTCGTGTGAGGGTGGATGCACCAGCTGCTGCTGGGTGATGAGGGGAGCGTGGCGGTATATGCAGGCTGGGGGAGGAGGTGGCAGGGGAGGGCAGCAGGGGCACTGTGTCCCTGTTCCTGCGAGTCTGCTGACCGAGCTGTGGCTGTGCTTGCTACTGTAAGCTGCCCGGGTCAAGGTGGCAAGGTGGGTCAAGGTGGCAAGGTGGGTCGTTGCTGGCGGGGAGCAGGGGATGCAGGTGGGGGCAGCGAGGGGAGCACCAGCAGGTGTCGAGGAGAGGGCAGCAGGAGCGGGGGCGGCGGCGGGGGCAGTAATGGCAGCAGTGCCAGTGGTGGCAGTAGTGGCAGTCATGGCAGTCATGGCAGGCATGGATGTAGGGTCAGTAGGGGCAGTGGCAGGGTGGGCTGGTCCAACCTGAGGGGTCGGCCTTGTCAGCGATGAACACTAAGCGCACGTTGGACAAGAACAGGCTGCCCCGCGCGCTCCACCTGGCATCAATGGGAGGAGCACACCGCTTGGTACTGGCAGGCACTCCTGGCCCCTAGAGCACTGGGAACCCCCAGGACACTGTCAATGCTGTACCACCTCCTGTTGGCTAGCAGCTGCTCTGTGCTGGCAACTGCTCTGTGTTAGTGCCAGCTACACCAGCTGCTGGTTAGCCTGGTGGACTTGCTGTAGCACACCCACTTGCCGTTGGCGGTGCGCACCCCTGTCAGGTTCAACTGCATCCCGACTCGCTTCAAGACGAACGTCTCCTAGTCATGACGCGGGCACGGGCACACGCCCATACGTTGCATGTCTGATTGCTGACACGTGGACAATGACGCATGACAGCGGCTGCTTACGAGCGGGAAAGGCGCAGGAACCATCTCGCCCGCGTGGGTTCGCACAAGGGCTGGGTTCGCGGACATCGTTGTACAGCTTGAGCTTTGCTCTGCTGCACATGCGTCTAGAATGAGAAGCGACAGAAGGGTTGTTTATGTCGTTGCCAAACCCAGTCTCGCGACAATAGCACCAGCAGCGCCAGGGCTTTGACATGGCGGTGGGGGACAGCTGCGGAGTGCCACCTTTGGGATGGGCTGTGTCGACCCAGGACCCTGGAGCGGTCCGCCTGGTCTGCAAAGGCCACTTCGCGCCTGGCCTCGGCTGCTGCGCGGTGCTTGCATATCAAAATCACATCGAGCTTCTGACCCTCACGCACCCTAACGACCGACACCCTGCATCCAGGCAAGCTTGCATTCTCTGCGGGGCGTCTTCAGCGTGTCTGGGAAGCCCAGTCCTGCCTGTCCCTGCTGCCGACAAATGTTAGCATACTCCCCCCTTCTGCCCCCTCGGCTGCTTGCAGTGGGCAGCCTTTTGCAGCAGCTGCAGCGCACCAGCATTCCAGCCTGTGTTCACCTCCGTCCTGCACATAGCGGCGCTGCCCCTGCCTCGCCTGCAGGCAAGGCCACAGAGGGAGGGGGGTTGTAGGCGGTCCTAGCAGTTGGTGTAGTACAGGGCCTGGCAGTGCGGGCTCCCTTTACGTGTCGGTTCAGGCAGCCACACTGATGGGGGGAGGTGTGGGGGGGGGGGCAAGGAAGTGGGAAAGGGGACAGGAGGGGGGAGAGGGAGGGGGTAGGGTGAAGCAAAGGTGGCGAAGGGGGGGAGAGGGGCCTAGGGGGCCAAGGGGGGGGTGGCTCACCGCTGCGCTGGGATGCCAATGCCCTGCCGCTGCTGCTGCTGCTGCTGCTGCTGCTGCTGCTGCTGCTGCCGCTGCTGCTGCTGCTGCTGCTGCTGCTGCTGCTGCTGCTGCTGCTGCTGCTGCTGCTGCTGCTGCTGCTGCCTCCCCCCCGCCCCCCTGCAGAGCCAGGTCTTGCCGCCAGCTGCCCGGGACCTGCTGGTGCTGGTGGCCCAGTCGCCCCTGCTGCCCTACCCAGTGCTGCAGCTCCTGTGCTTCAGCCCCCCCCCTGCAAAGGTACGCCGTCAGGGGCAGGGGCGGCA
>JASKMD010000463.1:0-39420 GCA_030144725.1 Haematococcus lacustris
CAGAACGTGCTGATGTACTAGTAGGGTGTTGTCCTTGTTTGTTCACAGCGCTGGGCCGCCAGCATGGTGAGACTGCTGGGTATAAGAGTTGCTCGTACTCATGTGTGGTGACAGTTCAACAGCGAATGACAATCGTAAGTCAATCATTCGTAAGTCTAGCGATGTAAGTCCAATAGTAAGCCGCGAGACTGAGAGTCGTGAAGTACTGCAACGACGGTCGTGAGAGTGAGAGTCGTGAGAGGGGGGACAGTCGCGAAGTGCCGTCTACTACAAAGCGCGATGAAGCGCAAGAAGCGCAAGGGCGCGGATGAGCCCAAACAGCCCAAACCCAAGCCCAAGGAAGGGCCTGACAACCTGGGCTGGGTAGGCCCTGTCGCTGGGAAGGCGCTGAAGGATAGACTGAAGGAGCAGGCCACCTCGAGTCGTAAGTCGTAAACTTCGTACCGTTCGACTTGACCTTCCTCACCAGCTGGCCTCCGTCATCTGGCCGGGCGTGAGCGTCAAGGCCGCGCCCTCCGTGCGCCGCCAGGCCCGACAATGCGCAGCAAATTCGCCATCGTCCCCGCCCACAGCGGCGACGAAAGCCGGACCATTAGGCTCCAGCAGCTTGCGCAGGCTGATGCTCATCCTCCGCGCCTACAACAGCCTTGCACCCCGTATCCTGGACACTGCATTCGGTTTGTGTCTTCTCCCTATGCACCCATGTCAATCTGTACCCACAACCACCACCCACTGCCACCACTGTCACACCACCATGGAGTGTAATAAGGGATTGGAGGTGCTGCGGCGGTCGTTGAGCAGCCTTGCACAGATAAGCCATAGAGGTACACACTACTCTCCACATTCTTGGGCCTACAGAGTGGCTACCTTAACCACAACTGGGTAGTGGCAGTAGACCCCACCTGCCCTGGACCCTGCCTGTCCTGTGACCCTCTCCCATGCCTGTGTTGGCATGCATGCATCCACCAGGTGTGTGTCTACTAATCTCACTCTTTACTCCCACTGCACAAAATCAAGTCACACTCACATCAAGACATGCCAGTTTTTCATGACATGACATGGCAACTGCCTCCATCTTGCCCATGCCCCCAACTGCCACCTGACCCCACCCCTCACCGACTACCAGCCTCCCCTGCCGCCTGCTGCTGGCCCCCCTGCCAAGGGGGCAGACCAGGCACGGCCCATGCACCCACCTCTGGGTCATAGTCCAACAGGCAGTGCAGCAGCTGCCGGTCTCTGGCATAGCTGAAGCGTGGGCCCAGCTCATTGAGAAGGCTGCAGCAAGGTCAGCCCACGACAAGCAGTGCCAGCAGCTCATGTTCCCAGCCCTCAGGTGGGACCCTCAAGGATGTGACCCTGACAGACCGATGTGACGCAAATCTGGGCTGACACCTCATGTTCTTGGTCTGGGAGGGTACCACAAGACAGGGAAACCTGACCCTTGATCCTGATCTCAGTCTCCCTACAAATCAGCTGGCCAGTGGGGCACAGCAGCTGCCGCCCTGTCCGGAGCTGCGCGATATCGCATTAAGTGGGAAGGAGGGGCAGTGGGAGGGGGCAGGCGTGGGCTGTCAGGGCTGCTGTGTCCACCCTGCTGGCTGAGGTCAGGCCGGGTGGCTGTGAGGTGCAGTCTGTGAGGTCAGGGGGGGCTGGCTGAGCATGTGATGCGGCCTAATGCAGGACAGCCTCCACCAGGGTCCACCAGGGTCCACCTGCTGCTCCTGCTCCTGCTCCTGCTCCTGCCCCCTCCTAGCACTGCGCCCCTTGTGTGCACCGCACTACACACCTCTTGCTGAAGAAGTCAGGGTAGGCCATCACTGCGGCCTGGGCAGCGGCTGTGATCCCCCCTTGCACCTCCCCTCCTTCCCTGTCTTCCCCACCACCAGCTCCTGCTGCTTCATCTGCCCCGAACCTATAGGGGCTGCCGCTGCTGCTGCTGCTGTCCATGCTGCTGCTGCCATCGCTCAGAGGCCCCAGCGACCCAGCCTGTACCCCTGCCTCCAACTCAGGGTTGGGTACCTCCTCCCCCTCCCCTTCGCCCTCCCCTTCCCCCTCCTCCCGGCCAGCAAGCGTCAACAAGGTTGTGCTGAAATCTTGGCCGCCTTGACTTGCTTGCCCCTGCTGCTGCTGCTCCACTTGTTCTTGCCCTAGGGATGGCTGCACTGCTTGCCCTGCGGCTATCTGGCTTTGGGGGTCAAGACCCTGCAACTGGGATGTTCCTGCTGCTGCTGCTGCTGCTGCTGCTGCTGCTGATGATGATGATGATTGGGAGGCTACTTGCTGACTGCAGGCGGGGGCAGGGACCTGTAACGTGCTGCTGCTGCTGCTGCATCCATAGCATGGGTCGGGTGTGGGTGGGGGTTGGAGGTCTGCCAGCAGTGCCTGGGTGTGAGGGCCCAACACCTGGTCCACCAGGAACCTCCACTTGCGCCGCAGGTTAGCGCGGGACAGCAGCGTCAGGTCTGCAGCACCAGGTGGACAGCGCAGCGCAGCGCAGGGCCGCCTGGGACCCTCACACCTCACAGGGGCTCTGGGAGCTTTGCAAACATCTTGCAGCGGGGCAGGCGGGGCGGGGCGGGCGGTTGCATGCTGCTTGCCTTAAGGGGGCCTTACCCGTGCAGCTGGCCAGGAGTCGCATGGCAGCGGGGCGAGTGAAGCCGCAGTCCAGCTGCAGGAAGGCCAGGGCCACCTCCACTGTGGGCTGCAGCGGCTGCACCAGCAAGGCCGCGTTCACTCCCAGCAGCCGCCGCACCTGCAGGCCAGCTGAAGGAGCACTACATGCCCCTTGCGTGCTCCTTCCCCTTCCTCCCTTCCCCTTTCTGCTGCAGCCAGCTGTCTAAGGGGAGTCAGTGCGGCCTGACCCTGACCCTGACCCTGACATGGGTGGCCCCTGTCTTCCTCCCTAGCTATGCCTGAGTTGGCCCTCTGTACTCTTCCCCTTCCCCTTCCCCTTCCCCTTCCCCTTCCCCTTCCCCTTCCCCTTCCCCTTCCCCTTCCCCTTCCCCTTCCCCTTCCCCTTCCCCTTCCCCTCTCCTCTTCCCCTCTCCCCTTCCCCTCTCCCCTTCCTCCTCCTCCTGCTCCTCCTCTCCTCCTCCTCCCCCTGTTCCTTGCTTTCCCTGTACCTCCCCTGCCCCTCCCAGGGCGCTGCCCCTCCCCCTCTCCCTGCCCGTTTGAACCCTCCCTGCCCACCACCTCACCTCACCAGCCTCTAGGCCCAGCTGCTGCCGCAGGTACTGCACCCTGGGTCTCAGCTCCGTATCCACGCTGCTCAGCAGCACCCGGGGGCACCTGCAGCCAAGAGGTCAGCCCACCAGTAAGTGGTCACACATATGATGTCACACAACTGCAAGATTTTAAAACTCGAAAACAGCATGATGAGGAGACACCAGGGTAATCCACAGGGGAAACGAGGTGGTATCATCAACACCTAACGGCTTGAATGACTGGACTGGTCACACTGTGAAGCCAGCTACTCCAGTGTGGTGAAGAGACACCCTAACCTGCCTTGCCCTGGCATGACCTGACCAGCGCCATGTGCTGGCGGCTTGTGCCATCACCACGGCTGGGCTACTCTCAGAGTGAGCACAATGGAGGGACCAGGAGGTCTCAACACCCTCACAACCACCACAGCTACCACAACCACCACCAGCAGCAGCAGCAAAGGGCCTAATGAGACCTCATGCAGACGCACACGGCTCAATCCCAATAAACACTTCACTGCAGGCCGGCTCTTGGGGACAAAGGAAGGTAGGCCATGGATGGCGTGTAAGGAACAGTAGGCCAGGCACAGGGAACCAATGACAGTGCGCTGGGGGACGAGGTGGGCCAAATCATGTGATGAATGTGATGTGATGGGCCAGTTCGTGTGTGGGCCAGTTCATGCGTGCGTGTGGGCCAGTTCATGTGATGTAATGAATGAGCCCTCCACCCACCTTGACACCAGGCAGCGCAACTCTTCGCCACTCAGCCCCAGCCCACTGCACTCCGCACCTTCCGCTTGCACACCCGCACCCCCACTCCCTGCTGCTCCCACCCCTCCCTCCCCAGCTCCGTCACCCTGCTGCTCCTTCGTGTCGATCTGTGGCCCTCTGGCCTGCTCCTGCCCTATCCACCCCTCCTTCCCCTGTCGCCCTGATGTTGGGCCTGCTGCTGTTGCTGCTGCTGGTTGTAGTGGGGCGGTGAGGAACATCACCGCTGGCAGCAGGCGGGTGCGCACGTCTTGCTGCAACAGCTCGGCTGCGTTTGGAATGATGTGGCTGCTGATGTCACGGCTGCTCAGGCCCAGGGACTGCAGCCAGCAAAAGCCAAGGCAATGGGGGAAGCAATGCCTGAGAACAGAGGCGAGCGGGCGGGCGGGCGGGCGGATGGGTGGGTGGGCAGGTGGGCGGGCAAGAAGAAGAAGAAGAAGAAGAAGAAGAGGAAGAAGAAGAAGAAGAAGAAGAAGAAGAAGACTACTCCGGTATTCACCGGCGTGCATTAAGGGAGGAGTTACCGCCTGTAGGGGGCGCGGCCTGCTCCCAAACTGACCTGCAGGAAGCTCATGGCCTGGCCGGCAGTGAGGAGGGAGCCGTGGGTGAATAGGCGAGTGTGGCGCGACAGCAGGTCCATCAGGGCGTGGCGCCTGTGGGCCAGGGAGCAGACCAGCAGGGCTGTATGAGAGGAGGGAGGGAAGGGAGGGGAGGAGGGGGGGGAGGGGCAGGAGGGGCAGGAGGGGCAGGAGGGGGGTGGTTCCTGGAGGGAGCCAGGTGAAGGATAAATGCCAATTGTTCTGTTTAGGCTGCACTGAGGTGTTGCCTAGCGCCTGACAGGTCCCGCCCCCACTCCTGGCACGCTTCTGCCCCTGCCCCTGCCCCAGCCGCCCTGCACTGACCCTACGCCATAGGAGGTGAGGAAGTCCAGCCAGGCAGCCAGGGGTACGCCAATGAGCTCCGGGTGAGTGCGATACAGCAGGGCCACCTTCTGACGCGAGTGCAGGCGCAGCAGCTGCTGCAGCTGGCAGGAGCACACGCAGGACAAGGGTGCGGGGGGACGGTGAGGCAGGGCAGACGGCCTCAGGTCGCAGGGCCGCAGGGCAGCAGGGCCAGGCGGGGCACAGCAGGTGGGCAGCAGGCAGGAAGCACTGGAGTTGAAGGGGTGTAGTGGGCAGCAGGGCGGGCTCACCCCTGGCTCCACGTCCCGCGCCAAGTTGAGCTTGGACACATGCTCTGGCCTGTCTTGTGCACAAAAGGGCACGCACAGCAATGTAAGCCCTGGCCCTGCCCCTGCCCCTGGCCCTGGCCCTGGCCCTGGCCCTGCCCCTGCCCCTGGCCCTGGCCCTGGCCCTGGCCCTGGCCCTGGCCCTGGCCCTGGCCCTGGCCCTGGCCCTGGCCCTGGCCCTGGCCCTGGCCCGGCCATACATCCTCACCTTATGCCGTCAGTGTCACCCAGCTCCGACCTTAGATAGGCCAGCACGTCGCGAGTGGCCATCACCCCCACGCTGCCTGAGACTGGACGACGGCATGTCCATGACGTCGCGGCTGGCAGTATGCAAAGGTTGACAGACACTCGACAGCTTTTGCATCGTCGCTCCGACAACCGTCGCATAGCACGTCGCGGCAAGCAAAGTCATCGCATGGTGCTGTAGTGGGTTGCGTCATGTGCTCAATGCATGGAATTGAAATGAGGATGATGACGATTTTACCCATCAACAACTTGGCTGCGACCACTGGCGACCCGCTCCATGGCACACGTTATATCGGATGGTGCGCAGAACTTAACCTCAGCAGCTAGCTCACCCTCACCAGCCCCATTGATCCCCTCCAAAGACCGATCTGCTGCACGCCCCATCCTGCTGTGTTAACCTGGACAGGCAGCGATCCTACCAGCTGTCCCACCCCCAGTGTTTATTCCTTGCCTTTGGCTGGCAGCCTTGTCTGGTCCAACAGCCAGGAGCACTGAGACGAGTTCAATAACTGCCGCAAGCATCAGGACATGGGGATCCGGTTCGGCCATCAGCGCAGCTGGGTGCACGCCTGGCTCCTACCCTTCTTGCGCTTCTTGCCTGCCATCGGCCTGTGTGGCCCAACTTCAAGTCGGGGGGTGGGCGGAGTACGGAGTTTGACCGCAAGCATCTGATATGGGGTTTCAGTTTGCATGCAGGGTAAAAGCAGGCAGCGTCAGCATCTGCGGGGCCTTTGACCGCAGCACAGCCAAGGTGCCCTGGATGCAAGCCACCCTTCAGAGGGTATGGGTTGGCAGGCACCTCAGGCTTCGACCACAAGACACATGTTGGGTTTGGGCTGGACCCGGGCGTCACGCAGGCAAGCTAACCCATGCGAAGTAAAACCCTGACACTGGCTGCTGTGCCCAGAGGGCGGGCACCGAGGCCACCTGGGATGCGCTGTGGGGCGAGGACCCGAAGTCCAGGAAGGGCCCGGCAGCGGCTGGGACTGCAAGCCAGCCTATGGGTCATGGCCAGCTGAGGGGGTCCTAGTGGATGCCTTCTGCAGCAGCCGGGTCACTGGAGCGATCCTTCAAAAAGGTATGGGCAGGGCATGGGGGTGGGCTGGGTAGGGTGTGGGCGAGCCACAGGGAGGGTGCTTATTTAAGCTAGTGTTGGGATTGGAGAGTGAAGGTGGTGGATTAGCCTGGGGATGAGCCTGGGGCCAGCTGTGACCATCTCAAAAGGCGAGCATGCAACTATCGCGGGCCATGCAAGCATGCAAGTCACTGTTGCATAATCTGTGTCATGCTCTGCCACCCTCCCGTGGCAGATGAAGGTAGTGAGGCAACGGGTACAGAGACCATGATCAGAATCACCGAGTCTAGAAGAAGACCATAACAAAGTGAAAGTGTTGGCTATGCACGTGTTGACGGTGTCTGTGTAAGGCATGCACGCTAATGAGTGCATGCAGAGCCCTGAGAACAGCAAACACCCCAACCAAGGGGGTTACCTGAACCCTCAACCCTATTCCCCCTGTGGACAGCTGACCTTGCAGGGGTGCCCATGCAGGGGTGCCCATGCAGGGGTGCTCATGCAGGGGTGCTCTTTCAGGGGTGCAAACAGAGGTTTGAACCCCCTGACCTACACCCTGACCTACACCCTAACTGAGGGGGTGTACCCAGACCCATAGCCCTTTCCCCCTGTGGACAGCTGACAGAAGGGCATACAGTGGTTTGACCCCTTTGAGCGACTCCGTCAACCATCAGCAAGCAGCTTGGCCTGCTCCTGTGTCCACCTGTTGAGATTGCATTGGCAGTGCCACAACAGGTGACGATGCTACCTTAGGCCCATCACAACGCGAACAACACCCACCCGCCTGCCTAGCTACACAGAAGAAGCTTAAGATGAAGAAGAGGAAGAAGCTTAAGATGAAGAAGAAAGAAGGAGGCAACCCTGGCGTGGAGACCGGTGCGCATTAAGGGAGGAGTAAGTACCGCCTGGGGCGCGGCCTGCTCCCACAACACCGCCTGCCCAGCCAGCCCGGCTACTTGATGCATGCATCTTGTTTACTCCATGAGCAGCCACCCCTGACCCCACCAGGCCTAAGGTCATGGCTTGCTCGCCAAGTGCCAGGCTCACGCTGACAATTCTGCCGGGACTGGGATTCGAACCCACACCTGGTGGGCGTCAGTCTAGGGTTCACTGGGACCACAACCAGCGGGCCAGGTCAGGCCCGGGTCCAGGCTGTCAGCCCAGCAGCAGTCCCAGGCCAGGGGCACCTCCAGCTGCAGCAGCTGAGACAGCCGCTGGCCTAAGGCAAGCTGCAGGGCACCCAGCAGGGCAGCTGGGTCTGACCCATCCGCTGAGGTGGTAGCCCATGCACCTCCTGCCGGCAGCCCCCCTGGCGTGCCTTTTCTGGGCAGTGGGCGGGAGGGGGGCGGGTGACTTCCCAGCCTCCCTGCCTCCTCCGCCCGGGTCCCTGCTGCTGCCCCCCCTGCTGCTGGTTCTTCTGCTGCCTCTGCTGCTGCTAACCGCCAGGCCTCAGGGGAGGGGTCAGCACGCACTGCCAGCACCAGCTCAGCGGCAGGGGTCACGGCCAGCAGCCGCAGCAGGGGCAGGCGGCCAGGTGCTTTAGAGGCTAGGTGGAACAGCTCATCCTGGGGAAAGGGGGGGTCCTGGCTGCGTGCCTGCACCCCCTGCCCCTGCCCCCGCCCCTGCCCCTGCCCCTGCCCCTGCCCCTGCCCCTGCCCCTGCCCCTGCCCCTGAGGCCCTCCCCCATGCTGGGTAGGTGTCTGTGTGTGTTGCCCCAGCCCTGCTTGCTTCGCAAAGCTTGGAGTTTGGCTGGGCTGCGGCTGGCCTTGCCTCTGGCCCTGCTGCAGCTGGGGCGCAGTGAGGGCGTGCAGGTCAGGGGGGTTGCTGACCCAGCGAGTCCAGGAGCAGGTCAGGGCGCAGGCTGCAACGGTGCGGGTCAGGTCAGCCAGCCCGTGGGTCACCTGTCGCAACACACCACAGTCGGGTCAGCGAGGTCAGCGAGGTCAGGGCAGCACAGTCACAACCCCAGCACAGTAACCAGCAAACTATATCCCAGCAAACTATAGGGTCCCCTCTTCATCAGCAAACAGTCAAGGTCAGAATGTCAGAAAGTATGAACCCCGACCACGGCACCTGGTGCAACACAGTTGCAATCCCACCCCAACCACGTCATTTTAACTTACATGCACACGCCATGCTACCCCCTCTCCTCCTTCCCTCCCTCCCTTCCTCCCTCTCTCTTCCCTGCCCTGCCGCGCATTCACCCCTCCCTTTGCACCACAGCTCACCTGCAGAGCCAGCAGTTGGCGCTGGTAGCGTGCTGCCAGGCTAGGTGTGAGGGGGCGGCGTGACCCAGCTGCTGCTGCAAGGCCTTCATGCCACAGCCGCCGGCCCCCCATCGACGTCAGGTGCCTGAGGTGGGCAGGCAGGGGGCAGCAGGCAGGGCAGGGGAGCAGCAGGCAGGCAGGCTAATGTAGAGTGAAGACGAGGGGCTGGGCAGCAGGCAGGACAGCGTGCTGGGGAGTTAGAGTTAGAGTACGGTGCTTGGGAGGGGGTTATAGTATAGCTCTTGATTACAAACACATTGGCAGTGCACTTCCCCCACACCTTCAACCCCCACACCTTCACCCCCTTCCTCCCTCCCTCTGATCTCTTCCCACTCTCCCCTTCCCCAGCCACCCACCCTCCCTGCGCTCGTGCTGCTGTCATTAGCTCTGCCGGGTGGTTAGCCAGGCGTGGGCAGGCGGCCAGGAAGCGCGCAAGCACCTCCCCCGCTGCCTGCTTGCTGACCTTGGTGGCCCCCTGCCGCCTGGCCCCCCCCTGCTGCTGACTTTGGTTGGAAGCGGCGGCAGGGGGCAAGGGGGCCAGGCGCAGGGCTAGGGCGGAGGGGGGTTCACCCAGGCACAGGCTGCTGACCAGCTGCTGCACCACCCAAGCCAAGCCACGGCTGGTTGCCCAGGGGCTGATTGCCAGCAGCAGGCGGGTCAGGGAGGCTGCCACCCCTGCCTCCCCACAATCCCCGGGAGCAGGGGAGGGGGGTAAGCTGGCTTGGGCTGCAGGGGCTGTGGGTGCTCCTTTGCCTGCCTCACTGCCTCCAGCGCCTCCCCCTGCTGCCCCCCCGGCTGCTGTTGTGGGCAGCCGAGCAGCGCACTCTGCTGCTACCCAGCGCCTAGCCAGGTGCTGCCAGGGGCAGGGGCTGCACAGGGCTGCTCTTAGGTGGCTGTCACCGCTGACCTGCGGCGTGCAGCGCATGGGCGGGGTGAGTGCAAGTGTGAGTGTGAGTGTGAGGGTGAGTGTGTGTCCTGAGTCAAATCATTTCAGCACAGGCAGTTTAGGGCACAGGCAGCAGGACAAAGGAGAACAAGGACAGCATGGAAAGCTTGCGGCAAGGCCAGTGAATGCATTCGTCCTACATTACCCACCCTAACCCTTTGCCTTTGCCTTTGCCTTTGTCCACTTACCTGTGCCAACACCACCAGCGAAGGATACAGCAGCCGCAGCCGCAGCAGCAGGAGCCCCTCTGCCCTGTCCCCTCCCTGGCAGCACACCCCAGGCAGCTGGGAGGCAAGCCTCACGGACTGCCCACTGCCGCTGCTCCTGCTGCCGTGCGATGACTGCACGTCCTGCCTCCCCTCACCACCACCACAGCTACTCCTCTGCTGCAACCCCTGACCGTGCTGACTCTGCTGCCCATGCTGCCCATGCGTTCCATGCTGCCCCTCTCCCCCTCTCCCTCCTGCCCCCTGCCCCTCCCTTTGATCCTGCTGACCAGGACACCCCCTGCTCACCCACCCCTGGCCTCCAGCCTCCCCAGCGAGTCTACAGCTTGCCGCCACGCCCCCCAGCCTGACCCGGACTGGGAACAGGGAGGCAAAGGTGCGGGAGGCCAGGGCAGCGTCAAGGCTGCCCGCCCCACTGGCCATGGCATGCAGCCACAGGCAGCTGCAGGGTACCAGCACTAGCTCGGGCTCTGGGGGGCTGGTGCTCGCTGCCGCTGCAGCCGATTCGACGAAGCTGGGGTCGGGGGGGGCTGGGCCAGGGGGGGAGCAGGGGTCTGACAGCAGCAGGGGGGCGGCGGGGGGGAGCAGCTGGGAGGGCAGGGGCAGCTGGGGGGCTTCCCACCACAAGCTGACCAAGGCCATTGCCACGGGGCCATCCTCCTGCCATGATTCTTGCCCCTGCTCCTTCTCCTGCCCCTGCCCCTGCCCCTGCCCCTGCCCTTGCCCCTGCCCCTGCCCCACTCCCTGCCCCTGCTGCTGTGCATGCGCTGCTGCTGCAGTGGGCGCCACGACAGCAGGTGGCGGGGGCAGCAGTACTGCCAGCAGCCGCCCACTCACTAGGCCAGCAGCTCTGTGGCCAGACCAGGCAAGGGGCCCAGGAAGCTGGTTGGCAGGTGGTGAGGAGCAGGCCGGAAGCTGGCGGGAAGCTGGTCTGCCTGGTCCCACCATGCTATCAAAGCACTTGAAAGGGTGGGGTGCTGCAGGCCCAACCTGGAGCCCTTGAACGTCACATGTGTGGGGTGTGACTGAGGGATGGGAAGTGTGACCCTGCAGCAGGGTGCTCCAGGGTGGCTGAGGCAAGGGAAGGCCTGATGGCAGCCACTCACATCTCCAGCCTTGGAGTGACAGTCGAGAAGTGTGAGATTTGAAAGGAAGGGGTGACAGTCGGCTGGGTGCATGGGTTCCACATGGGGAGGGCAGCTCAGGCGCCAACATGGCCTGCACCTGCTCCTGGCCATCCGCACCTCCAGCTGCCGCCTGTGGCTGTACTGCTGTTGTACTGCTGACCGCCACCCTGCCGCCTGCCAGCCCTGCCCAGCCGTCAGCAGCGGGCACAGCGGCGTCGTTGTCAAACAGCACCAGCTGGCCCACCCAGGACTGGCACAGGGCAGCCTGGGCAGCCTGGGCAGCTGACTCTGATCTGGCCGCAGGCCCTCCTGCCCCTCCTGCCCCTCCTGCCCCTCCTGCCCCACCCTCCGAACCTATCAAAGTCCCCCTCAGCTGCTGGTGCTCAGGAGGCCCAGCACCTCCGCCTGCCTGCTCCAGCAGCTGCTGCAGGCAGTGCAGCTCAGGAGGTAGGCTGACCAGGTCTGTGAAGCAAGCATCGCCAGCTGCACACCTGCTGCCGCACCCTGCCCTTACTCCTCCTGCTCCTGCCGCTACCCCTGGCTGGCCAGGTGGGGGTGGGCCACCAGCAGCTGCCTGGCAGCTGCTTGGTGGGCATGGGACTTGAGGCAGGGAGCTGGGGAGGGAGAGGGGTTGAGTCAGTTGAAGCAGTTGCAGCAGGGGCCCTGGGGGAGTGGCTAATAGTCCTTGGCAGCCCACTATGTCGGGCAGCAGCTGGGCTGACAGCGGCAAGGGGCTGGGCAGGGGCTGGACAGCAGCCGGGGCCGATGCCAGACCGTTGCAGGCAACTGCTGCCAGCGGGTGTGTCAGTTGTGTTGGTTGGGGTGGTTGGGGTGGTTGCGGCACAGGGCACTCGGGGGAGGTTGCCTCTGACAGCAGCTGGCATGCACTGTCTAGGCCTGCTAGTACAGCGGACAGCTGCTGCAGCTGGGTTAGCAGCCAGGAAGCAGCGTGGGCGGTGTTGGCCAGGGCTTGAGTAGCTGCAGAGAAGCTGGGAGTGGGGGGCAGGCCAGGGGGCGGCTGCCTGTGGCCCCCTAGGCCTGATAAGAGTGACCCCAGGCCAGGGCCGGTGTGACCGAGGTGTGATGCGTGGGAGCGGTTCGCCTGTGGGGCGCTCAATGGAACATGGGTGAAGTGTGGTTGGGGGGCGGGCAGAGGGTGACCATGCATGTGGCATGCTGGAGAGGGTGGGGGCAGAGAAAGGTGAGCTGGGGGCGGGGGGACTGGGGATGGAGGGGGGCTGTGGGGGGTATGTACTCGCTGCTGCTGCTGCTGCTGTCTGCGGCTGCGGTAGCGCCAGGCAGAGAGGCTGCCAAGCACCCCACCCTCCACCGCCTGCTGTTGCCACCAGTCCACCCATGGCTGAGGCCATGCCTGCTGCTGCTGCCCCTGCTGCCCCTGCTGCTGCTGCTGTTGCTGGTCCTGTTGCTGCATTGCAGCCCTGCCATTCATTTTTGCTTGGCCTGGAGCTGGAGGAAGTAGCAACCCGCATACCCCCACTGCACTCCCTGGGCCCCCTGAGCTGTTGAGCGACAACCCGGACGGGTGTCCGAGCAGGCTCGAGTCGGCCTGCGGTGCTGGAAGCTGCGCGGCAGCTGCTGGTTGCGGCCCGTCGGAACCGGGGTGATGGGCTGAGGGCACGAGTCGCAGATGATGGCACAACTCCGCGATACCTGCTGAGGTGCCGAGATCAGGCAAAGGGCTCAACTGCGGCAACAAAGCGCGCAGGCAGCGGTGCAGCTCGTCCATCCGCTGCTGCACCCAGGCGCGCGAAGCCAACAGGCGCTGTGGCGCCAAGACAAGCTGGACGCAAGAGTGAGGCGCGTCCGGTCGGGGTCCCGGTTCCACAAATGACCGTCCCGTGCGCGTGCCCGGCGCTGCGGTTCCGCAGTCCGCCTCCGCTTGCGCCAGCGCCAGCAGCAGCGGCGCCTCCACACGGCAGTACCGCGTCCACAGCCCCGCGCGGGTCAACATACCCTCGAGGGCACTCGCGCAGCTCCAGGTCATGAGGGCGCTACGGGCAGCTGACGTGGCGACCGCCAGCTCCAGAGCGGGGACCCTCAGAGTGTACCCTGGCAGCACCGTCTGCACCACGGCCCGCAGGGTGATGGACTGCAAGCCAACCCCGGTGCTGCCTGCGTCATGCTGTGTGGTTGCGCCTTTCGCAGCCAGGGATGATGCTGGTGAGGAGGAGGAGGGGCCTTGCGCAGCAGCAGTGGCCCCGCACAGGAGCCAGTACATGAGCTGCACGTCAAGAGGTGGTGCGGGTGGGGCCATGGCGTGGGAGGGGGAAGGGGAGCAAGGGGAGTGGGGCGACAAGGTCGGCCGAGGGGGGCGAGGGGCCTTGGCTGTGGGCGTGCGCTGCTCAGATCCCTGTGGCGGCCCCTGACTGGCGCTGCCACCTGCTCCGGTGATTGCAGGGCTGTCTGTCCCCTGCCCCTGCCCCTGCTCCTGCCCCTGTCCCTCCCCCTGCCCTTTTTCCTGACATCTTCCTTGGCCCGCATGCCCCCTGCTTGCCCCCCCTGACCCCATCGTCGTCCCTCTCCTCTTCTTTGCTGGCGTCCCCTGCTGCCCGGGCTGCTCTACCCAGGGTAGGTGACGGCACAGCTGGTGGTGGAGGTGGGGCAGCAGGGGCAGCCCGGCGGCCTGCAGGCTGACCAGGCAGGGTCGCAGCCTGAAGCTGGCCAGGCTGTTGTGGTGAGACATCAGGCAGGCCATCAACCGGCAGCGCACAGCCCTGCGCCATGAACCAGATAGCAGACAAGGCTGCCTGTGGCAGTGGGTAGAGTGGTCAGCTAGTGTCACCTAGCTACTAGAGCACAAGTCTAACAAGCAAAGGGTAGGGGTCAAGAGTACCTGCTGAGGGTGACGTCAGAGAGCTGCTCTCTGATCACATGTGGAGTAAGCTGTGCCTCATGGCTCATGCAGCAGCCTCACATTAGTCACTGTCATGTACTCCATGGGCACCTCTGACTGCAGACAGGCCCTGATGGCTTCCTCATCATGTGGCGATGCATCCTACGGCGACATGGTTTTGTCACGGCTCCCTAAACCCACCTGCCAACTGCACCCGCATCTGAAACTCCCAGTCGGAACCAGGCCGCTTCCCGCGCGCTCCAGGCCACCACCAGGCCCACGAGCTGCGACCCGGCACTTGTGGTCGCGGTGCTGCCGCTCGCAATGGATTCCGCGGTGACGGCCGTTGTCGCGTCAGCGGTCCGGGTGGCGGCGTCAATGGTGCGAACCGACAGCAGAATGGCCGCTTGCATGGCTTCGAAGATGGAGTCAAGCACAGCGGCGGGTGTTCGAGCGTTCACACTTGCCACTCGTGCGGTACCGCGGACACTGGCGGCTTGTGAGCTGGTGTCCGACCTCCCTGGCTGCCTCGTAAGTGCGGGTTGCGTCGCTGCTGGGTGAGGCGTTGCGGCGCCGCCAGCGATGCCAGCTCCGGTAGCGAGCGAAGGCGTAGGGGTGCTCAATTCCGCTGTGGTGCCTTGCGGTGGCCTGTTTGCTGCTTGCGAGTCGCCGTGGCCAGAGCTGACATCAGACGCATGTCCCGAGATTGTGTTGCACGATCCCTTTCTAGGCGCCGAGCCTGGCTGACTTTCGTGCGTCGTGACGGGGACCACGGGAGCTGGGACCTGGTGTGAGGGTGTGTGAGGCATACCGGCGGCAGGCAGGTCCCCTTGGGCCTCCAGCAGCAATTGCCTGCGCGCGGCGCGCTGCAGCTTTGATGCCAGACGGTTGCTCAGGGCGTTGCTGCCCACCATAGCATTTAACAAGGCGGCGGCGGTGCCCCTGCGACAGGAAGGCAAGGCGGGGCGAGGCCGACAGTTGATTGCTCATGCGGCAGCAGGAAACTGCGACACCGCAATGGGAGGCAGTTTGATGGGCTGCAAACCCCAGGCAAGTGCATTGCTCCACTGGCATGCTTGCACCAGGTGCAGCAGTCATTGAGCGTGAGATGCCATGGGAGGCAGCAATTGGCATCCGTTTTCCTGAATGGCGGCAGGTGAACAGGTACAGTCGTAGATGGCAGTCATAACACATGTTGAGGAGGCGCATGGTAGTCATCACACAGTCAACTGTCAGGCAGGCAGGCAGGCGGGTTGCTGTTCTTTTTTGTCGTACACTATGCTCAAGGTGTGCCCCTCCGTCCTCACTTGACGGGGGGTTTGCTTGCCCCGGCCTTGGCCTTGGCTTTGCCAGCTGGTGTGGCCTTCATGTTTCGGGGCATGGAGGCCACGATGGCGCGTAGCACATCAGCATCGTTGGCCATGGCCAGCTGGCTGGGGCTGCGGATGCCTTCGGCATACAGGGCCTTGGCCTGCGCGCCTGTGATGCCCGGCAGCTGCGGGGCAGGACAGGGAAGGACAGGTGGCAAGGGGTCAGGTGCAGACCTAAGGTTGAGTGCGTGGGAAAAAGCATGGGAAAGATGAAACGAGTAGGTCAGGTTCAGGTTCAGGTTCAGGTTCAGGGTCGGGGTCAGGGTCAGGGTCAGGGTCAGGGTCAGGGTCAGGGTCAGGGTCAGGGTCAGGGTCAGGGTCAGGGCCAGGGTCAGGATCAGGGTCAGGGTCAGGGTCAGGGTATCCGGGTGTCAGGGTAGAGGTAGGGGCAGTCAGGTACAGTCAGGGTCACAGCCGGACCTTCACTGAGCAACCAACCTGCATCAGAGCCAGCAGCTCAGGCCGTGCCCCAGCAGCTGCCTGCTCAGCCAGGGAGGCCATCAGCGTCTCCATCTGCCACCAGCCAGCCGCGGCACACATCTGGGCAGCCATGCCGGCAGTTTTACCGAGCTGCGACTGCAGACGCTCCATAGCACCTCTCGTGACGCCTGCAGGCAGCCTCACTACCTCGCTCTCACAAGCTGCCAGCGCAGGTGCTGAGCCTCCTACACCTCGTCGAACCTAGGCAGCCAAGGAAGCCAATTCTGCCAGTCGGGCTGTCGTTTCCTGCTCTGCTGGCTCCCCTACCATCGCGACACACACACACACACCTGTCGTCGTGATGCCCCGCGGCTTGCCCCACAGCTCTTCCTCGCCCTCGGCTAGCTCCCCGTTGCCAATCAGGCGATGCAAGCACAGCGATGCCGCGAACCGGGCATGACGCGCCCGCTCCGCCGCCGACGCCTTGAAACCGGCGTGGATGCGTTCCGCGGCTTCAGAGCTCACGCCGATGGCGACCGCCACCTGACACGGCAGGACGGGAGACACATCAGCGTTACAACGGGTCACGCGGGCCCAGCCTCTAGATCTATATCTCATTTTAATCAAAGAGTGACCGCTGCTCACCCGCTTCTCCGCGTCCGGCAAAGCCTGCAGTAATTGCGCCCAGTCCTTCCAGCCGGACACCTGGAACGCCTCCTCGCATTCCAGCGCCGCTAGGTACACGACGTGCAGCCAGTCAGCGGCGAGGACCACGCCCGACCTGTGAGCCTGGTCCATCCTTCACGCACGGAGATGACGGGCAAGAGGGCCAGAGGCAGGGCAGAGGCAGGCGCGTCAAGTGGTTAAAATGGGCCCCGCCCCTGCACCATCCCCACTGGCCCAGGGCCCAGGACCGCCAAGAGGGTAACTGTTGCGTTGGAATAGGTGCTCGCGAGATATTAGTGTTGCACATCCGGTGCATTACATACCCACGTAACAGTAACAAGAAGGGGGGGGGGCCTTGACCAGGTGACCAGGAAAGGGGAGGGGCCCTGGCCAGGCCGCCTGTGTGAGCATGAGGGGGCCGTCAGTCACCTTGCATACAGCTCCATGGCGGTGTTGGGCGGGAGGCTGCTGGTGTAGATGGCCTGCCCCTGCAGGGTAGTGGACCAGCGCCCCCCCCCGCTGCCCCTGCCCCCCCCCCTGTTCTGCTCCTCCCCCCCAGACCCCCCTGATCCTCCCGCCCCGCCACCACGCCCCGTCACAGCACCCTCCCCCTCCTGCCATCCCAGCTGGCCGCCCCCACAGCTGTAGCCGCTAGGCCCCCTTACTGCCAGGTGGTCAGGCTGGGAGGAGGGGTGCGGCCAGGGGCTGAGTGGGGTGCATGGGCCGTGGGGTGCATGGGCTTGCATGGGGTGCATGGCCGGGGAGCTTGACCAGGGAGTAGGTGGGCCGTTGTGACCCTCCAGCCCTGCTGCAGCTGCTGCTGGCCCTGAGGCTGGCTGGCCCCCTCCCCCAGGCCCCCCCTTCATGGTGATGAGCTTGGCTGCTTGGAGGTTGCCCAGAGCTGCCATGGTGGCGGCATGCAGGGTGGGGTAGGGCACCTGCTGGTACAGGAGCGTGCTCCTGCAGTGGGAAACACAAGGGGAGGGGGCAGTGAATGGAGGGGGCAGTCAGGGGGCGGGGGTGGGGGCGGGGGTGGGGGTGGGGTTGGTGGTGGAGTACACAGCCGTGGGTGAGCGTGGCTCAGAGTTGGCAGGGTTAGGTGGACGACCCCCCCACACACATACACACACTCACTGGATGAGCAGCTGTATGGTGCGGCCGCAGCTGACTGAGCCGTTGGCAATGGCCTCCAGCAGCACCCGCTGCAAGTGCGTCTCGTGCTGCGGGGCCGCCCGGGCAAGGCTGAGCGATGCAGCTCCTGCCGCCGCCCCCTGCCCTGCCGCTGACCCCTTCTCTGACCCTGCCTGCGTTTGGTCTGGGTAGGACTCAGGCTCAGCAGCAGCAGGCCCCTGCACCACATCAGGGTCACTGGAGACCGGCGGCACCAGCGGCCCTGGGGGGGCCTCCCCGGCCTGGCCCCCAGCCGCCTTGGGGGGGCTTGACCCAGCGGGTGGGGGGCAGGTGCCCGCCTGCACCCCTCCTGCTCTTCGCTTGGCTGGGGATGCTGGGCCAAGGTGGGGGCCTGAGGCGTGGGGGCAGGGCCGCTTGCATGGCACTGCACAGCTGAGCCCAGGGGGGAGGGGGAGGAGGAGTGGGGGGCAGGGGGTAGGCAGGGGGCCATGGCCATCTCCAGCCGTCACACCTCCGCCACCTATCTCAAGCACTGCCCCTGCCGCTGCCGCTGCCCCTGCCGCTGCCCCTTCCCCTTCCCCTACAGCCTCCCCTGCCCCTGCCCCTGCCCCTGCCGCTGCCGCTGCCGCTGCCCCTGCCCCAGGTGCGGCCTGGGTGTTGGCCTGAGTCGCAGCCATGCCTGCGGCCACCACCTCCTGGACGGGTCTGGGTGTTGGTGTGGGTGCGGGGGGCGGGGGGGCCAGCAGGGCCCCCTCCGGCTTGTTGAGCAGGCAGCTCTTCAGGGGCGGCAGTGCGGCCTGCATGAGGGTGGTGATGGGGGCCCACTCCCCGCCACGCGCCCCAGGTGCGCCCTTGCCCATGATGAACGCCTCCCCCACACTGCTCTGGCCTGCAGGGCAGCAGGGATGGGGGGCTGGGCAGGGCTGGTGGATGAGGGAGGGAAGGAGGCAGGCAGGCAGGGTGGGAGAGGAGGCAGGCAGGCAGGGGGACAGGTAGGCAGGCAGGCAGGCAGGCAGGCGGTAGGGGCTGGTACGTGGTCCCCACCTGCTCGTCCCGCCCGCCCAATCATCTGCAGGTACTGTGCACGTGACACTGGACCTGCATGGCGCCACAGCAGGGGCAGCAATGGGCTCCGTCACGCCTCTTAGGGTCAGGGTCAGGGTCAGGGTCAGGGTCAGGGTCAGGGTCAGGTTCAGGTTCAGGTTCAGGTTCAGGTTCAGGTTCAGGTTCAGGTTCAGGTTCAGGTTCAGGTTCAGGGTCAGGGCTCACCCACTCCCTGATGAAGACTGCGGAGGATAACCCGGCGGGCCGGCAGGTTGATGCCCGCAGCCAGGGTGGAGGTGGCGGTGAGGGCCAGAACTAGGCCGGCCCGGTACGCGCTCTCCACAGCGCTGCGCTGCTGGCCAGACAGCCCGGCGTGGTGGAAGGCAACGCCAGCCTCTGTGGCCGCAGCGGGGCGCAGGGCCAAGGTGGGAGGGCAAGGGGGGGGGTGAAGGCTTATGGAACCAACAAGGGAGGCAGGGCAGGGTGTAGGGGCAGGAGGGCAGAGGGGCTGGAGCGGAGCACGCGATGAGGGGTTGGGGGCGCGGGACCAAGGGGGGAGGGCAAGGGGGGGTTGGCAAGGGGGGGCTGGGTGAAGGCTTGTGGGAGCAACAAGGGGGCAGGGCAGGGTGCAGGGGCAGGGGGCCAGAGCAAGAGGGCAGAGGGGCAGCAGGGGGGGAAGGCGCCGAGCGCGTGGGGTGGAGGGTGGCAGGACATTGGGAGGCAAGACAGAGGGGGGTAGGGGGATGGCATGACAATGAGCAGCAAGCTGGTGTCAGCTGATGCCCAGCGCTTCCACACCAATGAGGCGCCCTAGCTTGCCGACCGGCTGTCCAGCACTAGCTTCCTCCAGCTTCTGCAGCACACGCCGACGGCCTGCCAGTATGTCAGGATCTGGCTCCCGCTTTAGGGCGACAGGCAGGAGGTCGGCCAGCATGGCCGCTACTGATTCACAGCTTCCACGACCTGCGGCAACAGGCAGGGGCATCACAGACAGGGACTTGCGGGATGAAGGGGGAGGGGGAGGTGCAGGGGGAGGGGCAGGGGGACGCCCCATCCCTTCACCACTTTGGCAGCTCCAGCTCCACCGCCTGCCCCCTAGCCTGATATCCCACCCTCCAATGGTCAACATGCCTCCCCCCTCTTCCCTCCCCCCTCCCCCCTCTTCCTTCCCCCCTCTTCCCTCCCCCCTCTCCCCTTCTCTCCCCCTTCCCCCCCGCACTCACTGGCACAGAACACCAGCACGCTGTGCCCCTGCCCCACCACCTCCGCCACCAGGTGGGTCAGGCAGTCACGGTCTCGCCGGGCATCCAGGGCGGGCGGCAGCTCCCTCTCCTCAACCAGCAGCTCCACCTCAGCAGCCCCACCTCCAGCACCAGGCCCCTGGACCCTGGCCTGCCCAGCACCCCCTGCTGCAGCCCCTGCCCTGCCCGCTGGCACAAAGGCAGGGGGGGGCGGGGGGGGAAGCTGGTTGGCTGCTGAAGAGCTCGAGGCAGCAGCTGAGGGGGCGGCTGGGGAGGGGGCAGCAGAGTCTACTGAGTTGGCGGTGACGGCAGCAGCAGCAGCAGCAGCGGCGGCGGTGGCAGCAGCGGTGGCTCGGAGCGCTCTCAGCTCGGGCAATGGTCGCTTGCGGAAGACCTTGCCCTCAAACACTGCGTACTCAGTGAGCGGCACTGGCCGGTAGTTGGTCATGAAGAGGCGCTGCGGGGGGTGGCAGGCAGCAGGGGAATGTTGGCACCCATGTAACAGCAGGCAGTAAGGCAGCAGGGTGGCAGGGTGGCAGGGTGGCAGGGCAGCAGGGGGGCAGGGCAGCAGGGGGGCAGGGTGGCAGGGTGGCAGGGCAGCAGGGGGGCAGGGCAGCAGGGGGGCAGGGTGGCAGGGGGGCAGGGCAGCAGGGGGGCGGCAGGCATCAGGCATCAGGGGAATGTTGTCGCAGCACACAGTGCGCCGCAAGGGAATGTGGGATTGAATGAGTATATGAAACAGCAGGGCAGTAGGGCAGCAGGGCAGTAGGGCAGCAGGGCAGCAGGTCAGGAGGGCAGCAGGTCAGGAGGGCAGCAGGTCAGGAGGGCAGCAGGTCAGGAGGGCAGCAGGTCAGGAGGGCAGCAGGTCAGGAGGGCAGCAGGTCAGGAGGGCAGCAGGTCAGGAGGGCAGCAGGTCAGGAGGGCAGCAGGTCAGGAGGGCAGCAGGTCAGGAGGGCAGCAGGTCAGGAGGGCAGCAGGTCAGGAGGGCAGCAGGTCAGGAGGGCAGCAGGTCAGGAGGGCAGCAGGTCAGGAGGGCAGCAGGTCAGGAGGGCAGCAGGTCAGGAGGGCAGCAGGTCAGGAGGGCAGCAGGTCAGGAGGGCAGCAGGTCAGGAGGGCAGCAGGTCAGGAGGGCAGCAGGTCAGGAGGGCAGCAGGTCAGGAGGGCAGCAGGTCAGGAGGGCAGCAGGTCAGGAGGGCAGCAGGTCAGGAGGGCAGCAGGTCAGGAGGGCAGCAGGTCAGGAGGGCAGCAGGTCAGGAGGGCAGCAGGTCAGGAGGGCAGCAGGTCAGGAGGGCAGCAGGTCAGGAGGGCAGCAGGTCAGGAGGGCAGCAGGTCAGGAGGGCAGCAGGTCAGGAGGGCAGCAGGTCAGGAGGGCAGCAGGTCAGGAGGGCAGCAGGTCAGGAGGGCAGCAGGTCAGGAGGGCAGCAGGTCAGGAGGGCAGCAGGTCAGGAGGGCAGCAGGTCAGGAGGGCAGCAGGTCAGGAGGGCAGCAGGTCAGGAGGGCAGCAGGTCAGGAGGGCAGCAGGTCAGGAGGGCAGCAGGTCAGGAGGGCAGCAGGTCAGGAGGGCAGCAGGTCAGGAGGGCAGCAGGTCAGGAGGGCAGCAGGTCAGGAGGGCAGCAGGTCAGGAGGGCAGCAGGTCAGGAGGGCAGCAGGTCAGGAGGGCAGCAGGTCAGGAGGGCAGCAGGTCAGGAGGGCAGCAGGTCAGGAGGGCAGCAGGTCAGGAGGGCAGCAGGTCAGGAGGGCAGCAGGTCAGGAGGGCAGCAGGTCAGGAGGGCAGCAGGTCAGGAGGGCAGCAGGGTGGTAGGGCCTCACCGCATCCAGCCAAGCGCACATGTGCTCCAGTCCCCCCATGGTTGCCGACATGGCCACGATCTGCAGCTGCACGGGCGGGGGCTGTGTGCTGGCTGCCGCCCGCGCTTGTGCCTGCGCAGCCCTCCAGCCGGGGGTGCCTGGGCGGTGGGTGCCGGCACCTAGAGCAGCAGCAGCAGCGGCAGCGGCGGCAGCGGCCTCCTGGCTGAGGCGGCAGGCGTGGCGCAGCTTGGTCAGCAGCAGCTCCAGGACCAGGCCCCTGCGGCAGGCAGTGGGTGGAGGGGCACTGGTGGGGGGCCATGGCTGGCTGGGTGGGTGCTGGGAGCTGCTGTGGCGGGCAGCGGGCGAGAAGACATGGGGCTGGGTGACATAGTGCTGAGAGGGGCAGCAGCAGCAGCAGCAGCAGCAGCAGCAGGGTCTCATTCAGCACCACTGCCAGCACCAGCGCAGCTGTCACACTCTCACTCTCTCCCACTCCCTCCCTCACACTCAGGCCACCGCAGCTCTGGCCCCGAGGCAGGGCCTGACCTGTGCGGGTCGGCCACCATGTGGGCCTCGTCCACTACCAGGCAGACCAGCTCATGCAGCCGCTCCTCAGCCACCAGCCGGTTGATGGTCACGTTGGCCTTCTCCATGGTCAGCACCGCCAGCGCCTCATTCTGCAGTGCAAGGGGTGCAGGGGCAGGGACATGGGCAGGGAGTAGGGTCAGGGTCAGGGTCAGGGGGAGGTGGAGGGGTGTTGAAAACATTTAATGCAGCATGGCAGAAGGGAGTGGGGAGGTCCATGCAAGGTCTGTCTGTCGCTCTGAGCACCACTACACTCGGCAGTCCATGCAAGCAGTCCATGCAAGCAGTCCATGCAAGCAGTCCATGCAAGCAGCCCATGCAAGCAGGGTAGGGAAGGTTATCAAGCTTGCAACAAAGACCCAATGGGGGCAACAAGCCTGGGCAAAGCCCTGGGCAGGGAAGGTGGAGCTGACCAGAGGGTGGTCCCTGCAGAGCCGTGCCCACAGCCAGCAGCCAGCAGTATACAGCCAGCCGTGGTGCTGACCAGGGTGGACTTCATGCCATGAGCCCTGCTCACAGCCGGCGCTGCGTTTGCACCCTCACCATGTCATTGAAGGGTGACCCGTTTTCGGCGTTGCCAAAGTAGCCCTTGACTCCCACTCCCATGGGCTCAAGGATCTGCAGCCAAACCAGGCAACACGTGATCCTACGGCCAGCTTCCCCCCAGCTTCTCATGGACATGCTGTTGCCATGGACATGCCGTTGCGCATGGACACGTGCCCCTCCACTTTTCAACGTCTGAATCAGACGTAGCCTGGCCTTGGCAGCAGCAGCCGGACCGTGTCCGAGTGAGTGGCAGCAGAGAGGGGGCATAGGGCACCTAGGCATGGGGGGTTGCTGGGGGGCTGCGGGTCAGGGCAGCGGGGGGGAGGGCATAGGGCAGGCCTCACCTTAGCCATGTGCTCCGTCTTCTCCATCACGATGCTGCGGCACCAGGCAGCACCAGGCAGCAGGAGACGGTGGCAGGTAGGAGGGAAGATGAGCAGGCAGGCAGGCAGGCGGTTAGGTGGGCGGGCGAGCGGGCGGGCGGGCAGGCAGGAAGATATGGTGACTGATCAGTGTGACCATGTCCGCTGACTGGCAGGCCAAGACCAGGGCCAAACTGCCCAGCCCAACTGCCCAACTGTCCAACTGACTGCCAATACAGCCGCCAGCCTGCTATCTCTAGCTGAGTGCTGCGCGCCTGACCTGATGTAGGGCAGCACCAGCATGGCCCGGGGGGGTGGCTGCTGGGCCCTGCCAAACACCACACGCCGCCCCTGACTGCGCTGCAGCAGCTGCCTGATCAGCAGCACCTCAGCCACCACTGACTTCCCGCCTGGTGGCAGCAGCAGCAGCAGCAGCAGCAGCAGCAGCAGCAGCAGCAGCAGCAGCAGCAGCAGCAGCAGCAGCAGCAGCAGCAGCAGCAGCAGCAGCAGCAGCAGCTGTAAGCACATGCATGCAGGCAGCATGCAGCAGCTAGGGACCCTGGCAGGGGACAGGGACGACAGCGGCAGCAGAAGCAGCAGGAGCAGCAGCAGCAGCAGCAGCAGCAGCAGCAGCAGCAGCAGGAGCCTACAGCATGATACTAATGACTTACAGTATTACTCACCCCCCCTCCCCCTCCCCCTCCCCTCCCCTCCCCTCCTCCCCTTCCCCCCGTCCCCCTCCCCCCCCTGCCGCTGGCTCCACCTGATGTGGGTGCGCAGTACACCAGGTTGCTGCCGTCCTCCCCGCACTCCAGGGCCGCAGCCTGCCAGGGGTACAGCGACTTCACGCCCTTGGCCGCATACGCCTGCACCACCCCCTCATGCCCCACCCACTGACTCAACAGCTGACGGAGGGGGGGGCGCCGGGCAGCCTCGGGGGGGGCAGGGGGGCTGGGGGCGGGGCCAGACGCTGAGGAAGGGTGAAGGGGAGGAGCAGCAGCAGGGGGGGCGTCGCAGGCAGGGGCAGGGGCTGGGGCTAGGATTGGGGCTGGGGCTGGGGCAGGGGCAGGGGCTGGAGCTGGGTCTGCTCCCCAGGCTGTGGCTGTGCTCTGGTGGGTAGCAGGTGAGGGTAGGGAGGGGGTGTGGGGGGTCTGTGTGGGGTGGAGGGCGGGGGGGAGGGTGCTGGGGGTGGCTAGGTGGTAGGGCTGGCTGGCTGCTTGCTGTCTGGTCTGCTGGCTGTGACCCGCTGGCTGCACCGCGGGCTGCCACGAGGGCAGTGCTGGCTGCTGATGCTGCTGCTGCCGTGTGTATCGCTCAGGCTGCTGCCCCTGGCCCTGCTGCTGCCAGGGGTGCTGGCTGTTGGGGGGCGGGTGGAGCAGAGGCGGAGGTAAGGGCCCAGGTGGGGGCTGAGATGGCTCTTCTGGTGGCGGCGGCAGTGGAGGGGACTGCTGCCAGGCCACTGCTGGCTCTTGTCGCCCCCCCCCCTGCTGCCTAGGCTGCTGCTGGGGAGGCAGCTGGTGGGTGGGCAGTTGCTTAGGGGGCTGCTGGGTCTGCTGATGTGGTTGGGGTAGTTGGGACGGTGGTTGCGCTGGTTGAGGGGCAGGGCGGGGGAGGGGGGCAGGGGACCAGCCCCAGCCAGTAGCGGCCTGAAGCGAGGCGGAGGGGTTGGGCAGCAGGGGCTGGTGGGGCAGGGGCTGTGACCTGCCGTGCTGTGTCCTGGTGTGCTGCGCTGCGACAGGAGCTGTGTGCTGCTCACTCTGTGTGTGCTGGGTGGGGTAGGGCGGGGGAGCCAGTGTGCTGAGGGGGGTCAGGTTTGGCTCCAGGTTCTCACGGCCCACCCCCACCCCCCCCTGCCCCTCACTCTGCCGCTTGCCCTGCCCCTCACCCCGCCCCTGTCCCTGGTTCAGGCCAGGCAGCAGCAGGCCCGGCCCGACTGTCAACGTGGTGGTGGTCGCTGGCGGGGCAGAGGGGGCAGGCAGGGGGGGCCAGGCGGGGGCCCAGCAGCAGGGTCCTGCCACACATGCAGCGGGGGGTGGGGGGCCACCGAGTAAGGGTGGGGGGGTGGGGGTCCAGCCAGCGGTGGTGAGGGTCTGGCTGCGGCTGAGAGGCCTCTGGCTCAAGGTCCCCTGGCTGGGCTGGTCAGGCCTTGAGGAGGGGGTCATGACTGCAGGTGCGGGCGCGGGGGCAGTGGGGGCAGCGGGGGCAGCGGGGGCAGCGGGAGGTGCATGGTTTGGGGGGCCTGCAGAATAGGCAGGGTGCAGGGGGGGGGCTGGAGGGCATGTGGCTGCAGGGGCTTGTGGGGGAGGGGCAGGAGGCTGCATGGCCCCCGCAGCTGCCCCCGGCCTGGGCCCTGTCCCTGGCCCTGCCCCTTGTGTCCAGCCTGTCCCCCTGGTCTGCTGCGCTGCCAGCCCTGCTGCTGTGGGGTGGGTCACATGATGCTGGGGTGGGTCGACTGCCCGCCACCGCTGGTGGTGAGATGGCGCCCCGACAGCTACGGCCTGCTGCGACGCTTGCTGGTCTAGCTGGAGCTGGTGTGGTGGGTGGTGGTGCTGCTGCTGTGCTGTAGCAACGTCCGCCTGCCATTGCTGCTGCTGGGGGGGCTGGGCTGGAGGAGGGGTTGGCTGCCAGGAGGGGTGCGGAGCAAGGGGCAGGGTGGGCTGCTGTGATGGGTGCCTGGGCAGCCAGGAGGCGGAGGGCAGAGCCTGTGTGCTCCCAGGGTCAAGAGCCTGGGGCTGGGGCAAGGCCTGGGGCAGGACCTTTGGCTGGGTCAGGGCCTGGGGTTGGGCTTGGGGTTGAGGCTGAGGTTGGGGGTGGGCCTGGGGCTGGGGCGGGCCCTGGGGCTGCTGGGGTTGTTGCAGTGCAGGTGTGCAGGTGGCTGCTGGACCCAAGGGCTGCTGCCCAGGCCCCAGACTGCTGTCCGGAGACGGCTGAGGTAGGAGCAGCTGGTCCGCCACCACAGGGGCAGCACAAGCACCTGGCAGCTGTGGCTGCTCCTGGGCCGCCTGCTCAGCTCTCAGCTCGGACTCAAGGACCCCGAGACTCCCTCCGTGGGCGGTGGAGCCGGCGTGTTGCTGGGGTTGGGGTCCTGCAAGTGCCTGTGCCAAGGCCTGCGTCATGGGCGGTGGGTTGCCTGCAATGCTACTGGAGTCATGTTGGGGATGACTCCGCTGGTGGAGGGATGGGGCACGGTTCCTTGCATGGCCTTTCAGCAGCATGGAGCGCCGACTGCCTTGACATGGTGAGGTCAAGCTGAGGCTGGGTGCTTGGGTAGGGGCAATAGCCTCAGCTTCAGTGGGACACGTGCTGTCCCTGCTGTTGCTTGTATGCACACAAGCTGGGTGCACTGTACTGTTTCCTGCATCCAACTCGAGAATGGCAGTGGACCCTTGGCTGGGCCTGGGCTGTTCAGTTGAAACTTTTGACAGCTTGCGTGCGTCCTGGCTGCACGAGGAAGGACGCCGCAGCCCAGACACACGATAGCTTTGCGGGACATGTGAAGGCTGGTTCTGCAGAGTGCCCTCGATGGATTTCCGTTTGCGCATAGCACATAGCGCTACTGCGCGCTGCTGTATCGCGGGACCGTAGAGGGCTGTCGCATTTGCAATGTTACACCTGGCCCGCCACAAGCCACAAGTTTGTATTGTCTGGCTCAAGAGAGTATGCTAGCGCTGCACCTGGCATACTTACCACGTGTAATCGCAGCCGCAGCCTGTGGCTCAATTGGGGCGGTCCTCCCAGCGGCGCAGGCCATGCGAGTAGCGAAGCAGGGCGGGCCCTGCGGGCATGAAAGCAAGTGCGCTACATCGGCATGCAGCCTAGCTCTGCGCAGACTAAGCCACCTAACAGCATCAACCTCAGCCAGCTCGCCTCCCAATGCCCAGCACTGTTCAGCTGCATGCTACAGCTCTCAGTCAAGCAGAGATGCTTTCAACCTGCCACGGACCTCCAGTCATGTCGCCACCATGCGCTGGTGCCGGCTGCGCAAGCATCTGAACCCCATCCAGCGAGCAGCGGCTGTTGCGCATGAGGACGTGCTGGGCACCTCCCGCTCCGGGCCTTACAGTCAGTCAGTGGCATTTGCATGTGCATGCCTAGCATGCTGCCATGCCTCAGTCCCAGCCCACAGCTATGCCCTGTTTACCCAGGAATGCCCTGTCACCCAGGAATGCTGACAGCTGTTTACCCAGCTATGCCTTGTCACCCAGGAATGCTCCCTGCCCCACCCAGGGATATCCAAGCTGCATCCAGGGAAACCCTCCCACTGACTTTCCCCTTGCCCATCCCCTGGCCCTGGCTCCCTGGCCGTGCTCCTGGCCGTGCTCCACGCTCTGCCCCACACACCCTGCCCTTTGCCCTGCCCTTTGCCCTGACCTGCTTGTCAGCAGCGCAGGAGGAGGAGTCTGATGAGGTCAGCCTGGGCGGTGCTGGCCCGGCATTGCCCCTGCTGCCCGACCCCTTTGCCCCCCGGGCCCCTCCTCCTGCCATCCTAGGCCTGCCAGCGGCCGTGACTGCCACTCCCGTGCTGGAGCTGGAGCTGGGTCACGGCAGCCAGGGCTGGGGTGGGCAGGGTCAGGAGGGGGAGGGGGAGGCAGCAGCAGAGGCAGGGCACGTGAGCCGCCTGGGGGCAGGGACCGGGCAGCTGACGCAGGAGGGGGCGGAGCAAGCGGGGGCTGGAGGCCTGCTGCTGCCAGGTGGGTGTGACGACATCACGGCCAAGGTTAGCAGCAATTGACAACTGGCTCTTCCCCTGTCCCCATGTTTGCCCCTGGCCCGTCCCCTGGCCCGCAGCGATTGACAACGACACCAATACGCGTGCCATGGCTACCCAGGCTACCGCAGTGGATGCACAGCACACTGCCGACTGCACACTGCACAGCTGCTGACTGAACACTCTCACATGTTGCGAGGTGTGATGTGTGAACTGATATGTTTTTCACTGCACAGCTGCTGACTGCACACTGCGCGTTGCACAAGCCGTGGGCAGCTCTGCTGTCATTGCAGGCATGCAGAGCACCCTTGCCAAAATTGGCTATTACCTTGGAGCACCTCAGGGTACTGCTGGGGCTCACCTAGGCTCACTCTGACACATTCAGGTGTAATGTGTGAACTGTACTGGTTCACCTGGCCGTTCTTTCAGCAGCTCCCTGCTCTACCTGCTGACAGGTTTGCCACATGCTGCCCATTGCTACCTTGCCCTCACCTCATCGAGTGGGAGCGTCACCCGCATGTGCAGTGCGCCCTCCTGTGCCGCATGGGCGGTGCTGGCGTTGCAGACGTGGCAACTCCTCCAGCGTGGCAAAGCGCATCAAACACTCACAGCGCGTACCAGCTTGCGCCTCTGTGACCTGGCGCTACACGCAGGTGCCGCGCGCAAGAAGCGGCGCGTCGGCGTGCTGCAGTCCGTGCCGCAGGTGGCGCCGACCAACGAGCACCTTGCGAGCGCCTTGAAGCGCGCTAGCCGCGTAGTCGCCAGCGCGACCATTAAGAACGAGGCGGAGAAAGAGCGTCACCGCGCGGCCCGGCAAATGGACACTTTAATGAAAGTGAGCGATGCCGGGAGTGAGGGTCGGGTTACGAACGTCAAGGGGTCGGGAGAAGTGACGGCAATGGGGCTTAATTGGAGCGGGAGGGGTCACGTACAGACGCCGCAGTGCGCCGCTGGGGTGCCCATGCCCTCCCTTCCCCTGCTGGAGTTGGCTGCCAGCCCCTGCTCCTGGCTGCCCCCCCCCACCCACCCACCCTCACCCCCTTCTACCCCTGGCTCTCCCCAAACCCAGCCATGGCAATGGTGCCGCCCGGCCCTCCCCTCCACTGCAGGAGTTGTCAGTGCCGCTGAGCCGCTACGTAAACGGCTTCCCTGACCCTGACCGCCTGCACCCCTTTGACGCCGCCTTGCTGCAGCTCACCGTCAACATTGCCATGTACAGGTGAGGGCTGGGGGGGAGGGCACAGGGAACCGGGGTTGGGGCTGGGGAGAGGGGGAGGGGGAGAGGGGGAGGGGGTCAGTAGTCAGGGGTGGGGATCAGGCCCATGCGCCTCCCTGCTCCCCCTCACCGCCTGGGTCAAGGCCCCTGCCCCGCTGCCCGGGCCCCCGCTGCCCGCACCTGCTATTGCGTTTGGGGTGTGTGTGTCAGTGTGCAGCCGCCGCCCCGTGCACCTGACCTGCCTGGTGCCCGGTGCTTGGTGCAGGTCTGTGCTGGCCAAGGTGGACAGCCTGCGGAAAGCGGTGCAGGAGCAGGGCAAGCAGTATGCCAAGCGCGCTGCCAACGCACCCAACAAGCTGGTGGGCAGACCCATGCTGTGGCCACCCTGCCCCCTACCCCCTAACCCCTTCCCCATCCCCTCTTCCCCTCCCCCCTCCCCCGCCCCTCCCCACCCCTTCCCACCTCCTCCTCCACTCCCTTCCCCGCCTCTTTTAGGTGGGGATAGCAGGAGGGGCGGCCAGGGCAGCAGGTGTTAGGGCACAGCAGCGGCAGTAGGGCGTACCGCAGCTGCCGCTGCCCTGTGTCAAGGGTCAGTGGGGTAAGGGAGAAGTGCAAGCTGTGGGTGGGGAGGGCGAGGGAGGGGTGCAGGCCATGGTTGCACCCTGGGTAGGCGTGGAGGGAAAGTGTGAGGGACTGTGGTGCGGTGGGGGGGCTATGATGTGGTGGCAGGGGGGCTGGGCGGCTGGGCAGCATGGAGGGGGCCGAGGGGGGTGAGTCGATCTCCCGGTCGGCCCGTACGGGAGACAGGTAAGCTGTGGGTGGGGAGGGGCTGTGGCGGAGCAGCAGAGGAGGGGGTGTTGTGCGGAGGGAGGCGTGGGAGGGTAGGCGTGAAGGGGGAGTGACGATATGTGGTGCCGGGGGGGGCTGTGATGTGGAGACTGTGGTGGTAGGGGGGCTGGGGACCAGCGGCAGCACAGAGGTGGTGGAGGGAGGCCAGGGGCTCCAGGGGGCCTGCACAGGCCATGGACAGCACAGGGGGGGTGGAGGCAAAAGGTGGTGCAGGGCGCGCTGGGGCGTGGCAGGCAGGGGGGCGCGGAGAGAGGGGGTCAGGGTGCTGCGGCTGCCTGGCTGGCTGCTGGCTGCAGGCTGCACTGGAGGCGGCCTTGGAGGGCTGCCAGAGCCTGGAGGGGGTGTTCAGAGCCGGGGCGCGACATGTGGAGGACCTGCGCACCGTGAGGCACAGCGAGGGACACGGCCTGCCTGCCTGCCTGCCGGCCGGCCGGCCTGCCGGCCTGCCGGCCTGCTTGCCTGCCGGCCTGCCTGCCTGCCTGCCTGCCTGCCGGCCTGCCGGCCTGCCGGCCTGCCGGCCTGCCTGCCGGCCTGCCGGCCTGCCTGCCGGCCTGCCTGCCTGCCTGCCTGCCGGCCTGTTGGCCTGCCTGCCCCTGCCTGCCTGCCCCTGCCTGCCTGCCCCACCGCCCCACTGCCCCGCTGCCTGCCTGCCTGCCTGTTGGCCTGCCGGCCAGCTGTGCGGCCTGTTGAGCTGCGCGCTAGTGGTGTTGGTGTGGAGCAGGTCGCCAAGAAGCTGCGGGGCCTACCCGTGCTGGACGTGGGCCTGCCCACACTGGCCCTGGTGGGGGCGCCCAATGTGGGCAAGTCCAGTTTGGTTCAGGTCAGTCGTCACCGCCACCATCATGCCCTCCACAGCCGCCTGCTGCGCCAGAGATGATCACCCACAACATGCAACATGGAAACATAAGCATAGAAAACATAGGAAAACATAGATTAGTATAGGAAACGCATTAGCCACAGGTTTTGCTGCGCTGGCAATTTGGGCGAAGATTGGGAAAGGACTTTGCTGAGGCCTGCTGTGGCCGCTGGGGAAAGCGCTTGAGAGCAAGTGTTGTCTGATCCTGTTTGCCTGAACCCTTTTGCCTGCCCCCTGTTGCGCGTGTGCAGCTGTTGTCCTCAGGCAACCCTGAGGTGTGCAACTACCCCTTCACCACCCGCTCAATCAAGATGGGCCACTTCTTCCTAGACAGCCGCATGCATCAGGTCAGGTGTGACCCAGGGCACCAGGTGTGACTAAAGGCACCAGGTGTGACTCAGGGCACCAGGTGTGACCCAGGGCACCAAGTGTGACCCAGGGCACCGGTGTGACCGTAGGCAGGGGGGGCAATAGTCAGGCATGGCCTGGGGTGGCAGGTGTTGTACTCTGTGCAGGATGTGGAGTCTGGGCAATGCTTTGTTAGAGGCAGGGGAGGGGAGGGGAGGGGAGGGGAGGGGAGGGGAGGGGAGGGGAGGGGAGGGGAGGGGAGGGGAGGGGAGGGGAGGAGAAGGGGGTTGGCTACACGTGAAGATCAGCTAGATGTGCAACACTGCACCTGCTAAGGGCGTCATGTAGGTATCAATGGGAGCGGGAGTGGGGGTGGGGGTGAAGGGGTGAAGGGGTGGATGCTGTGCATGGTAATCTGAGTCTGATATGATGTGACATGTCATCCCTGGTGATGTGTGACAGTGTGATCTGAGGTGTGATGTGGGTGTGAGAGCAGGTGACGGACACGCCCGGGCTGCTGGCCCGTCCAGACCAGGAGCGCAACAAGATGGAGTTGCTGACACTGGCGGCGCTGGCCTGCCTGCCCACTAGCGTGCTGTTTGTGATGGACCTCACGGAGGAGTGCGGCACCAGCGTGCAGGAGCAGTGGCGCATCAGGTGGGGGGCAGGCGCACCAGGCAGGGGGGGCGGCAGGACGAGGGGCAGCAGGTGGGGAGGGCAGGCGGGGGGGGGACGGGGGGCGAGGGGGCAGCAGGGCAGAGGCGGGTAGGGCAGCATAAGCGCCACAGCAGTGGCAAAGGCCTCACCCCCAATTCATCCTCATTACGGAACCCTCACACCCTCCCTAATGCTGATACTCCTAGGACGCGGCGTCAAATGCCTGCCTGATGTTCAGTGCATGTGCGATTTAGGTTGTGAAGTAGTTATTTTGACTGTCTGCTTCCTTCCTGCAACACTAACGATGTGCCTGAGACCGCCTGCTGACATGTTACCTGGCTCAACACTGCGCCCCTGCCAACCCTCTCACCCTCACACCCTCCCTCCACCCACCTTGCACCTTCCCACCCTCTCACCTCCTAATCCTCAGATCCTCTGACCCCGCTCATCCCCAACCCCCCTAACCCTGGCCCTGACCCTGACCCTGACCCTGGCCCTGGCCCCTGTATGGAGTACAGGCGAGAGGTGCGAGACAGGTTTCCTGAAAAGGGCTGGATAGACGTGTTCAGCAAGGCGGACATGCTGCAAGCCGTGTTCAGGGAGGCAGCGGCCCTGCGCCCCAGCTTACTGCAATCTGGCCAACAGGCCTTCACTCATCACACCCCGCATGCAACCCCGGAAGCGCGGGAGGAGCTGCACGCGCAACCCGTACAGCAGGAGACCGTCGAGCAAACCCCACCTCACGTCCTCCCTCACGAGCCTCATCCGGAGGTAGTGCCGCTTGGTGACGCGCTCACAGTCCGGAGCCCTGCGGAGATGGCGGCGAGGCTGCCCGACGCGCTGCATGTGTCGTCGTTGACGCAAGCCGGCATCCCGACGCTGCAGGCGGCAATTATCGACATGTTCACCGCTCAAGCCGCGACCCGGGCAGCCCTGGCCGCAACTGCAGCGGCGGCGACACTCCAAAGCGCACCGGCTGTTGGAGCGGTTGCTGCAAAGGTGCTGCCTCGCTTGCCTTCGCTTGGGTAATACAGCTTAGGCAGGGTGTGCTGTGTAGTGATTTACCGCGGTGCGCGAATGACAAGTTGAGCCCGCATTTTCTTATCGATTGAACCCATCAAGCACACCTACATGCTAACGCTGCACACGGTGTCTGAGGATATGTATAAATACAAACGGTCGTTTGGTCAGCTACAAGTACCATCACTTCGCGTCATACCAATGATACTGCCACAGCCCTCACACAGTGGTTAACCCCGCCGCAGTGCGCCGCACCAGCCCCCACCACGCGCGTGGCGGGGCCGGCATGGTCGATGTGTAGTGTGGCGTGGCGTCGAACCTGTCTAGGCGCAGCCACACCCACTCCCAGGCGGGAGGCGCGAAGGCTGCCCGTAACTCCTCTTCACTCAGTCGGGGCGGACCCAGTGGCTTAGCTTCGCTGCAGCTGCCCGCCGCCTGTCGAGGAGCGGCGATGCCGTGCGGCTCCGACTCCGAGGAGGTCGCGAGCAGCCTTGCACCGGGTGCTTTGGTGGTGCTGCTGGGTGTGTCGTCGCTGGCACCGCCGGGTGGGGTGGTGCGTTCCGGTGCATCAGGTGGACGAGGGCTGGCGGGGGAGTGGGGCTGGGGCTGCGGCTGCGGCTGCGACTTTGGCTGGGTCTGAGGCTGGGCTGGCTCATCCTGAGCTGCCCCGGCCAGCAGCATGAGCAGGCCGCCGGGCTTGAGGGAGCTGGCCAGCAGCTGTGTGTAGTGCCCTGGTGGGCCCACATCACGCAGCGCGTGGAAGCATTGGCAGTCGTACACAAAGTCAAACACGCTGGGCTGTGGTGGTGGGGGGGAGCTGCCTTCGTGACATGTGATGGCTGCTGCTGTTGCTCCTGGTACTGGCGCTAATGTTGATGATGGTGGTGGTGCTGCTGCTGCTGCTGCTGCTGCTGCTGCTGCTGCTGCTGCTGCTCCTGCTGCTCCTGCTGCTGCTGCTGCTGCTCCTCCTGATGCTGCTGTGTCTGGTGCTGGTGCTGGTGCTCTTACTGCTCCTGCTGCTGTCTCTTGTGCTAGTGCTGGCCCTCCTTCTGAGCCCCCCGCTGACCCTGTCTTGGCACCTTCTGTCGTTCCCGCTGCCATCTCTGCCATGGGTGGCACTGCTGGGGTGCCAACCTGTAGAGCCAACTGCTCAGCAGCTTCACAAGAGAAAGGCTGCGGAAGGGCGAAGATGTCATGCTGCAGAAACAGCACCCTGCCAGGCAGAGGCAGCTCCGTGCTGCACTCACAACCTTCCTGCACTATGCTGCTGGCCTGCACTGTGCTGCTAGCCTGCATTGTGCTGCTGGCCTGCACTGTGCTGCTGACCTGCAAGGTGTTGCTAGCCTGCATCTGCAGCAGGCAGTCCCTGATCCCGCCCACCGCCTGCTGGGTTGAGGGACTGCTCTGCCTGACCACCGGCCACCTCCTGCACCTGCTGTGACCCTGACAAGGCTGTGGCCATGCCAGGTGGCCTCACACTGGCGAGGTAGCCGGGCTGCAGGGGGTGCGCCACGCCGGCTGCAGCAGCTGCGGCTGCGGCTTCAGCGATGGCAAGGGGGGCCAGGTCCACTCCCACCACCTGATGGCCACATTCGCGGGCAAGGAAGATGCAGCTGGCACCTGTACCGCACCCAAGCTCAAGGCACTTAGCGCCTGCAGGGAGGGGGTGCGGCTGGCTGCCCTGCCCTGCGACATGGGACACAGCCATGCAAGCATCGAGGCAGAGACGCGGTTAGCGGCGGAAGGGCGGGGAGCAGCGCTGGGGTCAAGCGTGACCCATGCCGCCCATGTCAGCGCAGGTCTATATGATCGACACGCTGTCAACTTGCATTAGGCTGCACCTGTGGGCCTCAAGAAACGGCGCAATTGGGACGATGGTTGCCGCGAATCCCACGGTCGAAACTTCGATGCGTCGTAGTCTAGCCACTTAAGGTGTGCGGACGCACCGCTCATCGTGCAAGTGTGCAGGAGCGACATGCTGGTCGTCGTGCGAGTAATGAATGCTGATCGTCCAACTGTCTTTCGCGCCGTGGTGGTTGCGCGGCTACGATAGCATTGCCGATGCTAGATGCAGCCATCTGTCATGTCAATCCTTTCAGGCGCTGCACTGGATAGTGACATTGAAACGAAGAGGAGGGCGCCCACCACCGGACAAATTTGAAACACACCTCGAAACCTTGGGACAAAACGCCGCCCGCGATGTGTCCTGTTGTGATGGTCAGCACCGGCAGCTGTGTCCTGTTGAGATGGGCAGCACCGGCAACAGCACCACTTGCGAGGCTAGTTCGTGCGCACTCAACCGAGAACCATGTTGGCCACACGTGGCGGCACCCGGATGTGGCATCAAGAGATGGCGCCCGAAGCGGCGTCGGCCTGGTGCAGGACATGCATACGAAGCACGAATAGCGTCTGGCTCAGGGCGGGGTTAAGGAGGCGCGGTCGCAGTGTATGGTTGTACGCTGCGATTTGGCTGCCGGCTGCACACTGCGCGTCAATCAAACGAACACACCAGCCGCCAACCTACGCGATTGATGAAAACTCAATTAATGGTTTTCACACCCCAACTTGCAACAAAGCTGGCTGTACGAGCTGTTCTCGCCGACCTGGCAACACCACAACTGTAGGGCCGCAAAACTGGGCGCATCCCGTGCCCTAGCCTACTCATCTGTGCGTCGCGCTCCATTTCTTTTCCAATCGGTGCAACGACTGGTCCGCACCTCAACTCCCATCAGCACTCGCTGCCCCACCTTCAGGTTCACCAACTGCCGCCGTGGTAGGAGCTGGCCGTTGCAAGCGCAGCCACACTACACCTCGACACAGGCTCCGGCCCCACACGTTCAAACTCCACTAAGCCCCTCCTTCAGCCCTGGCAGCAGACCGCACTAGCCCTTGCTAGTCAATGGAGGCTCCAACCCCGCCCACTGCCGCCCCGGCCTGCCCCTGCTGCTGCATCCGCCCTCTCCCCCCCTCACCCCATCCCTCAACACACCCACCCCATTGTTGCTCTCTGACACTGCCAGACCGAAGCTGCCTACTGCCGCAGCTGCTGCCCCGCATGCACCGTCATACAGGCCACCCGGAACATACTTGCAAGGCAGACGCTGCCTCATCAGGCAACACCCCACAGGCTGCTCCATGCGAGCCCATGTGGGGCCACCCCTCCCTGCCCCACCCTCCAAGCCACCACTGGGGCCAGCCAAGGGTGCACCGTGTGACCCTGCATGGGACAGTGTGACACATGGGAGGCCCTGTGGGGCGCCACACTCTATTGAGGGGAGGTCCCCACCTCCTGCTGCTGCTGCTGCTGCTGCTGTTTTTGCTGCTGCTTTGGGGGGTTGCGTGTGGGGGTGCCTGCCTGGCTGCTGCTCCCTGCACCATTGGATGTCGGGGCGGCCGCTGCGGGCTTGGTGGGGGTGGGGGTGTGGGCTGTGGGAGGGCTAGGGGGCGCAGGCCCGGAAGGCTTTGGCGAACGGCGAGCCCTGGAGGCGGGTTTAGGGGCTGGTGCTGCTGCTGGGGGCTCCTTGAAGCCCTTGGCTGCTGCTGAGGGGGCAGGGGGCTGGACAGGGGTCCCTTGACCCTGATGGGAGGGGGAGGGGGGGGTTGGCGGTTTTGTTGTTGTTCCTGCTGCTGCTGCTGCTGCTATTGCTGCTGCTGCTGGTTTCTCTACTTCTACTGCTTTCTCTGCCGTTGCGGTTGCGCTGTTTGTGCAGTCACTTTTGCTGCTGGTGAGTGGTGGTGTGTGCTGCTGCTGGTGGCTGTGCTGGTGGTGCTGCTGGCTTGGGCTCTGGCTTCTGACCAGTCAGGGTCACTGGTTGTGGGGCCGGTGTTGGAGCTGCAGGCTGGGCTGAAGCCTTAGGGGCAGGAGGGGCAGGTGTGGAAGGCTTGGCGAGTGCAGCGGCAGGTGCGGCAGCTGGAGTGGGAGCTGAAGCAGTGGCAGCAGCTGGAGCTGCAGAAGAGCCAGGAGCGGCCGCTTGAGTTGAGGGAGGAGCAGGTGCAGGAGCAGGTGCCGGCGTAGGAGCCGGAGGCGCAGCTGAAGCAGGAGCAGGTGCAGGAGAAGAGGCAGGAGCAGGAGGTGGAGGTGTTGGTGGAGGGACAGGGGCTGGAGGGGCTTGCACGCGAGGAGAGGGAGCGGGGGTGAGTTCAGGTGTAGGGGTGGGAGCAGGGGTGGGGAAGCGGGCCTGGGCCGGAGTCTTGATCCCCGCTGCTTGCGCCGCTGCTGCTGCCGCCAGCACAGCCTCTGCCCTGTCGGTGCCTGGAGGAGGGGGGAGGCGGGGGGCCACCACCCCAGGGGGGAGCGCCCTTGCCCCCGCAGGGGTCTTCCCCCCTGCTGCCACGCCTTCAGCCGGGCCAGGGGCAGTGGGGGCCTGGGGCTGCCTGAAGGCCTGTGAGACTGATGCAAAGAAGGACGGGGCAGGCCCAGTGCCCCCCTGGGGCTGCGGCTGCTGCTGCTGCTGCTCCTCTTCCTCCTCTGCCTCCTCTTCCTCTTCTGGTGAGGTTTGGGTGGTGGTGGTGGAGGGGGGCGAGGGCGGGCGCAGGCGGCTGAGGCTGGAGGTGAAGTGCGTCCAGGGCGGCCTGGGGGCTGTCGTACTGGGACAGCTGGCGGTAGGCAGACCAGGACAAGCCTGTGGCAGGAGAGGGGGGGGAGGGGGTTTGGAAGGATGGGCAAGGGGCAAGGGGCAGGGGCAGGGGCGAGGTACGAGGTACGAAGGGGCAGGGCGGTCATCAGGGAGTGTATATGGCCACACCATGAAAGCCCAGCTCAGTCTGAGCTGTCACCCCCCCTATACACAGCAAACTGCATCTTCCTGCATCACTGGCCACAAGCCTGTGGGCAGAAAGGCCGGGGGGGGGGATGTGCAGGGCACCGCCGGCGGGGGCAAGGCATCCACGGCATCGCTAGGCTTGTCCCACCACGCCATGACAGACCCCCTGCCAGACCCCCCTGCCGCCAAAATACACATTTTGCCTCGCCCCCGACGCCCCCAACACACCTTGCCCCTTCCCCTGCCCCTTCCCCTTCCCCTTCCCCTTCCCCTTCCCCTTCCCCTTCCCCTTCCCCTTCCCCTTCCCCTTCCCCTTCTTCCTGCTCCAACCATGAGCTTCTCCCCCCAACCATGGTCAAGCTGCTGCCGCAGGCACTGCCGGCCCCTGCCCCCCACCTGCCAGGCCAATGACTTGCAGGGTGGTGTGGTAGTTGTACAGGGCAGTGGCGCCCAGGGCAGTGGTGCCGGCCACCGGGATGGCCACAGCGGGCTGGCTGAGCCGCGACAACACGGCCAGCGCCTGCAGCCGCCACAGGACCACACAAGACCACACAGCAGCTGGCAGCACAGGCGGGCACCCACCCCACCCCACCCCACCACACCCCACCCCACCCCACCCCACCCCACCACCACACCACACACCCACACCCCACCACCACCACCACCCCACCCCACCCCACCCCACCCCACCCCACCCCACCCCACCCCACCCCACCCCACCCCCCACCCCACCCCACCCCAACCCCCCAGCCCCCCTGCCCCCCCCCCCCCCCCTGCCCCCTGCCCCCTGCCCCTGCCCCCTGCCCCCTGCCCCCTGCCTCCCCCTCCCACCTGCTCCCGTATGACCTCCACATTGTCCGCCACCAGGTCAGCCGCCGAGGCCTCGTAGCTGATGCCCCTGCTCAGTGTGACGGGCAGCTGCGCCTGCTGCCAGCCCTGGAACCCGCTCTGTGGAAGCGGGCAGGCCACGGCAGCAGCAGCAGGCGCAGTTCAGGGCAAGCACGACGAGCACAGCACCCGGATTCAAGCAACAACAACAAGCTATGGGCATTATGTAACCGACCCGACTGAGACGATGCGACCATAAACACCGTAATGAGCGAGGTAGAGGCGGCTATCTGGTATACCTGAGCCCGTCACTTATACAAAAGCGTACCCCGCGGCCCGTCAATTTTACAAAAGCGCGGTCAACGGCGGGTCAATTATGTTGAGTTGTATACATCGAAACGGCTTGCCAGCCCAAAGCTCGCTGTTTACATGCCAGCCCAAAACATACATGCCAGCGTGGCATCATCTCTAAGCTAAGCTTCCGCGCATTCATGCATTGCTATCGCGCAAGTCGCGGAATCAGTCGTTTGACTCGCGACTTGCAACTTGCAACGTGCAAGCCATACTTGCTTGTTTCGGAAAGCTGCAGAGTACCCGGAGCTAGCTGGACGCGGAGCTAGCTTATTGGCTGGAGATCGGTAGCATAGTGGCCCCGTCCACCCCCGAGTTATGAAAAAATATTTCATTCTGTATTTGCATACACCTCAGATATGAGGTCACGGCGCAGTCATGAGGCTGGACAGGGTCAGCAGCTGGGCAGCAGCAGAAGGGCTAGGTTTGGGGAGGGGAGGGAAAGGTCGCCTGCCCCGCCTGGCCCTGGAGGCTGGGAGGCTAGGAAGTGAGGGGGGCTGCTGTCTGCTGCTTAAGGGGAGGCCGCCTGCCTGGAGGGGGGGCTGAGGTGGAGGCCGCCTGCCCCGGGGCCCACCTTCATGACGTAGGCGTTGTACAGCCCCTCAGCGCGCACCGCCCGGGCCACACTGCGGGCCGCTGGGCCGCCCTCAGCGTCCATGACCACCACCCGGGTCAGGGGGGTGCTCACCTGCAGGGGCAAACAAGACGTGGGAGCAGCACATGTGCCATACACCCA